>OY787677.1:1225000-1728596 GCA_963678985.1 Spisula subtruncata
AACCTTAAACACTTAGTGCCACTAGAGATGGTACGAGATGAGGCAACCTTAAACACTTAGTGCCACTAGAGACTATATACCATCCCAGATCAATATGTTTTGCAAATTCTAAATTGAACATGTTGAAAACAACTTTAATATGTCAACTGATATACTCACCAACAGGGCCGGGGTTCTGCTCTATACCGGCAATTATTAACAGTGTCCGTATAAAATGCACAACTCCTAATAACTTTACTAATAGACAGACATCTAGCGTAACTGCCATCTCACTTACACCACTACATGAGGCAAAACATCGGACACGATACGGTGATGTCTCTATGCCAATGCTGAATACTGAAACATAATACAACAATCCAACTTTATAGTTTGCCTTATCATTCATTCATTACAAGCCAAGCAACTTTATAGTTTGCCATATCATTCATTCCTTACAAGTCAAGCAACTTTATAGTTTGCCATATCATTCATTCATTACAAGTCAAGCAACTGTATAGTTTGCCATATCATTCATTCATTACAATTCAAGCAACTTTATAGTTTGCCATATCATTCATTCATTACAAGTCAAGCAACTTTATAGTTTGCCATACCATTCATTCATTACAAGTCAAGCAACTTTATAGTTTGACATATCATTTATTCATTACAAGTCAAGCAACTTTATAGTTTGCCATATCATTCATTCATTACAAGTCAAGCAACTTTATAGTTTGCCATATCATTCATTCATTACAAGTCAAGCAACTTTATAGTTTGCCATACCATTCATTCATTACAAGTCAAGCAACTTTATAGTTTGCCATATCATTCATTCATTACAAGTCAAGCAACTTTATAGTTTGCAATATCATTCATTCATTACAAGTCAAGCAACTTTATAGTTTGCCATATCATTCTTTCATTACAAGTCAAGTAAAATAGTACATAAGGCATCGACACTAAAATGTTCGCTCCAGTCCCTAATTAACAAGTGCACAGTTTGGTAAATTGTCGTTTAGTTGACAACCAAAGTTAGACATGTGCTTAACCTTGAAGTGTGTTGTTTTCCTTGTGGTGTGATGCTGTCCTTGTGGTGTTATGATGTCCTTGTGGTGTGATGTTGTCCTTGTGGTGTGCTGTTGTCCTTGAAGTGTGTTGTTTTCCTGGTGTGTTGTTGTCCTTGTGGTGTGATGTTGTTCTTGTGGTGTGATGTTGTCCTTGTGGTGTGTTGTTGTCCATGTGGTGTGATGTTGTCTTGTGGTGTAATGTTGTCCTTGTGGTGTGATAATGTCCTGGTAGTGTGGTGTTTTCCTTGTGGTGTGATGTTGTCTTTGTAGTGTGTTGTTGTCCTTGTAATGTGTTGTTGTCCTTTTGATGTGTTTTTTTCCTTGTGGTGTGATGTTGTCCTTTTGATGTGGTGTTTTCCTTGTGATGTGATGTTGTCCTTGTGGTGTGTTGTTGTCCTGTTGGTGTGATGATGTCCTTGTGGTGTAATGTTGTCCTTGTGGTGTGTTGTTGTCCTTTTGGTGTGATGTTGTCCTTGTGGTGTGTTGTTGTCCTTTTGGTGTGATGATGTCCTTGTGGTGTAATGTTGTCCTTGTGGTGTGTTGTTGTCCTTTTGGTGTGATGTTGTCCTTGTGGTGTGGTGTTTTCCTAGTGGCGTGATGTTCTTGTGGTGTGTTGTTGTCCTTGTGGTGGGTTGTTGTCCTTGTGGTGTGTTGTTGTCCATGGATGGTGTTGATTTTGTTGTAGTGTGTTGTCTCATTGGAGGTTGTTGTTGTCCTTCTGATGTGATGTTCTTGTGGTGTGGTGTTGTCTTGTGGTGTGATGTTGTCCTTGTAGTGTGATAACGTCCTTGTAGTATGGCTTTTCCTTGTGGTGTGATGTTGTCCTTTTGGTGTGTTGTTGTCCTTGTGGTGTGTTGTTGTCCTTGTGGTGTGTTGTTGTCCTGATGGTGTGTTGTCGTCCTTGTGGTGTGTTGTTGTCCTTGTTGTGTGATGTTGTCCTTGAAGTGTGATATTGTCCTTGTAGAGTGGTGTTTTCCTTGTGGTGTGATGTTGTCCTTTTGGTGTGATGTTGGCCTTGTGGTATGATGTTGTCCTTGTGGTGTGTTGTTGTCCTTGTAGTGTGTTGTTGTCCTTTTGATGTGTTTTTTTCCTTGTGGTGTGATGTTGTCCTTTTGGTGTGTTGTTGTCCTTGTGGGGTGTTGTTGTCCTTGTGGTGTGATGTTGTCCTTGTGGTGTGTTGTTGTCTTTGTGGTGTGGTGTTGTCCTTGTGGTGTGATGTTGTCCTTTGTGTGTCTTTTTGTCCTTGTGGTGTGTTGTTGTCCTTGTTGTGCTTGTGGTGTGATGTTGTGCTTGTGGTGTGATGTTGTCCTTGTGTTGTTGTCCTTGTGGTGTGTTGTTGTTCTTGTTGTGTGTTGTTGTCCTTGTGGTGTGATGGTGTCCTTGTGTTGTGATGTTGTGCTTGTGGTGTGATGTTGTCCTTGTTGTGTGATGTTGTCCTTGTGGTGTGATGGTGTCCTTGTGGTGTGATGTTGTCCTTGTGGTGTGGTGTTGTCCATGTGGTGTGATGGTGTCCTTGTGGTGTGATGGTGTCCTTGTGGTGTGGTGTTGTCCATGTGGTGTGATGTTGTCCTTGTGGTGTGATGTTGTCCTTGTGGTGTGATGGTGTCCTTGTGGTGTGGTGTTGTCCATGTGGTGTGGTGTGATGTTGTCCATGTGGTGTGATGTTGTCCTTGTGGTGTGATGTTGTCCTTGTGGTGTGATGTTGTCCTTGTGGTGTGATGTTGTCCTTGTGGTGTGGTGTTGTCCATGTGGTGTGGTGTAATGTTGTCCTTGTTATGCTTTGGTTAGAACTTATTTACTTACCCATAGTTCCTGGAGCTGGTTCAATGCCGAACAATGTTAATAATACCCGGATTACAAATGCAACTCCGACACATTTGACCAGTATGTTGAAGTCAACAAATGACGGTATGTGGCCTGCACCTTCCCTTGAAGAAAAACATCCGACACGCGACCGGTATGTCTGGATGTCAACACCCATAACTGAACCTGAAATTATATAGATTTGAATACATCTTTGCTGCAAATTGCAGAAGTTCAAATAACGAAGTTTGTTTGTTTATGAATATATTTAAATCTGTTGTGCCAAAGCACTTGGAATAGGTTATGTGTCCATCTCCATCCCCTTTTACTGTTTGTTTTGGCTTGTCCAGTTTGCTGGGGAAGTAAGTCTTATAGTTAGGTCACTGTGTATGGTGTTTGTAAACAAGGTCAATTCGTATTTATGTCTCATTGGGTTGCTTGGGTCACCGCAGTGCCGTAACCAGACATCAATTTTAGGCGAGGCAGTCTAGGACATTGTCGTAATTAGAGTTTTTCGACAGGGGTTGCGAAATCGAGTCTTGATGATGTGATGGGGTGCTTAGAGTCCAAACTCACACATATTCGTTTTGCACATGATATTGTTAATGCTTAATTTTGCAAGCGAAGCGAGTCAGAAAAATGCACCAATTTATTTGTCTGAAATGCATAAACGAAATTAGGAAATCGGGCTGGGAAGGCAGCCCTCAACTTAACTAGCCGAGCACAGAAAACAGTGCGGAACACAACAAAACTACACGAAGCAATGACCACACACAACCCTAAACACACATATACAATATTTCTCTACACAGTATTATAATAAATATTATCACATAAATGACGATGTGGGCGTGTAATAAAGCCCATTACATAAAAACGATATTACACTACTGAATAATTAATCATAATTATGCAAATGAGGGGGGTTAATCACTATTTTTATGTATTCATACGCGCTGTCAAAAAAATAAACAAACATGGCCAACCGCGATTTTTTTCGTCAGCGGTAGAGACAAGGCGAATCTGAAGATCAACGAGAATTTACAATGGCATTTCAATTCAAATATAATAAATTAACACAAACCTACATTTATTTATTGAACAAAACATAGGCTATAATCACTTCCTGCACAATTTAATGGACTTTGAGTTTCAAAATCGCATCTCTTTAAAATTCATCCATCTCATCCCGGATATTCGAAGTAGTGATGACGTCAAAACATTAACATGACGTCACAATGTACGTGACATTTCCCGGTTTTAGTACGAGTATGTTCCCCTTACCTAACTGATTTCAAGACTGGATAGGGCCTACTAAAAAGGTCCGTGACGTTATTACCGTTCAAATATACCCGTCTCGGCTCATTTTCGTTTTCAACATTGAATTAAATGTAGATCTAATTGAAATACAGTCACTGTGTTGCACTATGTTTAGATGCTCATTTATTCTTAATCGCATTACTCACCTCAATATTCTTCTCTCTTAAGGGGAAGCGGGTCTACTATGTTTAGTTTTCTACATTTAAATGGGAAATTTTGTGTTTGTGATAAAAAGAATCTTACATTCGTGTCTTTCCATATTAAATTTATCAAACTCGTTGGATAAAAGTAATAAAATACTCGGCAAAGCCTCGTATTTTATCACTTTTATCCAACTCGTTTAATAAATTCAATAGGAAAAGTCACTCATGTAAGTTCCTCTCTTTATTATATTATTAAAGTTAGTCGACGAGCGCAGCAAGTTAGAAAAAAACACTATTTGTTCGAGCTGCATGCCTCTTTCCTTTCGCGTTATTATTTACTATCAAAGTTATTTGCCCGAGCTTCCTTTCATACAAACTCTTTCCCTAATAATACGTAATGGATGTTGAAGTTATTTGGCGAGCGAAGCGAGTCAGAAAAAAACGCATTATTTGTTCGAACTGTATGTTGTTCTCTACATGAACTTATGACGCATTCAATGTATAAAGCATAAAGCAAAGCAAGCCAGAAAAAACCGTTGTTTTGCGATCTACATGTCACAATTAGTTCTCTACATACTATTATAAATGAAAAAAAAAGATTTGCGAGCACTTTAAGCGAGTTAGAAAAATGCATTATTTGTCCGAACTGCATGACACAAAAACTCGTTCTCCCGATTAAATTATTACGGGAGTAAATTCATGTGGCGAGCGAAGCGTGGCAGAAAAAACGGCATTGTTTGCACAAGCTGCATGTCACAAAAAACTACTTCTCTGTATTATATTATGAACGATATATAAGTTAATAATTGGCGAGCGAATATGGCAAGCCAAATGTCCAATAATTTCGTAAACCCATGTTCACGGGCGTAAAACTAGGTTTTACGGTCGATAAACTAGGTTTTACGAACGTAAAACCAGGTTTTACGAATGTTAACCCATATTTTCGAGCGAAAACATAGGATAACGTCGTAAACCATAGTTCACGCTCGTAAACATAGGTTCACGTTCGTAAACCGTAAACATAGGTTCACGTTCGTAAACCTATGTTTACGGTCGAAAACATGGGTTGTATTTCGTAAACTATGGTTTACGAGCGTGAACCAGGGTTTACCAGCGTAAACATAGGTTAATGGTCATAAACATAGGATAACGACTGAAATCAGTAGTTAAATCGAGAAACCTAGTGAAACTATGAATTTCGGGCGTAAACATGGGTTTACGGACGTGAACCTATGTTTACGAACGCTAACCCATGTTTTCGAGCGTGAACTATAGTTCACAGGCTTGGCATGTATTTCTTGTGTCCAGTTATTACGTGAACCATGGTTTACGGTCGAAAAACTAGGATTAACGATCGATAAACTAGGTTTTTCGAACGTAAATGCAAATTTAGCTGTTTTTTCAATCGAAATCATAGGATAACGCCGTAAACTATAGTTCACGCTCGTAAACATAGGTTCACGTTCGTAAACCTATATTTACGGTCGAAAACATGGGTTGCAGTTCGTTCGAGAAACCTAGTTTTTCGACCGTAAACATGGGTTCACGTTCGTAAACTATGGTTTACGCTAGTTATCCTATGTTTTCTATCGAAAAACCTAGTTTTTCGAACGTGAACATGGGTTTACGTAATTATTGGACAATTTACTTGCAATAACCATATGTTACGAACAACAACCTATGTTTTCGGGCGTGAACTTGGGTTTACGAGCGTAAACCATAGTTCACGAACGTGAACCTATGTTTACGTTCGATAAACTAAGTTTCTCGGACATAACTATCAATTTCAGTCGTTATCCTATGTTCACGAGTGAGAACCCATGTTTACGCTCGCAAACCCATGTTCACGTTCGTAAACCCATGTTCACGGGCGTAAACCCATGTTTACGGTCGAAAACACAGGTTAATGTTCGTAAACTATGGTTAACGCTCGTGAACCGGGGTTCACGAGCGTAAACATAGGATAACGGCCGTTAACATAGGATAACGGTCGAAATTCATAGTTCAATCGAGAAACCTAGTTTATTGAACGTAAACCCATGTTCACGAGCGTGAACTATGGTTTACGACTGTTATCCTATGTTTTCGCTCGAAAATACAGGTTAACATTCGTAAAACCTGGTTTTACGTTCGTAAAACCTAGTTTATCGACCGTAAAACCTAGTTTTACGACAGTGAACATGGGTTTACGTAATTATTGGACATTTGGCTTGCCATAAGCGAAGCGAGGTAGAAAAAAACGATACTTTATCAGAGGTTATCTCTGCATGACATTTTCGATAACCTACAGATTTTTCTACTCAATTAATAAATTTCACTATTAAAAAGACTATTTGTCGAAAGGGGGATGCGTTCGCAACCGACACCATAGTTAGAAAAATGCATTATTTTTGGCACAAAGGGTTCTGTTAGCATATTTCCTAGTTTAATATGAATATTATTATTACTGTACATGTCTTTGATAATTCGGTAGAAAGGACCTGATATCCCTATATCACATAATTTATTAAACAGTATTGGATGCATAACAGTATCAAAAGCTTTAGCAAAATCTATAAAACAAGCAAATACTTTCTTATTATTAGAAAAATACTTTTCTGTACAGAACAGAACAGAACATATCCTTTATTTTCAGCACAGATTACATAGTAATGACAAGTGCATTAAATATATACAAAATGATATACATGGATAATGGCGGTGTGATATGTAATAAGGATTTTCAACAGGAGAGAACATATTTCAAGAAAACAACAACATTTTATGTTAAAAGTAATGTAGATTCTAATAATTGTTTATAAGCGGGTGGGGAAAGCAGTTGTTGATGTAATATGTAACAAATTTGATTTTATGACAAGTATACATGGTGTATATACACAAATTAGATTATTAAATTTAGCAGAAGTCTTTAACGACGGGTACAAATGACAGTATTAACATGGATGAAACACTTACATAGTAACATTAATAATGGATGGAAAAAATACATTTAAACAAACGTGTAGTAAATATTACAACAAATTAATGAACACGGATGAAAAACAAAACAAATTTACAATCTATACACAAGGCAGGGTTAAATATGAATGACATATGTACAGTGAGTGTTTACTCAATCAAAACGAATAATGGAAAATGTACAGGTAGATTCATCAATGGGTGTTTACTCATTTGGAACAAAACACGATTTTGGACTACACGTGGTTTAATAAAACAAAACATAGTGCTGGTGGAGACCTAATAGTTTATATAATTAATTGAAATGTGGCTGTACGCACGTATACATTTGGATGATAAAACAAAAACAGTAAGTAACATTTTTTACATGTAAAGTTGTACAATACGACGACTTGTTAGAGAACATTTAATAAGGAACAAAACAGATACAGCTGGTCATAGAGTAAAAGCAAGTTTTATTGATGTAATTGGATATTAACATTTCTCGAAAAGAAATTCATGACAAAATTAACGTAAGAACTGAGATTTTTTAATGTCAATGGATCTTTTACGGTTAGAAGCTGCTTAAATTTGAGCAAGCTTGGTCTGTAATTGAATCGGTTTGGTAAAAGTTGTCTACGTTTTTCATTGAAATACGGACAGATTAATAGGTAGTGGAATTCGTCTCCCCGTCGCTCGACTAAATTGCAAAGGATGCACTTTCTTTGATCTACAGGTATGAAAGAGTTAGCCCATCGACCGCATTCAATTGGGAGTCTGTGATTCGCCGTGCGAAAGTGAAGTACACGTAATCTGATATGTGATGGTAAAATGACGAGATATTTCTCAAATTCTAGGTTTTCCTTGAACGAACTATAAATTTCACCTTTACTGGAATTCCGAAGGCTAGCGTGCCAAGTTTGGTTAAATTGGTCTATCAGGGTTTGTTTAACGAGTTTGTGTATGTAGTTAACTTGGACGGTTCTTTGATTTAGCCAAACATGGGTATTCCCGGTTGAGTCTAAAATACTTTTAATAGATGATAGCCATTTAAAAGTGTGTGGTGATCTTAGCATGTGTTGGTAACAGATAAAAGAGATTTTAGAATCTTTAGATAAAATAAGCTTATTCCAGAAGTTAATCATTCGTGTTTTAATTAAAATTTCGATTGGATATCGACCTAACTCACCATATAGCATATATTTAGGGGTACTTTTTCTGGTCTTAGTTTTTTTTCGTAAAAAGTTAACATGACATTGTTCAATAATGTCGAGAGATTCATAACCCCATATATCACTGTCGTATGTTAAGATAGGTACGATGGTATGGTCAAACAATTTAAGTTGCAAATCAAGCGGTAGATCAAGGTTGTTTATCCGGTTATACAGCAAGTGCATTGCCTTATTTGCTTGTTGGACTACGTGTTGTCTACATTTGAGAAAAGATCCGGAACTTGAAAATATGACACCTAGGTACTTATATTCGGTTATGGTTTCTATTTCTTGATCATTTATATTGAACTTAAATAAAGACGGCTTGTTCGTTCCGAAAACTATAGTCTTTGTTTTTGAGAAATTTATTTTTAACTTCCAGCGCTCACAATATGCATAGAAATTATTGAGACATGCTTGAAAAGAGGCTTTGTTTTCACCAATTATAACTGTATCATCTGCGTAAAGTAGAACTAACATCTTAAAGAAATGAACAGCCTCGTCCGTTGATAGGTCTATTGCGATACCATTATCGTCTCTGGTTAAAGCAGATTCTAGATCATTTAGGTACATGGAAAATAGGATTGGGGATAAATTCTCCCCTTGTCTTACTCCTGAGAAGCTAGGAAAATATGCCGATGTTTGACCATTCATGTTAATACATGATTTTATGTCGGAATACATATTTTTTATGACCGTTAGTATTTTGCCATTTATGTCAAGATTTGATATCTTGTGCCATAAACCCGCACGCCACACTGAGTCAAATGCTACTGAGAAGTCTATAAATGTGCATATTAATTTTCTGCGTTCGGCTTTCATTTTTTCAATGAGAAAATTCAATGCAAATATGTGGTCACTTGTAGAGTAATTGGGCCTAAATCCAGCCTGATTTTCATTGAGTAAATTATTTTCGTTTAAAAATTCATGGATGCGGGTATTTAGGACCCCGGTAAAAACTTTACCAAGACAGCTTAAGATTGTAATTGGCCTATAGTTCGCTGGGTCTAAAGGGGATCCTTTGTTTTTATACAAAGGCTTAATTGTACCTATTAACCATGCTTCTGGTAAAATACCCGTGTCTAAAATTGTATTAAACAATTTTTTATAGATATGAACCATTTCATTTTTTGTACATTTCAGATATTCGTTTTTAATGTTATCTATTTGAGAAGAGGCTTTACCGTTTTTAGTTTGTGAAATAACTTTAAGTATTTCGCTTTCCGTAATTTCCCTGTTTAAGGCACTTGTATCGTTCACGTTGATCGTGGTTTCAGAAATATTACTAGTATTAGAGTGATCTGACTGAGAAGAATTCACGTTTTTAAAGTATTCGTAAAAGTTTGTGATTGTCGGCGATTGCACGGATTTCGTGCGTGAAAGGCTATTTAGGTATTGCCAATAGTCTTTGGGCTTATGCGAGCTTAGGTCACGAAGTTTTCGCTCTTGAGCGTAACGATGTTTACTTATGAAGGTGTTCATAGTTTGTTTATATGACCTACTGGCCGTCTGTAACCTACATTTAGTAGTGTTATTTTTGTGTTTTTGGTAAGTTTTACGTGCTTTATGATAAACATTTCTAGCTCGTTTGCATTGAGGCCCGAACCAAGGTTTATTATGGGAACCTTTATAACTTATGTATCTAGGTTTCGTAGTTTGGTTTAAGGTTGATGATACGGCATTCGAAAAAACATCAGCGATTTGCGATGTTATTTCATTAATGTATGTTTTTGTTGTCATATCATCTGGTTGGTTTTCAGTCAGGGACGTTAGTTCATTTATGGTATTCATATCAAGGTTTTGCGGAAATAGACCTTTCGCGTTTTCAGTCCATTTTAGATTTTTGCTCGCTAATGGTTGGTGTTCTTCACCATGTGTTAATGTTCGGTCTAAATTAATATTAGGATTATTCGATGTAGATAGGCATATGTCTAAGAGGCTGTGGCCATCAGAAAATATGGAATCTAGTTCTACAATATTGAGATATTTCACATATTTAAGAAGCTGGGCTGAGGTTATCGCATAATCGATCACCGACGAGTCTTTGAATGTTAGTTTACCACTATTCTCACCAAATCTACCGTTTAATATAAAAAGATTGCTACCTTTACATAAATCTAGCATCCTACGACCCACCCTATTCACCTTTTCGCACTGCGATGAACGGTCTTGGGGAATATTTAAACCTTCTAACAATGATATATTGAATTCAAAAAGTCAACTGAGTCAACATCAATGTTGAAATATTCACATAGGAAGTCGTCAGATTGTACATAGTCCGGCAGTGATGCCGTGTGGCCGTTAGTATCTCCTGTAATCAGAACATTGTCGTATTGACTGTGCTTCGTAATTACATCAGTTTCAAATAAGGAAAACTCGTCATCATTGAAAAAACGTGATTGTTGTGGGGGTACATACATACTACCGATAACAACAGAGTTTACAGATCTATCAACACTAATAACACCGTTATTTACCTTAAGCCAAAACACGTATTCACAATTTGATTCTAGTATATCACAGTTGTTTATAATTGAGTTATGTATAAAAAATCCAATACCCCCTGATTTACGTTTAAACGTTTCAGCCCTAGGTTTCGAATAAAATGAATAGTTAGGAATATTTATTATGTCATGTTTATCAAGTTTTGTTTCTGTAACACAAAGTATAGAATAATTTTGTACCATTTGAATAAAGTCCGGGTACTTAATTCTAGTTTTGAGCCCACATACATTTATACAGCCTATTTTTAAATCAGTTACATGTTTCACATTGTTTACAGTATCTTGTTCATTTACAATTCGAGAACTAGTTCTAGTAGGTACATCTAGCACATTGTTTGTACGGGTAGTTGACACATCATTGGAGAGTTCAAAATGCTCACATATTTTGAAATTTGATGAACATGGAATGTTTATACATTTCTTACATAAATATACTACTGTCCCCGGGTCTTCCTAGGTGAGTGTAGAGCTTTTCCCACGACCTTTACCTTTTGATTGAGGATCAGTTGGTGGACACTGTAGAGGTGTATGTACCTCCAGTAAATATCCTGGTGCAGTACCAGTACGTTGACCTTGGTAAGTAGGCTTTTTCTTTGGAGCGCTTCGAGTTGATTTGTTGCTATCTACACTGGTGTGGCTGGCTACAGACTCTACGTCACTTACGTCACCGGCGTTGAAATCCATATCAGTAGGTTCAGTGGTGAACTCAGGGGATACAGACTTGGAGACTAAATGTTTGAATTTTTGTCTAATACGGGCCTCAACATTCGAGTTCCTGGAACCACTTAATATAACATACCAATCTGGGAAGTGGTACAAACATATGGTCTGAGGTCCTTGCCTTTGGTTGAAATCCAATTTGTGCCTTATTTATCACATTATTTACATCAAAATACTAATGTCAACATGCAATATAAGGCGAGATGCACGCTTAATTGAACTCGATATAAAAACTTCCGTAATTCTAGACAGCCCTAGCTAGGACTCGCTAGGATTACGGAACTTCCGTAATCCTAGCCACTGCCTTTCTCAAAATATCGATTTTGTACTGACAACCTTCTCATTCTAACTTCTTAGACAGGGAAATGCAGACAATAAAAGTGTTCACTTACCTAGAGGAACGAGGATTAACCTGATATCACATACTCGCTCGTTATCACAAACACAAATGACATGAATGAAAAAGATTTGAACTGTTGAAAGAAAAAACGTGACTTGATCTAAATTTAGTAAAACTTGGGTCAAACCAGATCTAAAAATAACTGGGAAATCCGGTCTTTAAATAGAACTTCTGGTTTCCCTACGATTAGTTGGTATCAATGTTCTTCTGTGCAAATATTTCAACATTTTCGTTTTACTCTTTATCAACGGATACAGTCGACAGTAAACGGTGTCTATGTAAATAAAGAGAATGTCAGCTTATTCAACCCCAGGCTCATTCAACCCCAGAAAAGCCAGGCTCATTCAACCCCAACCCTAGGCTCATTCAACCCCAAGGCTCATTCAAACCCCAGAGATATTGAGGCTCATTCAACCCCAACTAATTTTTTTTATAATGTAGTTAATTTAATGTTTTTTTGTTGTTTGTTAAGTAATTTCATGAAATCATGTTGATATTTATAAACTGACTTTGTGATAGGCATGTACATTGTCAAGCAGGTGTGAACACGGGGGTTGATAAATTGTGTGATAAATACCATTCTGTGTGAAATTAAACAGAGTGTGAAATGTTCCGAGTATTTATCTTGTTTTTTTTGGTATGTTAAATTAATTATAAGTAAATTTCTAGGTAAGTGATATTGACATGCATTGAAACTATAAACTATGCATACATGTAGTCAAATGCGGTTTTTTTTTTCAAATGAAGTAAAAAAATCATTGTTATATACATGATTATTACATGTATGTAGTTTATAGTTTAAATAGATATAAATTACCGAACCTAGATATTTACTTATAGTGTTTTGTGTTACTATTTACAGTATTGCAGTGTGATGATCTATTATTCAACCCTTAACTAATTATGTGCTCCTGATATTGTTATATTTCTTTTGATCTTGTTAATTATATAATTATGTTAATTATATAATTACTGCATATTTAAACCATAGGTTATAATCTGCAATCAATAGTGTGATAATCTGTGATTTAACATATACCTTAAATTAACAGTTTGATCTGTTAATGATTTGATTTTCAAAGTCTTTCTATGATTGTATATAATTATCTATAATTATTATAAATAAACCCAACTTATGATTGTTAAAATATGTATTCAAATTCAATGTAAAACATACTTTTTCTAAGTATTTCTATAATCATTGATTTTATTAATAACTATCTATATCTAATTGTAAACAATTATCTATAATTGTTATAAATAAAACCCAACTTATGTATTCAAATTCAATGTAAAACATACTTTTTCTAAGTATTTCTATAATCATTGATTTTATTAATAACTATCTATATCTAAATAAAAACACATTTATCTTTTAACATACTGAATACCCCTACCAAACAATTTTTTTTCATTGGGGTTGAATGAGCCTTACATATCTGGGGTTGAATGAGCCAAGGGTTGGGGTTGAATAAGCTCGGGGTTGAATAATACTGAAAATCGCTTGGGGTTGAATAAGCTCGGGGTTGAATGAGCCTGCTTCCAATAAAGACAAGCAAGTTTAAAACCCGGAACATTCGGATATCTCGAACAAAATTTACGGAACCCACGGAACTCTAAATAACTTTTTTATTTATGCATATATTTTAATTATTTTAGTTTTATTTTAAAGGTGACCTTAACCCCTTTCTAAATATGTGAATAATATAGTGTTTGTATGTGTATATGTTGTTGATATATTGATGTATGTGTATATGTTGTTGATATATTGATGTCAAATGTCATCATTTTTACTAAATATTTACACGCCTCAGAACTCAACTTAACCCACGGAACTCTAAATAACTTTTTTATTTTTCTATATATTTAAATAAGTATAGTCGCATATTAAAGCTGACAATAACCACTTTCAGTAAAAATAAATAACTTAGTTATTATATGGTATATAATTGTGAAATTATAGCCGTGAAATATTACCATGTTGCGAGTATCACTTTTTTTCCCATAAATTTGACTCTGCCCACGGAACTCCAAATAAAATCGTTATTAATTTATTAATTTTAATAAATATAGTCTTATTATAAAGGCAATCCTACACGCTTTCTTAATATGTAAAAATATGTTGATAATTCTGAAAAACACCGCTTCACCATGCCGATGAATTATAAACACTATTCAGTTTTCCGCGCGCCGAGTACACTTCGGGTATCTCGAACTTTTCAACCACGGAACAAGTTGAATCCAATTTTATCATATTTTTGTGGGAATATGTACATGGGCGTAGGAGCGTCTTCAACATTGGGGGGCCAAACATTTGGCAACTTAGGCTTCGCTTGCATAGTAGCTGCATTATGTAAAAATATGACAATACCCATTCTTTGTACAATAACACACTCGTACATACATTGTACTCTTAAACGTCCACAATCCTCCTATATCTATATTATAACTGTGAAATTGTGAATTTATGGTTCTGTGGTAATTTGGTTTAGTAATTATAGGTAACTGAAAGTTCATTAGTTGAAGTATAAGGGGGTCGGGGGTATTCCTGAAAAATTATAGACCTGTGTCAAACTTACCCTTCATTTCCAAAGTTCTTGAGAAGGTAGTCGATGCTCAAATGGAAGAGCATTTAGCACTACATGGTCTCCACGAAGAACGTCAGTCAGCATACAGAAAATTTCACTCGACTGAAACGGCTCTTCTTCGTGTGCAAAATGACATCCTTTGCTCTCTTGATCAGAATAAAGCTACGGTCCATGTAATGCTGGATTTGTCTGCAGCATTTGACACCATTGATCACAACACTCTACTAGGCAGACTTAAAAATCATTTCGGTATAACAGGCAAGCCATTAGAGTGGATGAAATCCTATTTGTGTGACCGCTACCAGACTGTCTGTATAGATGGGGAGCTTTCAAAACCTGTACTTATGAACTACAGCGTACCACAGGGATCTGTGCTTGGTCCAAAGAACTACATCATGCACACAAAACCAGTCGGTGCAATCTGTAGAAAACATCAATTGCAACATCATTTCTATGCTGATGACTAACAATTATATATGGCGTTCAAACCAAAAGATTGTGTCTCGCGGGATGAAACTCTGCAAAGAATTGAAGCTTGTCTGAAGGATATCTTGCACTGGATGAAAAATAATTTGCTGAAACTAAATGCTGACAAAACAGAGGTAATCCTGTTTGTTCCAAAACGGAATGCCAGCACAGCCAAGAATCTCACAGTGACAGTTGGCGACGCTTAAATCAAACCATCATCGATGGTGAGAAACCTTGGTGCAATGTTGGATTCACATTTGGACATGGATAAACATGTAAACTCTGTTTCAAGGTCGTGTTTCATGCAGATCCGACAAATAGGTCAAATCAGACAATATATGACTGTTGATGCAACAAAATCCCTGATTAATTCTTTAGTAACATGAGACTAGATTACTGCAATTCATTATTATGTGGCACCCCGAAAATCATTCTGAACACACTACAAATTATTCAAAATACAGCTGCCCGTCTCATCACACAGACACCGCGTTACAATCACATCACTCCTGTACTAAAGGATCTTCACTGGCTGCCTGTACAGTACAGAGTAGATTACAAGGTTTTGACTCATGTTTTCAAACCACTACATGGAAAATCGCCTGGCTACATCAGAAGTATGTTGGAAGTATATACTCCACAAAGACAGCTAAGGTCTCAAAATGATTATGTTCTTCTGGTTGTGCCAAGGACGAGGACTGTGACCTACGGTGACCGATGTTTCACAGCTGCTGCACCGAAAATCTGGAATGCACTGCCAACAGCGCTCAGAGACAGTAAAACACTCCCGTGCTTCAAGAAAGCCATGAAAACGCATTATTTTACTATAGCTTATCCATGCTGAAGTTCATGGTTAAGTAGACGCCCGTCTACTGGGTTAAGTAGAGCCCCGTTTCAAAGGTCTTGAAGAAAGTATGTTATTTCTTCGACCTTTATGGTAAGGTCTTGAAGAAAGTATGTTATTTCTTCGACCTTTATGGTAAGGTCTTGAAGAAAGTATGTTATTTCTTCGACCTTTGTAACCCATATGATGATAGTAACTTTATGTCATCTGTGAGTCATCCCCCTTTTAAAGGAAGTATCATCTATTCCTTTAAGGGTTAAGGACATGTGGTAATGGTACTTGACGTTATCCTTGTCCTAGTTGAGGTTTACATTCAGTTAATACCCCTACAGATAATCAAATCGTTGTACACCACTATCTTATTGTAGCAAAGTATTTCTATATACCATGTCTCCTAAGTTTTATGTTGCATTTCGTTTCGGCAATATGATACTGATGGGAGACTAAATAGCGTTGATAAAAATGTTTTTGTATATTTTATTTACATTGTATATTGTTTTAAACATGTATTAGTCGGGACTGTACAGCACTTTTGAACGTGTGTATACATGAAAAAAGGGCTATATAAATATGGTATAATAATAATAATAATTCCCCCGGGAAAATTTTCTAAACAATGGATCAATCTGGAGCATTCTAAGCGTTCCGAGATACCTTATTTGGTATTAAAAAAGGACCTAAATACAGGGATTCAAGTTCTTACATTAAAGTGTTTGCACACAATTTCAATTCCTCGCGCTTAATGTGAAAACTTTTGTTTCAAAGGCTTTATATATAATAGACACCCTCTCAAAGTCGTAAACGGGGGTTGGAGGACGTTTAGAGTATAATTTATGTCACGATTGTATTTTTTGCAAACAATGGGTGTTGAAATATTTTTTTAAGGAAGTTATTTTGTGAGCGAAGCGTGCCCAAAAAATTTTTTACACGTGTTCACCAAGAACTGAAGGCAAATTGCCTATAACGATATATACATGTATTAGGTCGTAAATTATACTTTTCGTCTGAATTATTTGGGGGCCAAAAGATATGTCGCCCCCCCTGTCCAGACATTGGGGGGGGCTGGCCCCCCTGCTCCTACGCCCATGATGTATAATAATAAGAGTTTTTTGTGGATGAATAATTGAAGTAAAGATGATACTGCTTATTATATAGATATGTATGTTTGGTCACATGAATTATTATTGACGTATAGATGATGAAATCAACCCAAAATACAGACTGTATCAGCCGTAAGTGTCAACTTAGTGATTCGCAATAGATAAGTATAATATACTATACATGTACATGTATATTTCTAGTACAGGGTGTCCAAAAAGAAAGTATACAGTTTCTGGGTATTTTAATCAACTCTTAATGTTCTGCTATCGCAAAGAAAGTTTGCACATGGTTAAAAAAAGATGTAAGTTGTTTCTGGTTACAGTTTGAAAATTGTAACTTTAATAATTTTTAAAAAATGTTAATTTCCAAAAAATACCTTATTGTGACCGCGACGTCCTTTTGACGTTATTTACAACGTTTTCACAATTTCTGTCTGTCGCTTGTTTCACGGTTTGCACCCATTCTTTAAAAGTGTTGGTTACATTTACACAGATTTCTACAAACTGGTCTTCTTAAATTTCTTTTTGTTGTTGATAAGAAGAAAACTTGTGTATATTCGCATTTGATTGCGCATAAGCGATCTCGGATAGCCCACAAGAAAAAATCCACATGAATTAAGACCCGGGCTGTGGGCGGGCCATTCCACTGAGCAGTGGAATTTTCTAGAAATTATTTTGACACCAAATGTTTCTTGTAATTCACCCAACACCGTGTATTGCCATGTGTGACTCTGGCTCCACTTGCATGAACCATACCACATTCAAAACAAAGGATTCGTTGCAGAGTTCCGAAAGAACTTGCTTAACAAAGACAAGTAGCACAATGGGTTTACTTCTTTCTATTTTGTTGTCGAAATCGCAAGTGAATAGCCTATTAAAAGCCAACAAACATGTCCATGCTCGTGGGACACATCATATATATAATATCAGTTTAGACATTTGTGAAATACAATGCAAATTTTCCAAGAATGCATGCAAGACAAGAAACATCAGAAATACAGAAATTGTGAAAACGTCGTAAATAACGTCAAAATGACGCCACGGACAGAATACGGTAATTTTAGAAAATTTACATTTTTAAAACAAATATCCAAGTTACAAGTTTTAAACTGATGCCAGATCAAATTTTCATCTTTTGACAAACCATGTGCTGAATTTCTTTGCGATAGCAAAACGTTGAGATGTTATTAAAATGCACTGAAACTGTATACTTTCTTTTTGGACACCCTGTATATGTTTAAATATTAAAATTGAAAATATATTGAATATGATTAATGTTTATTTAATAATATTAACCAGAATGTATTGCGCGTGCACATAGTAACTTTGTAGGTCATGTTAATTATAAGTGTGTTGTGCGATTTTCGTTTGATCATATGTTATCATGATGAATATAATCATTATACCATACATTAAAGTTTACAGTTTGGAGTTTGTTTCCTTTGTATCCATGGAATTGTTTTTTCCTTAATGCATGTCAATTAAACAGCACTTTTGAACGTGTGTATACATGAAAAAAAGGGCTATATAAATATGGTATAATAAAATTAGTGAATTATCTTTAATTTCAGTAAATAATGTTATTGTATCTGATTGTTGGACGTATTTACAGGTTAAAACTGTGAAGCAATTAGTATAGTTCAAACACGTTCCACTACAATTCTTATTACATAATTTATAATTGAATAAAGAGCTGTTTGCGTACGAATGTATTATAAACTTTCGATCCCCTTTGTTTGTATCTCCATATAAGATTTTGTTAATTCTAATAGAGACAGAACCTTATTATAATTACAATATCACTGATTGATTGTTGGATTACAATAATTATCTATTGATTGTTGATATAAGGAGTGTATAAACATTATCTATTGGAGTTTTATTTAATTTTGATATTATTTTTCTATGAAAAAATAGCACAAGTTTCCTGGAGACTGGCCCATTTGTGTTTACATTATATATGATAAACTTGTACCCTAAACATTGCATGGTGATTTCTATTTGAAGTGCCATTTAAAGCGTTTTAACAAACAAATCATTTCCAAAATGTCATGGAAACGATACAACGAGCTCGATGAATTAACTCTTTATATGGAACCGAACTGAACTTGTTAAAACCAGGAACAATTTATAATAGATTCTACTTTTTTTTAAGTAAATATTACTGATAAAAAACTTACGTTATGATGTAATAATTCCCGCAGGACTTTACAAACAAATATTTCACAAACTTCACGAGTTGCTATGAACTAGATCTTGTAAAGTTATGTTTCAATCGGGTTGAAATCCGCTAATCATAAAGAACACGTCAATTGCTGTTATAGAAGCAACAAATTCATTATTACTTAAACATAGAAGTATTTAGGCAGCTGTTAGAGAATATTGTATCATACCGAAATATACCGAACCGTTAGAAAAATTGACGGTACGTATCATATCGTGAGGTAAACGTACCGTTACACCCCTAGTAGTTACCTAGAACTAACTGTGCAAAGTGTCAAGCAAGGGAGATATAATCATACCAGTACTATTTTTCTATTGTTCGTTTTCCGAGAATGCTATTTATAGCACTGGGATAAAATAATTTTCGAAAAATGGCTATAAATAGCGTTGACACACAATTTGTATTTTCCGAAAATCCGTTTGTAGAATATCAAATTTAAGTCGATCAGTTGTAGTTTGGCCTACTTTTTCCATGGATTTAACAACCATGTTTTAGAATCTCGAATAGAATCAGTACAAATGGACGACTGAATTGTACACAATACATGTGGTATGCTTTACTACACTAACATAGTATGAAATGTTTTAAACGTGTTATTTAATAAAATTATTAATATTGTAGTTTTGGCATAACAAGGAATGTAAACAAATAATTAGTATCTAAAATACAAAGTCAATTAAAGGGAAGTCATCTAAAATCAGTGTTGTTATTTAATATAGGTTGAGTTGGTTCCCCTAAATAAAAACATTCCATTTATTTTGTTGCCAATTTAGCAAGCATGGCCTGACCCCTGTGGCTCACAGATAAGACTCGGAGGGGGGGGGGGCAGCTGTAAGGACTCTTTAAATAAGCCTTTGATAAATAAGTATTACTATAATTACAATACAAACTTCCAACCCTGGCTACTGGAATCTTTTAAATACAAGTTAATAAAAGTTGTTTTTAAAAATCCATTTAAAAGGACATGTCCTTTCTGAAAGAGTTTGTCCAAGTTGTCTGTGTTGATCAACTTCATTTCTTTGTCACTGCGGTATAACGTACACCGGATATTGCTAGTAAAGTGAGTAATATTATTAATTTTGAGGAGACCAGGGTAAGTTTAAATACGATATTTTCCAAACTACTGACTACTTATGCGTATCTGAATTGAGTTTTAACTACTTCGGGCATTTTTGTAACTTTATAGCACACTATAGTATATCAGATATTTATCGGAAGGTTCAAATGGTCCAGTATTATGCCGATACTCATTTGCAAATATTGACAGCAGTACTGTACACGCTTCTGGAATGACTGTATTACCAAAATGTGGATTTTCTTAACTGGCCATTTTGTTTATATTGAAGCTAAAAGTGTTGTGACCAAATTTCATAAACATTGATCGAAAAAAAAACGAAGATACACATCAAAATAGATTCAAGTAATGCTGATTTTCATACATTAGGTGTTCTTATGACTAGAACAAAGTGATATTTATCTTGGATTTATATAACTCGCTGAGAGCCATGCTTACGATCAAATGGCAAATACGGACATCACTAATACTATTTAAGAAAATATTTTCTGCTATCTTTGAGGCTTATCAATTTGATATAAATTTTTCAGTAAAACGCAACATTCTTATCATTTGAAGCAAGTGCATGGACTTAAGTTAAGCATGAAATGGTTGTATAATCATGGGCCAGATAATGACAATGCAATCTAGGTTTTGGATATTTTAATGTGACAATGTGTTGTACCGGGTATATTTAATTACAAATGGAAATTCTACCATTTCCTGAAGACAAGGGTGACTCCTAAAACAATTCCAATAATACATCTACTTTAACATGAGAAATCTTAATATCATGGTTAAAATGTTAAAATCTAAACACCAACTTAACAAGTTAAAAGAAAAGAACGTTTAAGGTTTGTGTGGTATTTTGTAGTATGTTGTCACAAAAGCACTAACAGAAAATATTGATATGTGGGTGACAAAGCATGTTTGCCTGACTACAGATATTTTCTCAAGGGGATCTTGCATTTTCTTCACACCAGAGGTTAGACAACTTATTTTGGCTAGTCGGTCAAAGAAGCTATTGTTCTTATGAAAAAGTACAGACCACATTCTAAACCCTGTAGAATTTATGTACATTTCTAATATCACAACATGTAAAAATCAGGGGATATAGTTCTTGGAGATAGGATTAGCTTGTTACATTAATTGTTTCATATAGTACATACAATCCAAACTTAATAGGTACAGATCTATACAATAACAAGTTATTTTTACCAAACAAACACTGATTATTCCTTGCATTTATTCAAGTTGTGTGATAAATAGTCACTGCACTTAAAAGCAATACTCTGTACACGATACAGCAATACTCCGTACACCAGTGAGCAACTATATAGCAATACTCTGTACACTAACACCTGTATTTATTCTCACAATGCACCGCTATTTGCGATTAGTTTCGAATACTACATTTACAATACAATCTTTGTAACAGGAATGACAATTCGCTCGATTCAAGTTGTGTATTTTAACGAAGAATATAAACAAAAGCATCTTTTTTTGACAGATCGAGCTTACTTTTTGCGTAAGTAACGATACGAGTTTGGTCTTTTAATCACCCTTTTAAGAAATTCCTGGCAATTTACCGGTTGCACGGACTAGGAAATTTTATGGACGAGGTACGTTTGTATAAAATATACACGCAGAAAGACTAAAAATCGTCTCTCAAGTTAGCCAGCAGAATTGCTCGCTAACCACTCGACTACAGGGGCCGATGTGTACTGTTCAGTTTAAACTTAGTTAGAGTAACATTTCACAGCAGAAAAAATGTTCCAAATTAACCCGAAGTTTACTGAAATCGCACGGAAATTTATATAGTCAGCGCAGTGATACAGACTAACCTAAAAATTTTGGTAGCCACCTAACTTTTAGAATCCAGGGGCCCAGCTGAAAACTTAACGAAAACATTTTTGGGAAGGGGCCTAAGCCTGCCATTTTGGGAAATTCAAGCCCGATTGTCTGCCAAATTGGGAAAAGGAAGTCTAACTCATGATACATCAAAACAGAAACTGCAGTACAC
Organism: Spisula subtruncata; assembly: GCA_963678985.1. NCBI lineage: Eukaryota > Metazoa > Mollusca > Bivalvia > Venerida > Mactridae > Spisula > Spisula subtruncata. The sequence continues at coordinate 1,247,392 of OY787677.1, forward strand.
ATACATGTTCAATTATCCAGGGCTTTCATGTTTTCAAGTTTAGAAGTCCTCACTTTTCATGAACAAGAGTCCCATTATAGCCCAGAACTGTCACCTTCAGTTTCTCTCAGTAATTTATCATTCTTTCTTTAAAGTTCTTTTTAAAAAAAAATTTATAACTTGGTATGAGCTGTTTATTAATTTTTCGACTTTTGTCCTTGCCCGGATACGAACGGTACGGTGGGTAGCCATTCTGCATAACAAAATGGCGGTCGTCATCGAGTCATTTTTTACGCTCGTAGAAAAAAAATGCAATATTGCTTCCGATATGTCGAACTCATAATTAACTTTAAAAAAAGTCGACAGTCGTTGGTTTAAGGTATTGATTAGTAATGTCTAGCCAATTTCCTAACCAAAACAAATACACAGGAAGTACACCGGTAACTACCGGAAACGTTAAAGAGCTTAAGAAAATGAACCCAAAGAAAATTAAATGCTGAGAAAGAGCTTTTTACGAAAATATCAGATCGTGGCCGCCGATTTCTGGTCGCCACTTGGGCGATTTACTTTTAATTTTCAATCGCCGAAGGGGATATTTCACTCGCCTTGGGCGACTCGGCGATAGTTAATCTGGATCCCTGCAGCGTTATCGATGTATAATATATTCATAGCAAATCTATACCAGCAGGTATACGAGTCCAAACTTGATAGTTACACACCGTACTGAACTTTCTAACTCAGGTTTTCAAATATGTACATGCCTTGGTTTAATATCAATTTTACTACATTGATTTATCCCTTTTTCTGAGTATAGATTAAATATTAATATACTTTATACAAAATCAAATAAATAGTAAATAATAAGACAACAATCACAATTAGTTAATATATGTCTTACCTGTATAAAGCCTAGCTAAATGATTGAAGTATTGCGTCTAATTATATTCCTTGCAAAAGAATTATTGCAAAATACTTTAGCAAACAGTATTGAATATCAGAATGTTCTAAATAACCACAGAGGCGTGCAAACTTACCCATTATATCTGGGCAGTATACAGTGTGTAGAATCACGTGATCAAATGATTTGAAATTCTAAACATTTGCGATTTCATCCGCTAACTATTATAGCGATCTTTGTTGGCGTGTATTTTACAATTATTTTCCATTCGTTGTTTGTTAAATAGCATTTCATTTATTTATGATGATACATTTCAGCTGTCATAGTTTGATTTAATTATTTTTATTCATTTTTGTGTGGCGTAGGCAAAAAGATTTTAATATGTTTTCCCTATATAAGTCTATGTAAAACGGTGACCCCGGGTGGGGCCGATTTTGACCCCAGGGGCATAATTTGAAAAATCTTGGTAGAGGACCACTAGATGTTGCTACATACCAAATACCAAAGCTCTATATATACAGTGTAGTTTTAAATAAGAAGATTTTTATATGTTTTCCCTATATAAGTCAATGTAAAACGGTGACCCCAGGGTGGGGCCAATTTTGACCTCAGGGGCATTATTTGGCAATCTTGGTAGGGGACCACTAGATGATGCTACATACCAAATACAAAAGCTCTATATATACAGTGTAGTTCTAGATAAGAAATTTTTTATATGTTTTCCTTATATAAGTCTATGTAAAACGGTGACCCCGGGGTGGGGCCAATTTTGACCCCAGGGACATTATTTGAGCAATCTTGGTAGGGGACCACTAGATGATGTTTCATACCAAATATCAAAGCTCTAGGCATTGTAGTTTTTGACAAGAAGATTTTTATATGTTTTCCTATATAAGTCTTTGTAAAAGGGTGACCCTGGGGCGGGCCAATTTTTACCCAGGGGCATAATTTGAACAATCTTGTTAGGGGACCACTAGATTATGCTACATACAATCAAAGCGCCGATGGCACTGGAAGAACAGGGCTTGTTCCTGTCGTCAGAAAAATATTTTCCGGTCACAAAGCATATGAGGGCATATGCCACCCCAACGCCATATGTATGTTCCAGCATCTAGTTAATACATTATTACCTCTACTGTCTATACTACTCGCACAGTATTTAAACGTTGAGCGTTTATCACTGACCGGATGGTAACCTAGCTTACGTAACATAATACAGTCGCTGTCTCGATATATTTACCAAGCTTCTTGCAATAAAGTGCTAAGTTATCATGCAACATTATAAACACTGTCTTGGCTAAAGATTAGGCGATAAAGTCCGAAGTCATCCCGCGGAATGCGCAATTGGACATATTTTTAGCTCGCAATCATATCTAGTGTATTTTTAACACTAACACTGACCAGGAAGCAAAGCTCCCTGTTAAAAAAATCAAAGCTCTATGCATTGTAGATTTAGACAAGAAGTTTTTCATATGTTTTCCCTATATAAGTCTATGTAAAATGGTGAGCCCCAGGGCGGGGCCAATTTTGACCCGATGGGAATAATTTTAACAATCATTGTAGAACACCTCTAGCTGATTCTACATACCAAATATGAAAGCCCTTGGCCAAGCTGTTTCGGAGAAAAAGTTTTTTTAAGGTTTCCCTATATAAGTCTATGTAAAACTAAGGGCCCCCGGGGCGGAGCTAATTTTGACCCCAGGGACATAATTTTAACAATCTTTGTAATATGAAAGCTATAGGCCTTACGGTTTCACAGAAGAAAATTTTTGAAGTTTCCTTTTTGAAGATCTATTTTTAGCCCGTGTGACCTAGTTATGGGACCGACCAGAAATGTTTTAACAACTTTGGTAGAGGTCCACCGGAGGAACATTCCTGTAGAGTTTGATCAAATTTGGCCAAGCGGTTTAGGAGGAGAAGCCGTTTGAAGAAATTGTTGACGGACGCACGACGCACGCCGCACGACGCACGATGGACGACGGACATCTCGGTATAACAAAACCTCACCATGACCACTTTGTGGTCAGGTGAGCTAAAAAAAATATATAGCTTGTTCCGCAAAATGAAGTTTGTCACAAACAACTAAAAAAAAAGCTGCTTCCTTCATAGTGAGAAAAATAGTTTGTCTCAGTGATGGCTCAAAAACATAATTTGCTGTCCATACTTTAGGGTCTTTGACATATATCTTTAGAAAATCAATTTAATAAAGTAAAAACCAATGTTAATATGATAAATGTTTGCTTGCTGCGCTCACATATTAATCAGACATTTAATGTTTAAATTAGTTAAATGCCCCAGAGTATGAATGTGTGTACTCAATGTACTTTACAATATAATTGTGTGCTGCCTGACTTGATCAGAAACTGATCAGTCACAACTGTATATAGAAATCTCAAGATACATACACATGCAAAATGTCCACAAAAATTGGTTTGAATCGTGCCATTATGAAGTTATGACGAATGGCACAAGTCGCTCGCATTAACAATGCATGCATTTTTGCTTGCTCGCTTCGCTTGCACTATCACTGTTAAAATCGTAAATGTTGATTTGGATTGAATGAGAATGTATGACATTCTGCTTATTTAACCAACATATATTAAGTTAGATCTTAAATGAGTTTGTTTGGCATGCTCACTTATGGCCCAGAATATTTTTTTCAGTACGCAACACGTATCCTCCCTGATGAATAAAAGTTTGTCTCCCATTATGTTGGGAAAAAGCTTGTTGCATGGCCAGGAGGAAAAATAGTTTGTCCTTATGTGAACACCCAGTCCATCCCCATTAACAATAAATGGTTGTCCCCTTAATGTGGACAAAAAATATGACATGACAACCCTTATGTACTGGTCAATGTATATCACCAAAACACATAGGACATGAAACACAAACACATATTTTTTCTGTTCTTATTGATAACAACATCATTAGAAAGTTCTCATCGAAATTAATTAAGTGCTGATATCTTATCAATGATAGTGTTTGTGTTGAGTCTAATTGCTACATACAATTACAGTGGTACCGGCAGGCCCGTTAATTGTTCATCTGTTGATACAAACGTTCTTCAGATATCCAATTTCACTCTAGGTTTCACATGTTTTCCAGACAACCAAGCCTATAAAAAATAGAAAGCCTCTAAGTAGGACGCACGCTTCGGGTCGAGAGGTGCCGGGTTCAACCCCCATCTGGACCACTGGTCAATTTCTATGAACAAGACCCACATGCTCCTCTCCACCAAGATGTAAATTGGTATATTTATGGGCACAACAGATCGATGTTGGCTGCCACACCCACATAAGAGAAATAGTCTCTCCAGGGAGACACGAACGTAGGTTTCCATTGGTATCCCAATGAAGTGGGGAAGTTAAAATGTCAAAGGGTGCTTGAGCGGTTGAAAAGCCTAAAAGAGCCCTAGAAAATTGGTTACCTAACTTCTGCCTGGGCTTGAAGATATTTGAGTTGGTTCGGATGACACAGATTTATTTTGTTGTGTTATAGGGGGCTTAACAGGGCTTGTTGAAACAATTCGTGCACATGTCAATATTTTACCCGTCCAGCCAAGATGAAATTAGACATTTTTATTTCTTCATGTGTAAATCAACCCCCTTGGGTTAATGCATACTGATTTAATTACTGGTTTCGAGACATCATGTAACAAAGTAACACCCGGGTCTTGCAATCGAACAAAAGTCTATTCCCCGGGACTCGGAGTCGATAAAATTGTCAAATTCACACATATCATCCTATATTCTCACTGTATCCCCCATGATATTGACAGGTGCATCTTGACCAATCTATCACCCATCGTCGCGTTCAGTATCAGGGCTTAAAAAGAAGCAATCAATATTAGATTGGTGTACTTTTACTTAATTGTTTGTAATATCGAAACTCAGGATTGCATTATATTTGCACCACCAACTGACCTACTTAAAGCTCGGCTACGTGCGTATTTTATACTACATGTATCTGATAACATAAACACTTGATCGACTTTCAAAATAAGACAAACATTTCAAGGTTATCATTTCAATATATCGGTTAGGTCATCTATTTATACTCAAACAGAAATCACCATTGTATGCAATGCTGATAAAGCTTGTTACCCTACATTTATAAACTAAATCATCGCGTGAACATCAGATAATAGTACTTCGGGCTATAGGACATTGTATACATACAGTCCGGTCACATTTACATTGCGACTGTAGGACATTTTATATATACAGTATAACCTCACATGAACGGCCACATTTACATTGAGACTATAGAGCATTTAATACATACAGTATAACCTCACATGAACGGCCACATTTACATTGAGACTATAGAGCATTTAATACATACAGTATAACCTCACATGAACGGTCACATTTACATTGAGACTATAGAGCATTTAATACATACAGTATAACCTCACATGAACGGCCACTTTTACATTGAGACTATAGAGCATTTAATACATACAGTATAACCTCACATGAACGGTCACATTTACATTGTGACTATAGGATGTTTTATACATACAGTATAACCTCACATGAACGGTCACATTTACATTGTGACTATAGAGCATTTAATACATACAGTATAACCTCACATGAACGGCCACATTTACATTGAGACTATAGAGCATTTAATACATACAGTATAACCTCACATGAACGGCCACATTTACATTGTGACTATAGGACGTTTTATACATACAGTATAACCTCACATGAACGGTCACATTTACATTGAGACTATAGAGCATTTAATACATACAGTATAACCTCACATGAACGGCCACATTTACATTGAGACTATAGAGCATTTAATACATACAGTATAACCTCACATGAACGGTCACATTTACATTGCGATTAACTTAGATACAGTATAGTAATCTATGATTAGTTTGTATTAAATATTTTTCTATGCCGCGTGAATTGAAATTTATACACGATTATTTCGGAAATGAAAGCACAACGTCAGAGTTAAAAAACAATGGCGGATTCCGCTTCATATCTGTTAAACCCCATTAAGAGAGTCGTAGAAACTTAAGTTCAACGGTTATCAAATATGAATTCATTACTAAAATAAATATAAAATGTGAAACAATACTCTTACTAAATAAGAAAATACTACATACTTCAGTATGAAATGTGAAAATAATACTAATTATAGAATCATAAGAAAGCAATATCCGTGATAAACAAATGCTAACTTTAAGTCGATACTAAAACTAAACATACATGAAGGTGTATCACCTATATTATACTATTTGTTATAAACTGAAATATAAAATGTGACTTACTTTTTACGGAATCCTGTTTGACACAAAATATAGGAAATAGTTGACAAAATATTCGCTTGATGTGTTATGTTGACAATGAGATCTTGCTGAATGAACGAGCGCGCAGTCTTTATCTTCCGTGGGGCGTATGTCATATACCACAATGCATTGCTCAAAATGACGTTACTGATAAATATAAAATATTATTTATAGAACCACACAATCACTCTTTACTTTATCATTGAACTTTCGCTTTCAGTTTTATTTAAAGTAATATCGTCTAGTTGCATTTTAGATACAAACTAGGAATGGTGATAAAGTCGGGGAAATGGTCTTCTGTAGGTCCCACAACATCTTTATGACAAGTCCATCATTTTTGTCTTTAGTGCAAATATACGAGGGACGTTTTTTAAGTGCAGGAACCCCATAATGTTTATCTTGGGATGAAATTACTTCAACTTTAGCTTTTAAATAGAACATTACATGCTACATATCTTTCCATGAATATAACGTTTTGAAGGCATATCATACAACATGTCACTGTTGCCATTGTAACGATAGTAATGTCTACCCGGGGCACATAATACATGTCAATGTTGCCATTGTAACGTTAGTAATGTCTACCCGGGATATATCACACAACATGTCAATGTTGCCATTGTAACGTTAGTAATGTCTACCCGGGGCACATAATACAACATGTCACTGTTGCCATTGCAACGATAGTAATGTCTACCCGGGGCACATAATACAACATGTCACTGTTGCCATTGTAACGTTAGTAATGTCTACCCGGGGTATATCATACAACATGTCACTGTTGCCATTGTAACTATAGTAATGTCTACCCGGGGTATATCATACAACATGTCACTGGTGCCATAGTAACGTTAATAATGTCTACCCGGGGTATATCATACAACATGTCACTGTTGTCATTGTAACGTGAGTAATGTCTACCCGGGGTATATCATACAACATGTCACTGATGTCATTGTAACGTTAGTAATGTCTACCCGGGGTATATCATACAACATGTCACTGGTGCCATTGTAACGTTAGTAATGTCTACCCGGGGTATATCATACAACATGTCACTGTTGCCATTGTAACGTTAGTAATGTCTACCCGGGGTATATCATACAACATGTCACTGGTGCCATTATAACGTTAGTAATGTCTACCCGGGGTATATCATACAACATGTCACTGTTGCCATTGTAACGTTAGTAATGTCTTCCCGGTGTATATCATACAACATGTCACTGTTGTCTTTGTAACGTTAGTAATGTCTACCCAGGGCATACCATACAACATGTCATTGTTGCCGTTGTAACTTCAGTAATGTCTACCCGGGGTATATCATACAACATGTCACTGATGACATTGTAACGTTAGTAATGTCTACCCGGGGTATATCATACAACATGTCACTGATGACATTGTAACGTTAGTAATGTCTACCCGGGGTATATCATACAACATGTCACTGATGACATTGTAACGTTAGTAATGTCTACCCGGGGTATATCATACAACATGTCACTGTTCCCATTGTAACGTTAGTAATGTCTACCCAGGGTATATCATACAACATGTCACTGATGACATTGTAACTTCAGTAATGTCTACCCGGGGTATATCATACAACATGTCATTGTTGCCATTGTAACGTTAGTAATGTCTACCCGGGGTATATCATACAACATGTCACTGATGACATTGTAACATAGTAACGTCTAACCGGGGAAACACAATCACTGTCAGACCGTATGTTATTTACCTTTTCTGAATAAATCTCACTCGCTCAGACATATGTCAGGAAGAAGAAGTTTATTTCAATAATAGCTCAGGCCCGGATCCAGAAATTTCTGAGTGGGGGGGGGGCACGAGGTATGTACGGGATTCCCGGGGGGGAGGCAATTGCTTAATATGTGTGTGAAAATGCACAGGAAGGGGTACATTTGTAGATGTGGGGGAATCCATAGTACTTTTTATGTTATAAGCGTCAACATGTACATTGTGTATGTTCGTGCATATTAGTAAGTGTTCACATACAGTATTTGTATATTCCAGCTTTCATCCTTTTGGCCATTGGAATATTATAACATAAGTAGGGGGGTCCGGGGGCATACTCCCCCGGGCAAAAAATCTCTTGTAATTGATTTCTGTGATGCAACAGCTTCGTATAAATATATACATGTATATTAAAAATATTCTGCGAGCGAAGCTAGCACGACAAATGCCCGTCTTACAAATACTTTTTCATCAAGAACATAATAAAAAATACCCAAATTATTGAGAGATTTCGGTTCAATACCTGTTTTACTATTTATTGAAAGTTTTTTTAAAAAAAATTCAGCCAACTGGGGGGGGGCACGGGCCCTCGTGCCCACTGCCTTGATCCGTGCCTGTAGCTATACACAATACACATTGGAAGTAGACCATTATGTTCCTTGTCCAAAACATAACAAATAACAATTACAGAATATATGTCACATAATTCACTTGCACTGATAATAACAACAATGTTTTATATTCTCAAATATACCTCACTTCATTGTTTGCGCCTCACTTAGCCGATCATTCGAAAGCGTTGAATACCAAACAGGAAAGTACGACTCAATGTCTGGCTTCTAATCACACCAAGTCGTTCCTTCCGGTATTCATCTGCTGTCTGGAAGAGTTTCTATTATTCATACAACATACATATAGAAAAAGGGATAAATTATTGTAGTAAAATTGATATTAAACCAAGGCATGTACATATTGGAAACCATGAGTTAGAAAGTTCAGTACGGTGTGTAACTATCAAGTTTGGACTCGTATACCTGCTGATATAGATTTGCTATGAATATATTATACATCGATAACGCTGCAGGGATCCAGACTAACTATCGCCCAGTCGCCCAGTCGCCCAAGGCGAGTGAAATATCCCCTTCGGCGATTGAAAATTAAAAGTAAATCGCCCAAGTGGCGACCAGAAATCGGCGGCCACGATCTGATATTTTCGTAAAAAAGCTCCTTCTCAGCATTTAAATTTCTTTGGGTTCATTTTCTTAAGCTCTTGAACGTTTCCGGTAGTTACCGGTGTACTTCCTGTGTATTTGTTTTGGTTAGGAAATTGGCTAGACATTACTAATCAATTAAACGAGCGACTGTCGACTTTTTTTTAAAGTTAATTCTGAGTTCGACATATCGGAAGCAATATTGCATTTTTTTATCTACGAGCGTGGAAATGACTCGATGACGACCGCCATTTTGTTATGCAGAATGGCTACCCACCGTACCGTTCGTATCCGGGCCGAAAATATGTTCAGAATTGAAATATCAAGGACAAAAGTCGTAAAATTAATAAACAGCTCATACCAAGTTGTAATATTTTTTTAAAAAGAACTTTAAAGAAAGAATGATAAATTACTGAGAGAAACTGAAGGTGACAGTTCTGGGCTATAATGGGACTCTTGTTCATGAAAAGTGAGGACTTCTTAACTTGAAAACATGAAAGCCCTGGATAATTGAACATGTATGTGTACTGCAGTTTCTGTTTTGATGTATCATGAGTTAGACTTCCTTTTCCCAATTTGGCAGACAATCGGGCTTGAATTTCCCAAAATGGCAGGCTTAGGCCCCTTCCCAAAAATGTTTTCGTTAAGTTGGGCCCCTAAGTTGTCAGCTGGGGCCCTGGATTTTAAAAGTTAGGTGGCTACCAAAAATTTTAGGTTATTCTGTATCCCTGCGCTGACTATATAAATTTCCGTGCAATTTCAGTAAACTTCGGGTTAATTTGGAACATTTTTTCTGCTGTGAAATGTTACTGTAACTAAGTTTGAACTGAACAGTACAGTACACATCGGCCCCTGTAGTCGAGTGGTTAGCGAGCAATTCTGCTGGCTAACTTCAGAGACGATTTTTAGTCTTTCTGCGTGTATTTCATATATATTTTATACAAACGTACCTCGTGCATAAAATTTCCTAGTCCGTGCAACCGGTAAATTGCCAGGAATTTCTTAAAAGGGTGATTAAAAGACCAAACTCGTATCTTTACTCACGCAAAAAGTAAGCTCGATCTGTCAAAATAAGATGCTTTTGTTTATATTCTTCGTTAAAATACACAACTTGAATCGAGCGAATTGTCATTCCTGTTACAAAGATTGTATTGTAAATGTAGTATTCGAAACTAATCGCAAATAGCGGTGCATTGTGAGAATAAATACAGGTGTTAGTGTACAGAGTATTGCTATATAGTTGCTCACTGGTGTACGGAGTATTGCTGTATCGTGAACAGAGTATTGCTTTTAAGTGCAGTGACTATTTATTACACAACTTGAATAAATGCAAGGAATAATCAGTGTTTGTTTGGTAAAAATAACTTGTTAATGTATAGATAATTATGTACCTATTAAGTTTGAATTTTATGAACTATATGAAACAATTAATGTAACAAGCTAATCCTATCTCCAAGAACTATATCCCCTGATTTTTACATGCTGTGATATTAGAAATGTACATAAATTCTACAGGGTTTAGAATGTGGTCTGTACTATTTCATAAGAACAATAGCTTCTTTGACCGACTGAGCAAAATAAGTTGTCTAACCTCTGCTGGGAAGAAAATGCAAGATCCCCTTGAGAAAATGTCTGTAGTCAGGCAAACATGCTTTGTCACCCACATATCAATATTTTCTGTTAGTGCTTTTGTGACAACATACTACAAAATACCGCACAAACCTCAAACGTTCTTTTCTTTTAACTTGTTAAGTTGGCGTTTAGATTTTAACATTTTAACCATGATATTAAGATTTCTCATGTTAAAGTAGATGTATTATTGGAATTGTTTTAGGAGTCACCCTTGTCTTCAGGAAATGGTAGAATTTCCATTTGTAATTAAATATACCCGGTACAACACATTGTAACATTAAAATATCCAAAACCTAAATTGCATTGTCATTATCTGGCCCATGATTATACAACCATTTCATGCTTAACTTAAGTCCATGCACTTGCTTCAAATGATAAGAATGTTGCGTTTTACTGAAACTTTTATATCAAATTGATAAGCCTCAAAGATAGCAGAAAATATTTTCTTAAATAGTACTAGTCATAGGCGGATCCAAGGGGGGGCGGACCCGGCGTACGCCCCCCCCCCCCCCTAAAATCACCAAAGTAACGATTTTTATTTGACTGAAATAGTCTAGTTATATGTAATTTGCCCTTAATTTTTTGTGAAAAAGTATTAAAATGTGAAAATTTCGTGCTCGCTGCGCTCGCAAAATTAACTTTAATCTATGAAAGAGGGGATGCATCCACGAAAAATGGTGCTACAAGTACGCCTATATACTGTATCTCTCAGCAATGAATGACACACTGTAGACATTAAAGACTTAAATTAGTCTGGTTTTGTAATAAAGCCAGCCCTATTTACTAGCCAATAAGGTATCTCAGACCAAGAGAATACACCAGATTGATCCCTCGTTTTGAAAAATTTCCCGTCAGAGCATGCCTCCCCGGACCCCCAACTTTTGCAATTAGATTCTCAATATCATTAATTTTGTAAAGCGAGAGTTTTCAGTGCAGATAACATACGTGAACATTTTTCTATTACTTTGTACTTAAAAATTTTTTTTGGCTCGCTTCGCTCGCAAAGTAAGTTCAATCTATTAAAATGTGTCAACATCCGTTCTTTGCGAAAACGTTTCTATACACTCAATAATTGTTTTATACTTTAATAAATACTTCCACCTCCTTTATTATGATTAATCTGTTCTGTATTTAATAATAAAACTTGTCCTGTTTCACAACAAATAAGGTATCTCAGAACGCTCAGAATGCATCAGATTGATCCATTGTTTAGAAAATTTTCCCGGGGGAGCATGCCCCCAGTCCCCCTACTTAAAATGATCAACTTCCAGTTACCATGTAATAACAAAATTGCCAGAGAATCATAAACTCAGTTGTTATATATCAGTATATAGATATAACCAAAATACGCTTCCATGAATGAAGTGTTGTAATGTTAAAGACGCTCCTACGCCCATGCAGGACTATGCCTTGGACCCCAGCAAATTTCTTACGCCCCCCCCCCCTAACCGGAAATCCTGGATCCGCCCATGCTAGTGATGTCCGTATTTGCCATTTGATCGTAAGCATGGCTCTCAGCGAATTGACCAGACGCCGATTTTATTAGCAGTCAATCACGCATTATCAGTAGTCCAATCAGCAACTAACGCATCCCTTGGATACTGATTACGCCGCCATAAAACTTGGACAAGCTCTACGCTGTCGAGTATGTAAAATAGAACGATTTGCTTTATACATTTGCCAAATTGACAATACAATCGTGATTTTCGTCAAAAAAAATGGTAAAACGATGTCAATGGGGACTGTGCAATTCTGATAGTCGATATTTAGATCGACTTGAAGGTGGAAGGATATGTTTTATCCCGTTTCTGAAGCCGAATGCATGCGAAGGATCAAAGCGTGTGGAAGACCGCACGAACAACTAAATATCGACAAAATTAAATTGATGGAAAGTAGTGTACAAAATATGTACTGTATACACCCTTTCAATTAAGACCGTAATTAAATTGTCTCCCTTTGATGACGTCAAACGAGGGCTCAAAGCGAATACACGAGCCGATTACCGTTAGCGTGTAAAGGAAATAAAAAATGTGTCAACTTTAAACCGCTGTAAATCACGTTTTACTCTGTCGATTTTTAAAAGATGAACACTTTCGAAAACAAGATCGTATAGACTTTTTAATAATGTAACTTTTGTTAATGTATTTTCAATAATAAAACATGAAAAGCCATGTTTTCGGAACAAAAATTTCAAGGGCAAGAAAATGTAAAAATAAAGAACTGAATTCAATACTCAACAATTGGCATTTAACTTGCTCAAAATGTTTGTTATTTGCAGTTTTAAGAACTGTGTTGACTAAGCTTTCCAACAATTATATTATTAAAAGATATTATTAAAGTTTTAAAAGGAGAGCCATGCTTTTCGAACCTAAATACAATGCATCACGCGCGCACAATCCACTCATTGTTACCTGACTTACAGTTTATACTAGCATAAAGAAATTGTGTATTTTAATAATTCATCACACATCATAAAAGTATAGAATATTAGCTATATAATTTCAAAAGTACGACTATCCAGCCAGAAAATAAAACGTTAATTTACACAGGAGGAAATTTCTTTCTAGATATAGTTTGTACTAAAATCCGGGCGGCATGATTTTACATGTCCGCATGTGCTTACTTGTTTAGTGTTAACACGAGTACATTGATGTGTTGTTTACTACAATCAAAGAAAGTAAGGAATCACCGGAAAAGTTCACACGACGAATAACTTAAAATCAGAATCAATTCTACGTAAAATTTTGTTGTATGTAGGTAAAACTAAATTGTTTGGCAATACAATGTAGTCTGTTTCAAATCTTACTCTTCCATCATGAAACCTTCGTTCATTAGAAATTCATATACAAGTAAATGAGAAAAGTGCTTTATTTATTTTAATGGTGCCTACGTGTAAAAATATTGCAATAAATTATATTTGAAACATCAAAATGAGCATTGTAGCACAAGTCATACAGGTGCATGTCCATTAATTTACACTTTTTGTTCGGACACGGAATTAGAGAGACCTCCGTGGTTTGGATAAACATAATTTATACTTTTTTATAAAAGTAACCCAAACGTTGATTTAAAAGTGTCAATCAATGTCAATCATTTAAGGTAAAACACTGATCAATATACTGTACATGTATATTAAGATGACAGATGGTGACAACATAGTACTGATTGGTTGTATATTAGTACCCTGCTGTGACACTTATTTAGTGTATGGTCTTGGTGGCTTATCTTGATATTAGGGGATCTATGCTGTTTATTGTAAATCAATATATAATTATACAGCACCTAGAATTTATTTATGCGTTAGGGTTTTAGCACCTCATCATCTGACAAGATTTTATTTATGCATTAGGGTTTTAGCACCTTAACTTCTTAAGTATCTGTCTCACTTTAATTTGTTATGTTTTTCCCATCACTCGAATTGCAGTTCAGGTCACTTTTTGTGAATTAAGATTTACAATTCTTATATTTAAAACAAAATATTGTTGAAGAGCAGTTGTATATAAATAATGTATTTTTTAAATTAATTTATAACAATTAACTGCTATCATAATCGTCATTTATACAGCTTTTTAAGCCGAATTTGCCCGAAATGGCACGTATGTAACCAGATAGGACATTCCAATAAATCGTTGTGGCTCTAATATACGTGTATTCAAAGGCCTAAATAATTATGTCTTTGTTTTATTACAATCCATAATAAACAACACATGACTTGTGAATTGTATTGGTAAAAAGAAATGAGACATTGCAATGATCCAGAGTTAACTAGGTCTAATGGTGGTAATGATGTAGTATTGAAAGAACCAGGTGAAAATACTTGCGCTTTATATTCCCGGCAAAATATACATTTATCAAAGTACAAATATACACTGTATCTTAGCACTAACGCTCAATTTAATGTACGAAATGTGCATGACAATCAACCGAATTACAAAACAAAATTAATACAACTACAGATCTTTTTGGAAATTAACGCCCGATAATTGACCATTGTTGATAGAAAAAAATCCGAGAAATCACACGTTTCCTCCACATCCATAACATGTAACATATTATACATACATTGTTAGTACATTATAAACATCTTTATTGAAAAAACAACAGCTACAAAACATGCAATTAACGAAAAAAGCGATTAAATAATCTCTTCGCTACTGCGTTTATAGTGTCTTTAATTTGTAGAGCCCTCGTTTTACGTCACATCCGGTTTACGGGAGGTAACTCTGTACATACGATTATCGCTTAATTGAAAGGGTCTATAGATAATTAAAATCACATGGAATATTTTTCTACCAGACAAACAGCCGTGGGTCAGTGAGTCCGGGGCGATCACGTCCGCAAATTAAACCACTGTTCAATTTCCTGATAAAATCATTGCAGTTCTACGAATATGGTTGTGTATTTCAACCAGAAGATGATGTGTCAAGATGATAAAGGTCGATTTATAAGTACATATGTTTTAAATGTGTTCTGTTTTATTACGTGAGATGGCAGATATGCATCAAGCGCTACTTCAGAATGGGGAGGGGTCCCTGTAATTTCCACAAATATGTGATAGATCTAATGCTGATATGTGACTGTCTTAGATATCACACGATTTAAGAGGATGACAGCCCCAGAAGAAAAAAAATAAGCTTGTTGAATCTTGCTGCCCTTCAAAAGAAAATAGTATTGTGTCATAATCCTGGAGTGATTCCCTGCTGGTAGAGTTGTTGTTTTTTTTGTTGTTTTTTTTTGAGGTGGAGTATTAGTTTATTTTCCTCGTCAATAGGTGTGTCTGGGTCGAGGACATCCCAGTACACACCTTACAAGATCTGAGTTAGTAAATACCTGGATTAGTACATAATTATGATACTATATAATGTATAGTTGTTTACACATAATTGCACTGTCAAATTTACAGAATGTCAGAAATATTAAACAATTTTACACATTGTAAACATGTTGCTATATAAAATACATGTATAGTAATAGATGGTGCATATGATACATATAAACTAACACTCTCTCCTCAGTTTTTAGGGAAAATGGTAAGAACTCAACTTTGACAATGGGACATTCTTATATTTTTCTTATAATATTCTGGTTCCGGTTTGGGGTATGTTATTTGTTTATTTGTATAGGTGTGTTATCTGGAGATTCATATGAAAAGTCCGGTTGTGTCATTCCAAGTATCATTAAAATTGTTGATGGTGTGATTCTTAATAGCTATTTCTTTTAATATGTTGTATTGGTACTTGATATAGTGTTTAGCGTAATTAATAGTCGGAACTGTATCTTTTAATCTACAGTTATAGATGCCCTGCTGGTAGAGTTACTAGTAACTTACTCTTCATGTATTGTTAGTAATCTAAACCAGTCTTCACCTGGAAGCTCTGTATCCAGTGTTCCTGGTGCGTCTGGATCTAGATGGGTACATTGAAGGACCTTTCACAAGTTGGTAGTGGGATATATTTAGTACCAATTAAGGACAGCTGTTCTGAAGCTGTCTACTTTCTGGATGCTGGTGACACAGTCATTTAGCTTATTCCAGTCAATAACAGTCGAATTGCACTGCACTGGTATAAAATATCTAGGATTTTTTAATGTTTGGTTTTATTAATAATAAATACGTGGGTTAGAGAAGTACGGATGTTATTAAGTTCAATGTGTGCCATGGTGTCTCTGACCCGTACGTGTGATGTACTTGCATCAATACGGATCATTTCCACATCTATATGAGATTACTGAGTGGTGTAGCGTCGTGTAAATTTTATATTTCATTTCACAGGGCGATGGTACCACACAGTACAGGTGACAATGCCAATGGTATTTCCGAAATCTAACGGATTGACTGTCTTAGATATCACACGATTTAAGAGGATGACAGCCCCATGAGAAAAAATAAGCTTGTTGAACCTTGTTGCCCTTCAAAAGAAAAGATAATTGTGTCATAATCCTTGAGTCCTTTCCTGCTGGTAGAGTTACCAGTAACTTACTCTTCATGTATTGTTAGTAATCTAAACCAATCTTCACCTGGAAGCTCTGTATCCAGTGTTCCTGGTGGGTCTGGATCTAGATGGGTACATTGAAGGACCTTTCACAGATTGGTAGTGGGATAAATTTAGTATCAATTAAGAACAGCTGTTCTGAAGCTGTCTACTCTCTGCATGCTGGTGACACAGTCATTCAGCTTATTCCAGTCAATAACAGTCGTTCGGATTAACATAGTAATACTAATTGCATAACGTGTGTTGAATTGCACTGCACTGCTGTAAAATACCTAGGATTTTTAAGGTTTGATTTTATTAATAGTAGCAGCTAATGAAGTAGCTTCCTATGTGGGACAGTATCGAATGCCTTACTGAAACCGAGTATGGTCATGTCGATCTGGGAGTGGGAGCCCTTGTCTGTTTTGACAAGTAGATCATGGATTGTTGTAACAAGTTGCATCTCACAAAACTATGTGGATCTAAATCCGTAGGTTAGAGAAGTACGGATTTTATTAAGTTCAATGTGTGCCATGGTGTCTCTGACCCGTGTGATGTACATGCATCAATACTGATCATTTCAGCATCTTTGAGATTGCTGAGTGGTGTTACGTGTAAATTTTATATTTCATTTCACTGGGCGAAGGTACCACATAGTACAGGTGCGAATACCATGTACATTTTGGATGACATAAATACTGTTTGAACCCATATTTGCGGATGGCTCGCATACATGTACAATGGAATTTCACTTGGTTAACGTATATCTATCTTTGCTAAAACCTTAAGCCTTTTGTCTCTGCCTCAATTTTGGCGTATATGGCTGGTAGTTTTCACCGATATCACCTGGAAATTCACAAAGACACAACGCGTTGCCATCCATTTTGTTTTCTGCTTGGGGAAGATTTTTCGTATCTATGCCACGTGACAATGTGGGCGGATCGTTCTGTTCTGAGGCGTCTGGTCAATAGACCTACTCCAGATCTCCACTAATCTGTAGGTACAAATAAAGTTATACCGTTATAATCCTTTTGAGGCTTGAATATTCATATCTGGACAATAGAGTGGGGGTCAGTTGTATTTGCATATGAATACAAAACCAGTCTAACTAGGCCAGATTTGTTTGTACCTACATGTAGTAAATTAAGGGGAAAACCACCCTGCACAGAGTTCCGGATATCAACTATTATATAAATCCAAGATAAAAATCACTTTGTTCTAGTCATAAGAACACCTAATGTATGAAAATCAGCATTCTATTTTGTTCATTGCATTCACCTGTTTGACAGATTGAAATATGTTAATATTATCATATAACAATATTCTTATTATATCATACAGCTAATAAGACATGACCCTATTGACGAATAGACGTAATAATACCATAAAACTGTCCAATTACATTCTTTATTTGCTCATGTTAATATGCAATATTCCGTACACTCACGTCGAGGTAATATGCAATACTCTGTACACTAAACAGCAATACTCTGTACACTTGCTTGAATCTATTTTGATGTGTATCTTCGTTTTTTTCGATCAATGTTTATGAAATTGGGTCACAACACTTTTAGCTTCAATATAAACAAAATGGCCAGTTAAGAAAATCTACATTTTGGTAATACAGTCATTCCAGAAGCGTGTACAGTACTGCTGTCAATATTTGCAAGTGAGTATCGGCATAATACTGGACTATTTGAACCTTCCGGTAAATATCTGATATACTATAGTGTGCTATAAAGTTGCAAAAATGCCCGAAGAAGTTAAAACTCAATTCAGATACGCATAAGTAGTCAGTAATTTGGAAAATATCGTATTTAAACTTACCCTGGTCTCCTCAAAATTAATAATATTACTCACTTTACTAGCAATATCCGGTAAACGTTATACCGCAGTGACAAAGAAATGAAGTTGATCAACACAGACAACTTGGACAAACTCTTTCAGAAAGGACATGTCCTTTTAAATGGATTTTTAAAAACAACTTTTATTAACTTGTATTTAAAAGATTCCAGTAGCCAGGGTTGGAAGTTTGTATTGTAATTATAGTAATACTTATTTATCAAAGGCTTATTTAAAGAGTCCTTACGGCTGCCCCCCAGAGTCTTATCTGTGAGCCACAGGGGTCAGGCCATGCTTGCTAAATAGGCAACAAAATAAATGGAATGTTTTTATTCAGGGGAACCAACTCAACCTATATTAAATATCGACACTGATTTTAGATGACTTCCCTTTTATTGACTTTGTATTTTAGATACTAATTATTTGTTTACATGTTATGCCAAAACTACAATATTAATAATTTTATTAAATAACACGTTTAAAACGTTTCATACTATGTTAGGTGTAGTAAAGCATACCACATGCATTGTGTACAATTCAGTCGTCCATTTGTACTGATTCTATTCGAGATTCTAAAACATGGTTGTCAAATCCATGGAAAAAGTAGGTCAAACTACAACTGAGCATTTAAAGCCACAAATTTGAGAGCTTTTGATAAGAACGCATAAGTAATCAAAGTACTGAAAGTACTGACAGGCTGGCGAACTGCTAAGGAACAATAGCTTTTCAAGTAATATATCATCAAGTGGTTTTCTAAGTCGAAAGAGAGGTAAGTGCTGGACTTAACAAAAAATAAAAAATAAAAATTTAAAATATAAAAAATTTGGAGCCGCCGTGATTCGATCGCTGGACCTTAGCATCAGAAAATTACTAAGCGAGTTGCTCAACCACTCGACCACGATCTCGTTGGAGAATGTTGACCTAAATAATTTAACATACTAAAATCATTGATGCGCCGCGCTATATATCGCGTTCGTAACGCGTAGTAATAATTATCAACGCCTTTAAACACCTTTTCTTTTAATTTCATACAATTTCCTTCCATTTCAAGAAGAAACTAATATATTACAATCTAACAGAATCAATGAAACGAGGAAAGTTGAATGTTCTTATCTTGCAAAACTGATTAATGAGGAGGAACTATTTGCATTGAGTGTATAGATTCTGTGTTGTCAGTTTCGGGAGTAAATTCATCTTAGTGGATTTCATTTTTTAGGATTGTGATAGTCTGGCGCGAAATCGCCAGCCTAAAAACTGGTTTAGGCATTTCTAATTAGTTACACCATGTCGTGATCGACTTAAATTTGATATTCTACAAACGCATTTTCGGAAAATACAAATTGTGTGTCAACGCTATTTATAGCCATTTTTGGAAAATTATTTTATCCCAGTGCTATAAATAGCATTCTCGGAAAACTAACAATACAAAGCTACAGCGCATTCGTGGAAGTTATCGACGATTGTCACGTGACGTCTTCTTTATAATCAGCGGATTTCAGCCCGATTGAAACATAACTTTACAAGACCTAGTTCATACCAACTCGTGAAGTTTGTGAAATATTTGTTTGTAAAGTCCTGCGGGAATTTTTACATCATAACGTAAGTTTTTTATCAGTAATATTTACTTAAGAAAGTAGAATCTATTATAAATTGTTCCTGGTTTTAACAAGTTCAGTTCGGTTCCATAAATAGAGTTAATTCATCGAGCGCGTTGTATCGTTTCCATGACATTTTGGAAATGATTTGTTTGTTAAAACGCTTTAAATGGCACTTCAAATAGAAATCACCATGCAATGTTTAGGGTACAAGTTTATTTTATTTTGAATTCTGTAATATTAATGTACTGTTTGTATTGATGATATTGGTGCGTGTACGCATGTTGTTGTTATCATAATAATATTGTGATGATGTGTTTGTAATCGGACTCTTTCATGAATAATAAACTTAAGTTTGGGTACTAGCTACATCAGCATATACTTGTCTTCAGACAATCAACACTGTGCGTACATAAGTACATAAGTACTTATAAATATAGTTTAAAACACTTGAGCTGCGGAAGATATATCAATTATTTACCAATTATAATATAAGTTAAAGTAGGACCCAGCCGTACGTTGTACATACTGTACATGTATATAAAACTCACAATGCCTTGAATGAGTTCAAAAATAGAGAAATTTATTCTCCTGACTTGTTGATCAGTACAATATGTATGTGTTTATTCTATGCCGCCCAGGAGGCGGCATAGAGTATGAAAGGGTGCAAGCAGATGTCCCAGGAGGATACAAGATTTGATTGGTTATAACGCTGTTGGACTCGCCCGTCAGGGGTAAAATAGGATGATAAATGTTCGGTAGGTACTAAAGTCCAAGTCCCAGGAGGATACAAGATTTGATTGGTTATAACGCTGTTGGACTCGCCCGTCAGGGGTAAAATAGGATGATAAATGTTCGGTAGGTACTAAAGTCCAAATCAGTTCGGAACGGGTGTTTATATAACGGCTACATATGTTGCAATTTGCGGGTCTTAGCAGGGGCTATTAAAAAGTAAAAAAAAAACTATTTACGCGGAGCGGCGATTTTCCTTTCGAACTTTTATGGAACATGTTAAATACTTTCATGTCTGTCAGATATTTTTTAGTTATGATTTTCGATTTTTTCCAGTTCTTAGGTTTTGTCTTAATCTAAATTTGATAAATGCAAGTGTTTTTTTAATCTCTATGTTTCTTTATTTATGTATGTCAGAATAGTTTGTTTTGCCAAAATTTAAACGGGTAAATATAGCTTGCCAACATTGAACTGACACTTCTTATTTACAAAATATTCATATGCGCTCCTATACTGCTGCCAAATGGAACTAGTTCTATGCATATTTTAAACTATGTTGAACGTATTAATTCGCAATAAATTTACTTATCAAGCTCACAAACCACGAAATAACAATGTCCTTTAGTGTCAGTTTCACGTTGTCAGGCTATACCACGTTATTGGAATACACTTTGTTATTTTATGAAACATGCTAAATGCCATCTGTGAAGCATTAATCAATATTATAATGGTGCTCATATTTCTAAAACATGTTATGTTCATTTGAATAAATATTTCAATAGAAAATAGAATGTTTTCATGTTTTCTATTCTTTCCTGGTGTTTCACTGCCTTCAAGTTTTTAACCAGGTTTTCCAAAGGAAAACTCTGGTTATTAGATTGCTGAATGTCGGCGGGCCTTAACAATTTCTTCTGTGCACAACTCCTCCTACATTTCTTCATAGATTTCAACCAAACTTTCAGAGAATGATTGTCATCATGTGACCTGGTGCATATTATCAGGGTTTTATGATTCAACCAATTTTGACGGAGTTATGGCCCTTGAAACAGAAAAAATTGGCCGCTTTCCTTATGTCGCACGGTACTCAAAGTACACGACATAGAGTCATGAAACCTTCACAGAAATAGTCAGGATGTTTTCTCTACACCTGGGGTTTCACTCCCCTTTCAGTTTAGTACATCCAGAGTTATTAGCCATTGAAATGGTGTAAAATAGCCATTTTTGACTTGTTTCACATGCTACTCAAAAAGTATTTGACCTAGGATCATGAAACCTTTATAGAAATGTTTGACAGCATGTACTCTAGTGCACCTGGGGTTTCACTCCCCTTTCAATTTAGTACAACCAGAGTTATTGCCCTTGAATTAGTGAAAAATACCCATTTTCAGCAATCTTAAGTTTTTGCAGCGTACACTCAACACATGAGAATAACTTCCCTTGTGCATCACACATCACGCCGGAATTTTAGTTTGTTTACAAGTTTCTACCAATACCTTTTACTAAATAAAAAGATTTACTTAAAAAGAACTAGCGGCATCTTTGATGCCCAGCATCAACATTTCACTTGTAAATACTGTAACAGGAGCCGTGCCAACCCAGGTTCTATCGTGGTTTTGGACCAGGTGTGTTCGTGTAATCATTCCAGTTGATTATTCTGCTGAACTATAGTCAGAGATAATGTGATTTGAGAACTCATATAAAAGAGACTTTGTTGTTGCGTATCAGTATCAAGTGACTGTTTACTCTTATATTAGATCACCTCAATAATGAGACCAACTCAATATAGAGACCTTACAATGTCAAGGTCTCAAGGGTGGGTCTATTATTGAGGCTATCTAAATCTAATTATTAAATATAGAAATAGACAAAATGCTACACTTATTCAATTTAATTTACTGTATACTATATGATTATATATTGGTATAGTTATCTAAATGATTTATAGTATAATAAAATGAGAAGTTACAACTTATTGTACAGTTTAATTGACAAGTTTGGAATAAAATGAATATGGTACTCTACATGTAATCAGAAAAGATATTAAAGTAATAAAATGGGGATAAAATGACCAGTCAAATATAAACAGGTAAACGTTACCTCTAGCGTCTAAATTGAAAGGCAATTGTTTATAGACCCATTACGTCTTATATAGGGAAAGTTCCCGCCAAAACCCAATTATGCACCATGTATCATGGGGAACACCAAATTCACATGATAAACATGAAATATCTAAAAGTAAGGCATCGAACATGACCATGTTTCATGATAACATAATGGTTGTCTTACATAAAGATTAAAAGTGTACTGGAAGACTCAATGATCGACCAGTCTGTTTGTTTAACACATCACTATACCTACTGTATGTCAATTATACAATTTAAGGCCAATCAATAAAAGTATTGGCTAATCATAAAAGGTTACAGGTTTAACAATATAGCAGACGAAAATAACCATTCCTGTTACAATATTTTTTCATTCAATGTCGTAAGTATTTGTTCATTTTGTATTGTGTATTACAGATCCAAAACGATCACAAAATACTGATTACATTAAGATCAAGAGACACGTATAGTGCGTTAGCGACTAAGCTGGACCCCCATAAACCTTAAATATCTTAAAAAGTAGTTGTGCAATTTTATTGAAATTTGGCAGAGTTAACTTAATTACCTTTACCAACTCTGTGTATAAATTTCAGATTTTTTTACTGTCTAATTAATGTTTTTCCCATTGGGTCTAATGTATTATTTTTTGTATTTTAATCAACAAATAGACAGGCGGTAAAATAAGCTATTACGATCAGCTAGTTAAGATTATGCTTTTGTATTATGTAACAACTATAACGGTATAATTTTATAACTTTGACTTACATTTGTCCGATCATCAATGTTTATATAGTTGAGGCCCATCTTCTGATCGGTAGGATCATTTATACAAACAAGAAATACATTGTTTTTCTTGTGTAACAGATCCTTGTTTCTGTGGTCCAATTATATGGTGGTGTTGCAATCGGACTCAGTCTGTGGGACTTGAGTGCGATTACATACACTGCAACGATATAATGGTGGTGTTGTATTTATTGTGCTGGTCCTCAATGTGGTCGTATAGTGGTAGTATCCAATAAGTATAATATAAGTAAATAAATGACTAACTCTACATAAATAACGACACCAAGTTACATGAACAGTATTTAATTAGGTCCTTAGATTTTATAACATTATAATGCAAAGGAAATACATACAATTATTTACAGTTTCAACTCAATATTTTAGTTATTGAACGATTAATAAGCCTGAATTAAATGGGTTATATATACGACTAGTTTGCTGGGATTCAAATACACTGGGAGTCAAACGGACATAAAAAGTCTGTATCCAAGATAACAGACGTTCGTTCCAATGAATTATTCTTTGGAAGATTTAGGTGAAGCCTAAGCTTCGTTGGCAACTACTGACCTGACAGTCAGCTAGCCAGTGTAATGAGTAGAGTAGGAAACTGGTCTTATATAGCAATAAAATGGGTTGAAAGGTCAGACAAATCACTTCAACCAATGAAATATAAATGTAGTGATTATAAATGCTTCAGTGATTTGTCTACCTTTACCCAATGATACATGTAGTATACAAAATCAATAAGTTTAAAGTACAGGACAACTCAGTCCTACTTCACTTGCAAATATTGCTACGAAGTTGCTTCAGTTATAAAAACTAAAATAAGCGTTCGTGCATGGGCCTCATTAATATTTTCAACAGTCACTGGTGTGTGACTAAATGTACAGTTAGATTCGACCAAATTGTTGACCTTTGCTGTTCCGGTCACTTCCAATACCCATACGTATTTACCATATTTTAGACTCGAAATTTTGCATAAGGCGTCTATGCAAAGTACACTTTTCTGTGGACCAAAAATTCCGTTTTATTTTATGAGAGTTGGTAAGGGTGTTTTACGAAGACATACCCATTTTTGTTCTTATCGGCATTGTACTTTCTATGATATTTAAGGTTTATGGGGGTCCAGCTTAGTCGCTAACGCACTATACCATTGTTGTGAACGGACGTCACAAAGCTGCAGTACACGGTTGTGACAAAATGTTAAAGCAATGTTACCTGATATCCCCGACCAGTTTGTTTTGAATATGTTATGAAAACCCAAACGCCGTGCAATATTATTGTTCTATATGCAATGATTTTTTAACGTCTACAATTGTAGCCAAATACAGTCATTCACATTAATAATAAACTACTACATTCTACTTCGTTCTACAATATACAGCCAGAGTTGTATAAGTGGTCACCTGCGTTCAGCCATGGCACCTGCCATAAGCTGACAACACAATAGTAAGCCTAATTATTAATACTGTTAATGACTTAAAAACTACAGAACCTGTATTAAATAATCACCTGCTTCAATGAGACAGGCTTTACGTATTTATTGAAGATCAGTTTGTATGCACCGAAACATCGGAAGCTTCTGCGTTTACACTTATAAAAAAGACACTTCATACTGCAGATAAGCACCATTCAATTCCAATAAAAACACGCTAGAGCTGAATGCTGCGTATGGTGGACTTAACAACCAATGTTGTGTTTTCATTTATTTGTAACGTTAATATAATAGAGGGAATTGGTCTATGCTGTTTTGTTTCTAGATTGACATTGGTTTCAAATTCACGGGTTTCCGCCTGAGAAATATGGTCCATTTATAAATGTATGCCTTTTTATGCGTGCACGAATACCATACGCGACAAACATGAATATAAACTTGCTTCAACATAATCCAGACCAGCCCGCCCCGACATTCGTTGAAATATTATATTCAATATACATTGTATTCTTTGCTCAATTACCAATGACGTTGAACTGCCTGTTGCAAGATTGATTTTATGAGTGAATACCCGGGCCCGGATAATGCAAAACAACCTTGTTGTGAAATGATTTACAAATACGCGCGGCCTATTATCTGACGTATCTATATCATATAACTAGAACGTAGACTTAAAACTTCCGCTTCGTACACTATGTTCAAGGTTTGCAATATTTTTGCAAGATTTGTAATACATGTTCATATCTATATAAAGAGGCCTACCTGACGAACAGATAAACAACATAGGCCTGGTTATCTTCCCAAGTTTTTATGAACTGGTATGTTTATAAATGCAAGATTTCCCTGGTTATTTACATAACTGCAATGCAAACATGCATGCAGTTAAACCTGCTTCAGTGGGTACCAGATATACCCGACCACCTGTCGTAAACACTAACTATTATTTTACTACCATTCGTGTTAAAGCTCATGTATGAATCTACATTGACTCCCCTGTATGCCTGTCCCTTTTGCTATATGTGTTTCATAGGCAGATCCAGGAGGGGGGGGCGGACCCGGCGTACGCCCCCCTAAAATCCCCAAAGTAACGATTTTTATTTGACTGAAATAGTCTAGTTATATGTAACTTGCCTTTAATTCTTTGTGAAAAGGTATTAAAATGTGAAAACTTCGTGCTCGCTCCGCTCGCAAAATTAGCTTTAATATATGAAAGACGGGGTACATCCACAAAAAATGATGCAACAAGTACGCCTATATACACCCTTTCAATTAAGACCGTAATTAAATTGTCTCCCTTTGATGACGTCAAACGAGGGCTCAAAGCGAATACACGAGCCGATTACCGTTAGCGTGTAAAGGAAATAAAAAATGTGTCAACTTTAAACCGCTGTAAATCACGTTTTACTCTGTCGATTTTTAAAAGATGAACACTTACGAAAACAAGATCGTATAGACTTTTTAATAATGTAACTTTTGTTAATGTATTTTCAATAATAAAACATAAAAAGCCATGTTTTCGGAACAAAAATTTCAATGGCAAGAAAATGTAAAAATAAAGAACTGAATTCAATACTCAACAATTGGCATTTACCTTGCTCAAAATGTTTATTATTTGCAGTTTTAAGAACTGTGTAGACTAAGCTTTCCAACAATTATATTATTAAAAGATATTATTAAAGTTTTAAAAGGAGAGCCATGCTTTTCGAACCTAACTACCATGCATCACGCGCGCACAATCCACTCATTGAAACCTGACTTACAGTTTATACTAGCATAAAGAAATTGTTTATTTTAATAATTCATCACACATCATAAAAGTATAGAATATTAGCTATATCATTTCAAAAGTACGACTATCCAGCCAGAAGTTAAAACGTTAATTTACACAGGAGGAAATTTCTTTCTAGATATAGTTTGTACTAAAATCCGGGCGGCATGATTTTACATGTCCGCATGTGCTTACTTGTTTAGTGTTAACACGAGTACATTGTTGTGTTGTTTACTACAATCAAAGAAAGTAAGGAATCACCGGAAAAGTTCACACGACGAATAACTTAAAATCAGAATCAATTCTATGTAAAATTGGGTTGTATGTAGGTAAAACTAAATTGTTTGGCAATACAATGTAGTCTGTT
The DNA here is from genome assembly GCA_963678985.1 of Spisula subtruncata. Taxonomy (NCBI): domain Eukaryota; kingdom Metazoa; phylum Mollusca; class Bivalvia; order Venerida; family Mactridae; genus Spisula; species Spisula subtruncata. Next base: position 1,274,777 of record OY787677.1, read on the forward strand.
TCAAATCTTACTCTTCCATCATGAAACCTTTGTTCATTTGAAATTCATATACAAGTAAATGAGAAAAGTGCTTTATTTATTTTAAATGGTGTTTACGTGTAAAAATATTGCAATAAATTATATTTGAAACATCAAAATGAGCATTGTAGCACAAGTCATACAGGTGCATGTCCATTAATTTACACTTTTTGTTCGGACACGGAATTAGAGAGACCTCCGTGGTTTGGATAAACATAATTTATACTTTTTTATAAAAGTAACCCAAACGTTGATTTAAAAGTGTCAATCAATGTCAATCATTTAAGGTAAAACACTGATCAATATACTGTACATGTATATTAAGATGACAGATGGTGACAACATAGTACTGATTGGTTGTATATTAGTACCCTGCTGTGACACTTATTTAGTGTATGGTCTTGGTGGCTTATCTTGATATTAGGGGATCTATGCTGTTTATTGTAAATCATTATATAATTATACAGCACCTAGAATTTATTTATGCGTTAGGGTTTTAGCATCTTAGCATCTGTCTCACTTTAATTTGTTATGTTTTTCCCATCACTCGAATTGCAGTTCAGGTCACTTTTTGTGAATTAAAATTTACAATTCTTATATTAAAAACAAAATATTGTTAATTGTGATGTTAGTTTGAAGAGCAGTTGTATATAAATAATGTATTTTTTAAATTAATTTATAACAATCAACTGCTATCATAATCGTCATTTATACAGCTTTTGAAGCCGAATTTGCCCGAAATGGCACGTATGTAACCAGATAGGACATTCCAATAAATCGTTGGGGCTCTAATATACGTGTATTCAAAGGCCTAAATAATTATGTCATTGTTTTATTACAATCCATAATAAACAACACATAACTTGTGAATTGTATTGGTAAAAAGAAATGAGACATTGCAATGATCCAGAGTTAACTAGGTCTAATGGCGGTAATGATGTAGTATTGAAAGAACCAGGTGAAAATACTTGCGCTTTATATTCCCGGCAAAATATACATTTATCAAAGTACAAATACGAGAGGTGTTCAACTTATTTATGAACAGAAAATGAACATCGATATCTTGTTACTATAACAATGAAATTGAATAAAAACTTATATTGTGGAAAGTAGTGTATCATGAAGTATATATAATAATTGTAAATTGACAATACGTTACGGTTAAATCATAATCAGCATTAGCGTAGACGGTGTTGTTATTTGCGTTTTGAAGGTCCAAAACACGTAATAATTACGTTTACATTTTCCTTCCTTAATCGTTGTTTTAGTATCAACCAGATGGAAAATTATATTGTTAAAGCATGAGAAGACTTTGACATCCACTGTTTAGTTATAATAAATATCAAAGTTATATTCTTAAGTTGTTTTTATTTGACGTTGTATATGGTGACTTGAAGCTGAATCCGGACGAAACACTATGTTCTTGGAACAGTCGCTAGGAACGATACGTAACCCTTTTTTGTTGAAAACCTGATTTGAAACGGTTCGTACATAGACCACAGCTTTCAATTTCGTCAATTTGATATTGATTTTGATGTGCGTATTTCCATAACAACAAACCCAATGCCTTTCCACGAACACACAATGCTGGACAAACATGAACTTCTCCCTATCCCTGTGACTTTTTCTAAAATAGCATACCATAATATATCATAACATTCTTTAAGATTTAGCATTGCTTCCCCATAATGAAACAATTTTTCCACATATTGTTGTTTATTTCTCATTTTTAGATTCCAAGACTTTTGGCTGCGAGACATGTTTTTCTTGATTTTCATCGTAGGAACTTCGCATTTTCCCAGAACTATGCATTAAACTGTTTCGAAATAATGTCACTGATAGTTTCTATGGACACTCCCATCTGTGGTACTATTCCATGTTTTGCTAATGAATTCATCATAGATATCATAAAACCAATTTAACTTTATACTGTAGGTTTTGGCAATGTTGGGCAATTTTCAATTTTTGGTGCCATTTCACAATTTCTGGAAACAGAACTTAAATAACGCGTCTTACCACAAATATTACTGATGTTCTCATTAAAAATGAAAAAAAAATACCAACACTTTCTTGATGCTAATAAAAGGGCCATTTTGCCTTAAAAACAGGAAAAACAACATCATCTACTAAAGTGTTGTTTTTAGCTTTAACAAAATGAAATATGCAATGTATGATGATCATATGTTCAACTTAAAACATTTTCTCGCATGGTCTAAAAAAGATATTTCAATTATTTTCATTCAATATTGCACAATCGGTGTTCATGTTTTGTTCATAAATAAGTTGAACACCTCTCGTATACACTGTATCTTAGCACTAACGCTCAATTTAATGTACGAAATGTGCAATCAACCGAATTACAAAACAAAATTAATACAACTACAGATCTTTTTGGAAATTAACGCCCGATAATTGACCATTGTTGAATAGAAAAAAATCCGAGAAATCACACGTTTCCTCCACATCCATAACATGTAACATATTATACATACATTGTTAGTACATTATAAACATCTTTATTGAAAAAACAACAGCTACAAAACATGCAATTAACGAAAAAAGCGATTAAATAATCTCTTCGCTACTGCGTTTATAGTGTCGTTAATTTGTAGAGCCCTCGTTTGACGTCACATCCGGTTACGGGAGGTAACTCTGTACATACGATTATCGCTTAATTGAAAGGGTCTATACTGGATCACTCTGCAATGAATGAAACACTGAAGACTTTAAAAACTTAAATTAGTCTGATTTTTGTAATAATGCATGCCCTATTTACTAGCCAATAAGGTATCTCAGACCACAAGAACACACCAGATTGACCCCTCGTTTTGAATTTTTCCCGTCAGAGCATGCCTCCCCGAACTCCCTACTATATCATTAATTTTGTAAAGCGAGTTTTTGTAAAACTATGCTTCAGTGCAGATAACATACGTGAACAATTTTTGTATTACTTTTTACTGAAAAAAACTTTTTTTCTCGCTTCGATCGCAAAGTAACTTCGATCTATGAAAATGTGTCAACACACCTCCTTGCGAAAACTTTCTATACACTCCGTATATGTTAGAATACCCGACAAGTACCGAGTTCGCTCTATCTTTAGCTGTTTTTAATTGATGCTCGACCAAATGCAGTTTCCAACCTAGTGTAATAATTTGGTCGAGCATCAATTAAAAACAGCTAAAGATAGAGCGAACTCGGTACTTGTCGGGTATTCTTACATATACGGAATGTACTTTAGGCTATATAATATAACCATATTAAATGCACGATCGTTATAATCAAGAAAAAACTCACCGTTAGCAGACGAAATAGCAAATGTTTTGAGCGTACAGCCGCATTTATTTGATCACGTGATTCTACACACTGACTTATAACTGTGCTGTTTTTAATTCCTAATAACTTTTTTGTTTGTGAATATTTTTAACGAAATTTTGTGTATTTATATTCCAATATTCAAATTGAACGGTTCAGGGAACATCGCCCGTTGTACTTTTAAAACTACATTTGAACGAATTGCACGAGAAAATGGTGAAACAGCGGGAAATAAAACTACACATTATCATTTCCATTAAATTTCCGGCCCATAAACACCAAAACACACAAAAGAATATGTGTAACTTAATTGACGCCATGACGTCTGTTAATCAAAACTGGCGTCACGATGTTTTACAATATATTTGTTTGAAAAACATCTAATTGACATTCCGATAAGTAAACTTATGTGTTATGCAATCATGGAACCACGACATGTATTTGTAGACATTTTCCACCATCTGTCCATTCATTGTTGCAATTTGACGACGTCATTTTTCTGCAATGACTTGTCGGCATTTAACATTAATGCATACGAGTGGCAAGTTATTCATTGGTAAACTATCACTGGAATTGTCATTCAAATATGACACCAAATACGACAAAGTTTTCTAGCCCAAATGCCCAATAAGACATGTTTTTTGCTGATTGGAAAACTGCGCGTTTTAAGCCGGTGCAGATTTCGTGAATTCGCAATTTTATGCACCACGTAATTAATTGCTAGATTTTCTTTAATATTGTGTATAATGAAATAAAATATTATAAACCATGACCACACATATATTATATTCTATTATAACTACATACAGTTCACATTTCAACAATATATAATGACAAGGTACTGAAATAGTGGGATTTGTCTAAGTGCACAGTTTTAAGTGTATCCGAGTGTAGGCTAATACATCAATTCGCTAAGCAACCAACGAATATCACTAAGGGACACGCGTTCGTGCAGCGACATGGAGATTGCGTATGTTGTAAATGCAATGGTTTGCGCATGGTGTTAAAGGTTACATTATTATTACAATTATTAAGTGTATCTTGAAGAATAATTAAGATATCTCAAGTAATAATCAGCACCTCCAAACCCCAAAAACACTGTCTCCCTGTTTGTTCTGGCAAGAGAAAACAGGAAGTGCGGGCACCCACTGTCCATAACCACACGGTAAGTCTATGTAAAACTGGTGATCCCCGGGGCGGGACCAATTTTGACCCCAGGGGCATAATTTGGGCAATCTTGGTAGGGAGATGTCGTTTGAAAGTGTGGACGGACGGACGTACAGACGGCTAGACGGATGACGGACGGTGAGTGATCACAATAACAAACTAACAAAATACCCAAACAAAAATGAAATAAAATAATTAAATCAAACTATGACAGGTGAAATGTATTATCATAAATAAATGAAATGCCATTTATAAACAACAAAGGGAAAATAATTGTAAAATGCACGCCAACAAAGATTTCTGTAATAGTTAGCGGGCGAAATCGCAAATGTTCAGGTGGCAGGGGATATATTGGGGTGATGGGGATCAAAATATCAAATCTTTAGTGTAAGGCTTATTTATGGGCACCAAAAATTACATTGGTATTTTAAAGACCCAATTCTGTATTTATTTTGTACAAAGAGGGTGTTTAATATTTTGAAAAATCATAGAAACTAAATATCAGTTGGCTCTGAAGGATTTGTAGCTCTTCAAAATGGAGGTTACCACCACTGGCGGAAGTTCACATTTAGCGTCGTTAGAAACCGCGAAAAACTTTGACAGCAAATAGCAAAAAATCGGCATGTATGGGAGACACTTTTCTTGCTGAATTAACCTAGCTCATGCATGCTGTTTATGTAAAATGGGACCAAAAATAGGATTGCATTGGGTTTAAAAATGCTGTGTATGGGGTGAAATTGGTCACTTTTGTAGGAGGTGTAGGGGCAAAAACAAAGGGCCATAACTCCACAACCCTAGGGGTTAGCCTTGCAATTTGAAGTTACTTTCTATTTATGTTGCATAGGCCCTGAGACTGACACTTAAATACTTTCTTGTCTTATTTGCTGTTTTCAAGAAATCCGCTTCACTGTTTGCGGCCTGCCGGAACCTCAAAATTGGCCAATAATATATCCGCTTCCCCCTTTAGAATTTCAAATCATTTGATCACGTGATTCTACACACTGTATACTGCGCGGATATAATGGGTAAGTTTGCACGCCTCTGTGGTTATTTAGAACATTCTGATATTCAATACTGTTTGCTAAAGTATTTTGCAATAATTCTTTTGCAAGGAATATAATTAGACGCAATACTTCAATCATTTAGCTGGGCTTTATACAGGTAAGACATATATTAACTAATTGTGATTGTTGTCTTATTATTTACTATTTATTTGATTTTGTATAAAGTATATTAATATTTAATCTATACTCAGAAGGGATAAATTATTGTAGTAAAAGTTGATATAAAACCATGATATGTACATATTTGAAAACCTGAGTAAGAAAGTTCAGTACGTGTGTACCTATCAAGTTTGGACTCGTATACCTGCTGATATAGATTTGCTATGAATATGTTATACATCGATAACGCTGACTATATAAATTTCCGTGCGAGTGTCGTGCGATTTCAATAAACTTCGGGTTAATTTGGAACATTTTTTCTGCTGTGATTTGTTACTCTAACTAAGTTTGATCTGAACAGTACACATCGGCCCCATGTAGTCGAGTGGTTAGCGAGCAATTCTGCTGGCTAGGATTTGTGGGTTCGAACTCTGGTAAGAACTTTTATTAATTTGTAAATGTTTATTTTATTTTGTGTATTGAGTTAAAACACAAAGACACGAAAATCATGAAAACCATGCTTCAAAAATCATGAACAGTGATTGAATTGTGTGTGTATTCACTTGGTTCACTTCAATCAGTTTGAAAATGTCTGACAACCAGAACAGTCGATATCTTGGCTCTAAATGTATATAAACCCAACAAATCAATAGCAAACTTAATTATACATGTATTGTCGATTCAAAGATGTCTGTCAAAACTGCCATAATGTTTCATTTCTGAATAGCTAATTGCAGCAAGTTTAACTACAACGCTATAGGGCCATCAGCTTTTTAATCATTTAAGTGTTTTATTGATGGTAGAATTTAATCCTGTCATACGTTTAATAATCAACCGAGATTAATGTTTGTTTACGCGGTTGTGACAGAGATCTTTGAATTAACCACAGTATAGAAGATACGAAATGTAAAAAATATATTAAACAAATTTCGAAAGTCAATAACTGGATTCGAACCCTAAACCTCAAGATTGAAATCGCACAGTAACGGTGTGTGCTACCGACTGAGACAAGTATACGATACACTCTGTAGTAACCTATAGAAGTCAATTTAAACAATTCTTGGTGGCCATCTTGAATATTTCAAAATGCTCAATGACGACAAAGTTGCATCATTCAGTTTCTTTGTAGGTACATGTCAAAGGACCATTTTATACAAAAATATTTTGTGCGTACTATTTTTTTTGGGGGGGGGGTTGCGACTTGCATATCGACTTTAACACTAGAAGTCAATTTAAACAATTCGGTATAATACTATCAATCACGTGTATTCCCGTTATAATCAATACGAATACAGCCGAAGTTAAACTTAGACATCCAGTCTTCCATGAAATTATGCTAATAGCGTGTTCGAGGCTCGTGTCAAATTAGCCAAGCTATATTGATCTATATACAAGCTTTATGCTACAAATACATTTTATATATGAGCCAGGCTCTGCGAGTTTCACCCTTATCGCAAGTGATGTTATTTTCCGTAAATGACGTCGTAAGTGACGTCAAAGCTAACGTTAATGCGGAAGTAATCAAAGTCATGCTGTCACGGCGTTTGCTAGGTAAACAGGAGAACTTTTCATGATAAACTGGAAGATTCCAATTGTACCAAGTGCTAATTTAATGGCAGACGTTACGAAGAGCAATTTGTTAGGCAATTTCGACTTTGTTTTGTTCAAAATCAACGGTCATGTTCAGGAATCAACTGAAATTGTTTATAAGCAATCTATTGGTAAATGTGCTCAATTGATTTGTTCAAATTTTGCATGATTGTATCATACCAGTTAGTGCCATCAAGAGACAATCAGCATTAATAAATTTGCATGGTCGGAAAAAACTTACAGCCAAACCTTTATCAAAATGTACGTGACACAGTATAGATATACTCTTATGTAACACCAGTGTCACCATGCTAACAAACACTGTATTTCAACATTAACATGTGCTCGCATGATTTCTAGTATACCAATTGTTTCAGTGATCAATATACTAATTATTCTGAGGTAATGGTCAAATGACAGAAATCAGCGTTCAGCGAACATTAGCAGGAAAATGGTTTTTTTCATTATAATAAACACAGGCGCGTATCCAGGCGTACGCACGTACGCCAATGCGTACACTTCCTCAGAAAAAGTGAAAAAATAAAAAGTCCAAAACTGCATTAAAATCAGTGGCTAAGGGGGTTAGGTCCTATCTTATTGAAACTGTACTTTGTGTTGCATTATTCGATCTCTTAAATGCACAAATAAACCCTTTTTTCGCTTTCAATAATATATCATTTTTACAGACAGAAAAATGATACGCTGTTATCTGCGTGAAGTGTACAACATCATACGGATTTGTCCCCCTTTAGTGGATAGCATTGTATCGTTATATGCTATGGGTATCCGCGTGATGTTTACAAAGCGGTATTTTTTAATGTCAAAATGGCTACATCAGCTGATCCCCCATATGGTGATTTGTTCGTTGACACGCTTGAAAATGGTCAAAAATACAACTTGTTGACAGCAACCAGGAACGTAGCTGGCCATACGCCAATACGCACGCGTGTACACTGTTTGAATTTAAGAGATATAAAAATGCAATAAAATGCAATGCCTTACCCGGGTGCAGCATTTTTTCCATGTGATGAAATGTAATTCTTAAAGAATACTATTAAAAGCATCTTCGGTAATTAATGCTTTTTTTCTTGCTCGCTTTGCTCGCACAATGCATTTATTAATATATAATATCTAGTGAGATTAATTTTGTGTGATAAATCATGGACGTACATGCGTACATGTGTCTATGGATACATGTAGGCGAGTCAGCAAAGTTCCTCACTATATGACATTGTATTTAGTGTTAACGTACTTATGTTTGTGTGTGCTAAGTCCCTCAGGTATATTGTGTTTTACCATACTCTTGTGAGCACTGAGTCACATACTCCGTTAGAAGTAAGGATAACTCTAAATGCCCCCTCAATTTCACCTCCTTCACTTTTGCGACCATCGATGCGGTGGTGACAATGCAACAGGGGCGAGCTTGTGTCGGAAAAACGATAAAAACACACAATCTACAATGCTCCAATTGGGATGACCAAGAAATGTCCCGGATAGGCACTTCAGAGCAACGGAATAATTCGGACGAGGACACGGATTATCTCGGATCAACATAGTATGTGCCCGTGTATTCAGTGTAACCGCCGTGCGAGGTCTGGGGACAGTCGTTCCTCTGTCGTCATGCTCGTTATATAACAGGGTCTGACATGTGTTACCGGACTGTTGAGGTGGCACGACAAGGTACGGACGGCTCCGGTTAGTCCATACAGATATTTAAATGAACTTAATGTCCACATTGGTCGCAAAATTGTTCATACCTAACGTCAAAAGACGAGATGTTCATGTTAGTGAATAGAGTTTTGTTGGTATAAATATCGCTGTGATAATGAGAAAATACCCATGTGTACTTTTTATACAAATGAGTTGGATCCACGACCCCACCCCGGGGAACCACGGGGATAGTCGGGGATGCGTCGTGTTTTTACCTTCCAGCTTCCCCCCGTGGGGCCGGAGAAATTTTGGGAAATTTTCTACGAACCAATACCCTTGTGACAATATTAAGTTGTCAGGTGCCGAGAAATACCATCAGCTGTCCCCACAGGCCGGGGATGGGCGGGGTTTTTGACACCCCAAAGTAAAAATCCCGGGGATGCGGGTGCCGTGGATGCAACTGACTGGTGACTAATAACGTATCTTTCATTGACATTTTTACGCTACAAATTAAGCTTAAACCACTTAAATAAACAAGTGTTCATTAGTTTCATATTTAATGCCAAGCAGTATCACGGTTTCTTATGCATGAAAAGGATACACCAAAGCATAATCCTAAACTAGGCCTACTAGAGTATAAAGCGAAATCATAATTATGTTTTAATTTTAAAAATAGAATCAGAGTTTATCATGCCATATAATATACTTATCATTACACTATAATATGGTCTGAAACTACGCCAGAATGCATGTACGGCTTCGTAGAAATAAAAAAAAATTCGGGGGAGCATGTCCCCGGACCCTCCTAGCAATTCTCTTTTCATCATGTGCGTACACTGAAAATATGCCCAGCTACGCCCCTGAAACATGAGAGATCTTTAGAAATGTTGAATAATACAGCAATAACATATAATTGGCGTCAAGCGCAGGAAGGCAACCGTAACAGCACCGGGGCGAACCGGGAAAACCGAGATGCACCGGCTAACACAACCGGGGCTTTCGGGACACCACCAAGAACAATCGTATCTCTACCGTATGTCTACCGTGATAAACCGTGACGTATCGGTGTGATATAGACTACTAGAATGCAAGCTGAGTGCATGAAATGAACGGTGTACATAACCTACGTTCGTCCGCACAACGTTATGGACCGAATTAGCACCAGCTGTTCACGGAAAATGGAGGTGCTTTCATGGTTATGACTGGCAGATTTCCGGTTCCGTCACGGTTAAGGACGGCGAAGTTCATGTTGAATTCTGACCTCTCAGACTCTACCGACACGCATTTCTTAGCTGGCTTTTTAAGTTTTTATTAATTAATTACCATGACGTTATCGTAGGTAATTGGCAACCTAGTGAGAACTGATGTAGTTTGCACCTTTTCCCTAGTTTATAAATGATCTCCTGTGACAACCAGGTAACAACGGCGTGTCACCGGGACACAGCCATGGTATAACGGGGCAACTCCGACGATCGCCGGGACACCTCCAGCTGTCACTATAAAATCACCGGCATCAACATGGATCAAACCGGACCTTTTCGGGGCGCTGCCGCCTTTCACCGTAACGACACTGTACTGAAACCGGGAATAACCGTAGCAACTCCGGCCTAATTGAATATCCTTTCACACCGGCGGTACACCGGGGTAACATCGGGTATATGGGAACGCAATTGATTTTTGTAACGAAAGCGTCCCGGATCATCCCGGTATACTGGCTTTACTTCACCGGGATGTACCGGGACCTGAACCGGGGCAGTGATAACGGGGCGTAAGCTCGGAGTCTCAGGTTAATGCGGTTAGAAAAAAGTATTCGTAGTAGATCTAGGCTAACAATGTTGTATTTATCAATCTATGTTACAAATATTGAACAAGTTTCTGGCATAATTAGTGTACCCTCGTATGTTGAAAAATGACCAAATGCACTCTGAATCGAATTATGGTCAGTGAGTCTCGTATTGTTTGCAACCGAGACATACACAAACTCCCTAATGGATCAACACGTGTAGCAGTCATTATTCTGTATGAATTATGTTATTATGCAGCAAAACTTTAAAATACCTGCACTTAAAAACGGGATTACCGGTATATACTTGCCTAGATAAAGATATTTATATCAATGTCAAACAATTTATTATTATTAAGTAATATGATCCAGCTCTACTTTAATTTCACATGAAAAATTCTACTTGTTATTCAAACCACAAAATTACTAAAAAGCAGGCCTGGTACGTGTATTGATTTAATCTTGTTATTTATCGGTTTTCAAAATTTCAAATTTTTAAATCTTTTCATTTAATAATTGCACAGTGACAGTGACATGTCAATGACAATGCAAGTAAAGACTGTTATTTGACTTAAGCATGCATACCCGGTACATACAAATGTTGTACCTTAGGCCTACAATTATACTCCTTTTAATCGATTACTTGTCTGGTGAATTTGTTTACTAAACCTTGTGCATTCAAAGATCTATTTTTATTTGGTTAATTATCGCTGTAATGGTCTCCATTTTGAAAGAAATGACAGCAAACCTGCACAATATTTCTATTCATGAAGTGTTTTTCGCCTTAGGGGTCTGAATCGATTTCCACTCCCTCATTCACTGTTTAAGAAGAAACAGTGAATGTGGGAGTGGAAATCGATTCAGACCCCTATGTTTTTCACAAAAGCAATAACAGGCGAAATATCATTAATTTTGTTAAGTGAGTTTTTGTAAAACTATGATTTAGTGCAGATAACATACGTGAACATTTTTATTTTACTTTTTTACCGATCAAAAATCGCTCGCAAAGTCACTTTAATCTAGGAAAATGTGTCAACACGTTCTTTGCGAAAACGTATACACTCCATAAATATTTTTCATATTTTAGATACTCCCACCTCCTATATTACTTTTAGAGGTTGTCAATTAGATATAAAGCCCTTAAAGGTTAACATAAACTAGTTCACATTAAGCATATATTTCAAAATCGGGCACTTTTCTGTTAAACACCAAATAAGGTATCTCAGAACGCCCAGAATGCATCAGATGGATCCATTGTTTTTATTTTTTTGCCAGGGGAGCATGCCCCCGGTCCCCCCTATTTCAAATGATCAACTTCCAGTTACCAAGTAATAACACAATTGCCAGAGAATTATAAACTCAGTTTTTATATATCAGTATATAGATATAACCAAAATACGCTTCCATGAATGAAGTGTTGTAATGTTAAAGACGCTCCTACGCCTATGCAGGACTGTATGCCCTAGACCCAAGCAAATTTCTTACGCCCCCCCCCCTAACCGGAAAAATGTTACTCTACAAAGTTTGAAGTGCCGGACAGGAACGGCTAAACCGACACCGCGCATTTAAATAATTTGCCTGAAGACAACAATTTTTCAATTAAATAAAGTATGAGTTTAGATCTACATCCAGAAACATGATTCTAATCTGATATTTTTTAATTAGTTATCGCAATGAATCGTCCATCCTGCTAGCAGCTATATGTTTCGTCTTTTCAGCGAAACAGTAAATTATTGAAAAAAATAATGCAAAATATAAATGTTTTTAACGTTTAGTACGCGCGGTCTAGTGACGCTTTTTATGACGCATTTTATGACGTCAGCGTCGTGATGTCGTAAGGTCGATGCCAATTATGTCTACTATAATTGTATACATATCAAATAGCCTAAAATAGAAGAAAATTCCTTATGTAAATGCTATTTCATGCTTAATTTTATACTATACTTGACAATATTCAAAATGTTGAGCATAAGTAACAATTCAACGATTGATCTTATTTTTTGGTTTCCATGGCAACAGAATATACAGATTAACTTTAATAGCATCTGTACTTGGAAAGCAATGGAATATACATTACATATTTACTATTATACTTTAATAAATACACCACCATCACTTAAACTTCAATCAACATCTTTGATTAAATAGAGAGATCTACAAATTTCGTCGAAGGATCATATTGTTTTCTACACGCACGTTTGCCTATCAACTTCAGCATTGTTTGGTCAACCATCATTGGAAAAATAATTATTCAAATGTTTATAATTTAATACTGCTATCGTTAGATTATGTAAGTATAGATTTGGCCGCTTAAATATCAAATAATTCCACTATTTGAGTTTTTGTTTCCATGGCAACAGAATTAAATCTTTCAAAACTTCGGACCATCTCTTAACTGAAAGAGCATAAAGTAGTTATTCAAGTGAGCACTTGACACTAAGTATTGATTAATGTTGTGTTAAGCATAATCCCGTGAAAGATTATTAAATACGTTCAGTTTTACTTATATCGTCAGATACACATTTTAGTGAAAATTTGTTTTGTACATACATTTTAAAATCAATATTTTACCACTTTTTGGTCAACCCTCATCAAAATAACTCAGGTATACATAGTTACACAATATACGTATAGGTTATAGATCATATATTAGATTTATAAACAAATTAGAGCAAGGGAGCGCTATAACCGGCTTATAGTTTACCCGCCCACTTTTGGTGAGCTTTCCAATTCTTTTGTATGCAAACAATAGCATGACCATTTATTGAGAATTGAGAGTGAAAAAGTGTTAAGATGTTTCACCGCTTTTGGGTGGAAGTTTAAAAATCGCAGTCACTTGGGTGTATTGTGAGCGTCTGACAACGAGATCAAATAATACAAAATGCTTAAAATAGATTTTTCAGCATATTCCCATGTCTTAAAATCCCGAGTTTACTGACTAGTTACTACGATTATATACTTTTAATGAATATACAGAAACACCCTTAGCGCAATCCCTTCGGATTATTTAATCCAAATGATATTAAACATATAATCTAGCGAATTGGTTACGACGTATTTAAAACGTAGTTCTGTGCGCCAATATCAAACTTATTTAATAGTTTTAAACAGTACCCCGAGCATTTTAGAGGACGGTTCTTTTGCATTTATTCCTGCATTTATTCCTGCAGAATATAATTAATACATGCAGAAGTACCCAAATTAAAACTGTAAGCACCTTGGAGTATGAACTAGTTTTTAAAAATACAATGGTCGCGAAATCTGAAAAAAAACGGATGCAAAACGTTGATTATTTTTGTTACCTCCCCTGTTTTTAGCGTTTCTGAAGTCACTAAAAGTGTAATAAAAATAAACTAACCGAGCAATTGTCATGGAATCCTGCATGAAACTTCAATATTTGTCACTCTACTTGAGGACTTGTTGCATGCATGGAAACAGTATGTCGTTCAACGATTTTAACGTTAAACCATGGAGTTTACTCAAAAACGAAAATTGATATATTTTAAAATAGTATTTAAAAAATCAAATAACTTGCACAGTATAACAAAACTAGAAATTTGTGCCCTCGGGCAAATTATGTCGAGCCTCGGTGCAAATTGAAAAAAAAATGCACTTAAATGTGCTATAAAAGTTACATCTAATGCCAGCATGCATAAAGAATAAATTATCCCTACAAACTTGACCTTTGACCTCTAACTGTGACCTTGACCTTTGAGAAAAGAACCAGAGGTTGCTCATGACACTCTGATTAATAGAGGTTGACATCCATGGCGATTTCAAGCAAGATTGGTCAATGCATGACAAAATTATAGTCCATACAAGCTTCTTTAGAAATTTGACCTGCAACTGTGACCTTGACCTTTGATATAGGAACCTAAGGGTTGAGCATGACACTCCAACTTATGGAAGTGAACATTCATGCTAAATGTAAGACATATTGGTCAATGCACGACAAAGTTATGGTCTGGACAAGCTTCAATTTGACCTTCAACTGTGACCTAGACCGTTGAGATATGAACCTCGATGTCTGTCATGAAGGTGAACATTTATGCCAAATATAAGAAAGATTGGTCAATGCATGAGTGAGATACAGCCCGGACAAGGTCTATAATAGTAATTTTTGAAGTTTGACCTCTGAGTGTGACCTTTTTTTACCTTTGAGCTAGAGACCTGTATCTTGCGCACTGCACACCGCCTCATGGTGTTTAACAAATTTGCCAAGTTATTTAAAAATGTGTCAATCTATGAGTGAGCTACAGCCCCGACAAGGTCTATAATGGTCATTTTTGATGTTTGACCTCTAATTGTGACCTTGACCTTTTTAGCTAGAGACCTGGATCTTGCGCACTGCACACTGCCTCATGGTGTTTAAAATTATGCCAAGTTGTTTTAAAAAGTGTCTACACATGAGTGAGATACGGCCCCGACAAGGTCTATAATGGCCATTTTTTACCATTGACCTCAAAGTGTGACCTTGACCTTTGAGCTATAGACCTGAATCATGTGCACTGCACACCGCCTCATGGTGTTTAACAACTATGCCAAGTAATTTAAAAAAGTGTCAATACATGAGTGAGATACAGCCCGGACAAGGTCTATAATGGTCATTTTAGATGTTTGACCTCTAATTGTGACCTTGACCATTGAGCTAGAGACCTGGATCTTGCGCACTGCACACTGCCTTGTGTTGTTTAACAATTATGCCAGGTTATTTTAAAAAGTGTCAATACATGAGTGAGATACAGCCCGGACAAGGTATATAATGGTCCTTTTTGACATTTGACCTCTAAGTGTGACCTTGACCTTTGAGCTAGAGACCTGGGTCTAGAGCACTGCACACCGCCTTATGGTGTTTAACAATTATGCCACGTTATTTTAAAAATCACCCAACAAATGAAGAACATATAGTCCGGACAAGCAGTACTAGTATTATGCCCATTTTAGACATTTGACCTACAAGAGTTACTTTGACCTTCAAGCTAGGGGTACTGGTCTTGGGCGCGACACGCCGCCTCAACACGGTGAACATTTGTGCCAATGTATTTCAAAATCACCCAACAAATGAAGAACATATGGTCCAGACAAGCAGTATTATGCCCATTTTGGACCTTTGACCTCCAAGAGTGACCTTGACCTTCAAGCTAGGGGTACTGGTCTTGGGCGCGACACGCTGCCTCAACACGGGGAACATTTGTGCCAATGTATTTCAAAATCACCCATTGAATGATGAAGAAACAGCCCGGACAAAATCGGACGAAAGCACTAATTGACGGACGCACTAACGGACGGACGCACGGACGCACATACTCTGAACAGCCATTGTGACAACTATATCGAGCTCACCGCCAGCGGGCTCGACAGAAATTACTGTTTGGTTCCTTATATACGAAATTTTATGTATACCAAATTTTATGAGGATTGAAGCAAAAGTGTTTCGGTAAATTACAATTATCAGTTGTTAAGGGTTGTCCCCAAAATCCAAGAATATCTTAAAAATTAGCCGAGCAAAACTGTTGGGATTTTCCAGAATGATTGTCGTAAATGAGTTCTTTATAAATATAACAGGTTTTATATACATTGTACAGAAATATCCAACACCGGTGAATCACCTTAAGCAGATTATAAATTGCTGATAGAATAACAGTAAAATTATGGGAGTTGGCGGGTCTAGTTTTCCATATAAGGAAACAACCAAATTGTCCTAATAAATGGATTTACTAATTAGTTATTATGTCCATTGCACAAATAAATGAATAAGTGGTCCCAAAATTTGAATATCCCTGGCTTTAGATTGGACAAAGAAGTAGGGTAAACTATAAACATGGTTTACCTGACAGACGACTCGATAATTATCACAAACGATTCTCGTTTAATTTTGAAAGATCTGTATCTCTATCGGTAAAGTTTTATGCTATACATAAATGTAACTTATAATGCCTTTGTTAGAACCGGTTAACTGGTTGGCAGTTATGTTTTATGCTACCCCCCCCCCCCCCAATGAATGACTAAACATTCTGGGTGCTTCTACCATAAAACGAGAGTCAGTCAAAAATAACTGAGCGTTACTTACTTGAGCCTTCAGTGTGTATTTGGAAAAATACGTTTTACTTATCCTCGTCAAAGATTACCCCTTGTGGATCTTTTGAAAAAGACTGTGGTCGTTTATACACTTGGAGCCACTTATAACTGTGCAGTTTTTAATTCCTAATAACTTTTTTGTTTGTGAATATTTTTTAACGACATTTTGTGTATTTCTATGTTAGTCGACACACAACATAATCCAATATTCAAATTGAACGGTTCAGGGAACATCGCCCGTTGTACTTTTAAAACAACATTTTAACGAATTGCACGAGAAAATGGTGAAACAGCGGGAAATAAAACTACACATTATCATTTCCATTAAATTTCCGGCCCATAAACACCAAAACACACAAAAGAATATGTGTAACTTAATTGACGCCATGATGTCTGTTAATCAAAACTGGCGTCACGATGTTTTACAATACATTTGTTTGAAAAACATCTAATTGGCATTCCGATAAGTAAACTTATGTGTTATGCAATCATGGAACCACGACATGTATTTGTAGCCATTGTCCACATGACCATCTGTCCATTCATTGTTGCAATTTGACGACGTCATTTTTCTGCAATGACTTGTCGGCAGTTAACATTAATGCATATGCGTGGCAAGTTATTCATCGGTAAACTATCACTGGAATTGTCATTCAAATATGACACCAAATACGACAAAGTTTTCTAGCCCAAATGCCAAATACAACATGTTTTTGGCTGATTGGAAAACTGCGCGTTTTAAGCCGGTGCAGATTTAGTGAATTCGCAATTTTATGCATCACGTAATTAAGTGCTAGCTTTTCTTTAATATTGTGCATTATGAAATGAAATATTATAAACCATGACCACACATCTTATAACCACATACAGTTCACATTTCAACAAGATATAATGACAAGGTACTGAAATAGTTGGATTTGTCTAAGTGCGCAGTTATAAGTGTCTACAAGCTAATTCGCTAAGCAACCAACGAATATCACTAAGGGGCACGCGTTCGTGCAGCGACATGGAGATTGCGTATGTTGTAAATTCAATGGTTCGCGCATGGTTTTAAAGGTTACATTATTATTACAATTATTAATTGTATCTTGAAGAATAATTAAGATATCTCAAGTAATAATGAGCACCCGGTGGCTGCACCGACCTAATTATCAACAACAGTGTATTAGTTGCTGCCTAGCAACCAGTATGTCAACTATACAGTCGGCTGTTTACGGTGTAGACTTATGTAAATATAGATATTTAAATGTATTTGTGTACTTTAAGTTTATTACAGTCTGACCAGGGATACCTGACAGTGACGTCATGTTGTGTTTACAATCAAATGTTTCCTTTATATATCGTCTGCAAAAATGTGGATGATCAGTTTATTTCTTTATCTATAGTCTGCATGAAATTGTGGCCGAGAAGATCAACGGTGCAGTATTAGTAACTAAAACATACAGAGTTCAAACCCCGTCAGCAGAGCTTATTTTTATTTTATTTTTTTTGCAATCGCATACAAACTATGTGTTCAGAACGCTGCTTGAGTAAAAAAACACCTTTGCATTTCACTCATCTTCAAATAGCTCAATTTAATAGCCAAGAACAAGTTTGAAATTATAGTAGGGAATCTTTGAATAATTAAGAAAAGCCCACAGCTATCCCATACGTGTTTTCAATTACACGAATTCCACGGGTATAATTTTTATAATAATAAGGCCAAAAAACTTTATTTTCAAAATAAATATCTCATCAAATTATCAAAGGGTAGACTGTAAAGTCACCTAATGTCGACACCTCCCTATTATCGACACTCTCGCCTAATTGGAATTCAATTGCCTTAAACAACGCACATGTCATAATAAACGATAGAGTTTGTGACGACATCATGAATAATGTCAATAACAACACTTTTGAAGGCCATTAACGAGAGTTTTTGTGTGGCGTAGGCCACACAATGATATTACCGTGTTTCAGCTTACTACCAAGTTAACGCATTTAGGCCTACGCCAATAAATAGTTCTATGATTTGAACAACATTATAAGCATGCTACACAGGTTACACGTATCATTGAACCCGATTTGTTTACATTACCAACATTTATTAATATCAAGACCAACAATTATATCAGACTTTTATTTTTAGAGGATATTTATAGCAAATCATTCCGCATAGACTATATTCCTACTACCAAAGGCCTCATAACCGTCAAGGCAGAAAAAGTAATCCCCAGGTTGTAATTAAAATCCGCCGCTGAGCGTTGTAGACGGTGACCTAATTATGTTGCTTACAAACATTAATGCTATAAATAGAAACAGCACGTTTTCACTGGTGGTGGGAAGCTGAAATAGTTCTACGTAGATTTGGTTCACGGTACGATGAATAGACCGCTACGGTACGGAGTTTATCCATTCTTCAGTTAAAATGAAGAAAAATATGCATCATTCGCTTGACATTACTAATCAATTAAACGAACGGACGTCAATATTTTTTTAGATTATTTACGAGTGCGACATCTCAGAAGCAATATTGTGTTGGTTATCAACGAGCGTGGAAAGTGACTGGACGATCGCCGCCATATTGGTTATGCCGAATGGCTGAAGCCCGTTCGGGACCGTACCATACGAATCCGGACCGCAAATACGTTCAGAATAATGAAATAAATACGGACAAAAACCGTAAAATTAATTGACAACTCATACAATGGAAATGTTTATTATGTTTGAAAAAGAACTTTAAAGAAACAATAATAAATTAATCAGTGAAACTAAAGGTGACAGTTGTGGGCTATAATGGGGATCTTCTAAACCTTATAAGACCCTTACATACCGTATATAGGGACATGTGCAGTGTTGGGGAATTATTTTTTAAGTGAACTTCATTTGTTGGTAAAAGTAATTGCTTTTAATAAGGAGAAGAGGTCTTATAAAATGTCTGCCTGTTTATATAAGGAAAAAAGCCTTTATGGGTGTTATAATAAAAGTTTAAACAGTGAACATACTCATTCTACAGTCTTAATGAAAAACTATAATGTGTATCGTGATACGTATCGTATCATAAGGTCTGTATCATGATACGTATCGTATCGTGAGGTGAGCGTATCGTTACACCCCTATAATTGACCAATCAAGACATGTCTAACAAAAGACATGTGGTCATGTTCAAAGGAATAAAAGCGAACCATGACGGTTAAGAGTCATCGGACAGGCAGTCTGGACGGAAACCAAATGCACCTGATAGAGACCAAAATCGTGGGATTTGTCTGACGACTATTGTGAAGTCTATTCATGTAATGACATTTAATTTATAGCTAATTGTCATTAATATGTAATATTTATTAGGGATTTATTGACAAAAACATAGTCTGGTGACATTGCAACATATATATACAACTCATCCACATAGTAAAATGTACGGAATCCGGTTAGTGCCAAATGAATTATCGTGCCTCGCAAGATAGGGGCCTGGCGACGGCCTAGTTCGACTACCGTCAGCCTAACCTACATCAACATACCTGGTCTTCCGGGGTCACAGAAACTGGTTGCCTCAGTACGCTCCTTTTTATCATACCATGTGTCGTGTCTCAAGGTTTGTAAATTTTATGCGACTGCAACAATCGGGCGATATAATTTCGTGTGTTGCCTAATTGCCGCTTCTTGACTCGTTTGGCATCTCGTGCCTCGACCTTGGAACGCGAGGCACGAGAATCGCATGACATGCTAAGCGAGGCACGATATTTCAGCCCGAGACACGAAGCGACATTCGAGAATCTCGCGACACAGGAGGAGAGGCACGATATTCTACTGCAAAATCTCATGGTTTTTGACACTGCGTAAGAGCAAGATGTCGTGTTTGAAAATTGTGCCTCGCTTCTTGTATCGATCGATTGTCGCGCGTCGCTTCATGTGTCGCGCAATTCTCGCCCTCTTAATTGTTGATTCATATGGCACTAATCGGATTCCGTACAAATGTCAGACAACTGATTGAGTACCATTAATTATGGGTTCAAGTGAGGACTAAATCCCCATTTAGGCGGTGCCTTAGTTCATATTATTGAACAACTTAGGCCAAAAGATATTTTAATTAAATACCCCAATATCCATGTTGAAATAAGAAGTAAATACTGCAGTTATATGCAGTGATTAGAAATGCCGGCCGGCCGTCTTGAACGAAGTCGTGTACTTTGATATTATAAATTATTATAATTTTGCATAATGCATAACACATCTACACCTCAATATTCCCATTTAAATGTTCGATTCATGAAACCAGAATTAGATCATGAAAAAAGTTGGATTCTGCTTTTCAATAATGGCGGATAACTACTAGCATAATTACATGTACAGTATGTTCATCAATTCATAATAAGTCGGCATTTCAAAGACATGGGGATAGTTGGTCGGGAAAAAACATTTAAGACATTTTCATTACATAAATTATGAATTATCGATGTGCAAACAATTCTTTTCATGACGGTGTACATAATTTCGGATGTCAATTTCGGACATACTTCCGTTGCGTCCCGGAAGTTATTGTCACCGATACGATACTAAACCGATGAATGATTTGATGAATGATTTGATTTGGTATTAGTTTAAAAGGTCCTCGTATCGTCCCATACCTTTCGGTAATTTTGATTTTTTATAGGACCCCGACATGTACCACTTTATGTCGGAAAAAGTGTGTTGTTTTTATAATGTACATGGACGATTCACACAATACGATGCACGATTAATCTCTCGCTATCGTGTTTCGTATACTTATACTATACCATATACGTTTCACACGTTATACACGTTTTCACGATGTTCACGATACGATGTACACGATACACACGATATACACGATGTGCACGATGGGCGATACGATACGATAGACGATGCACGTTACTAAAATCACACGATACACGCACGCATAGGATACGCACGTTACACGATACACGCACATTTTGACAACTCGGACGTTCCTACTACTGTAAAATGTCTGAATAATAAATATTGTTACAAACGGTCGCATGTTATAAACTAGGAGACAGACTGTAACTTGAGCAGCATTGTAGATAATTTTTTGGCCATGTGGTAAATTACCCTCACATTTCAAGGCATGGGGGTAAATGGTCAAATTTTGACTTGCTTGATGGGTAATTTGACTAAAGGTGTATTTAGACAAAAAAGATAATTCAAAATAAAATATTTGACTTGTTTAATATTTAGTTAGCTGCTTAACACTGAATTCACTTCGTACTATAGACAATTTACAGTTTTTTCATTTTTTTTGTCTACATTGGTATGGCTAAGCGTTCAGAATCACTTTCCCATTCGGGCAGACAACATCTAAAAAACACTTGTCTGAAATGAATTCACTTGCCCGAATAAAATGGGGATCAAATGTTCAAGGTAGAATAAGGACCATGAATATTTAAAAACAACATAAGTAGGGGGTTTTGAAAGACACAAAAGCCAAAAAGTTCAAAATTTATAATATCAAAACAACATTTTAAGTATAAAAGTGTTAATAATTTAGTCAAATCTGACTTCAACCATCGATGCTATGGTAAATACTCGTGAATACGATGTTGTTTCCAAAGTTTTGCACCAGAAAAGACAGTTGAACGAGCGATTTTGTGTCGATCGTCCTTGATTGAAGCATGAAAAGACGGTAATCGGTCTGCCGGAACTGCAGATAGAAATGTTCTCGTGCTTCAACAAAGGACGATCGTCTGTCATAGTTGAAACACGTCGTTATCGTATTTTAGAATATTTTTGTTTTCAGTCGCAAAATTAGGTGATAGACTGGTGTCCTATCGGTAAACGCTTGCTTTTACGGAGCGCTTTATGATCATAAGCGTTTGTTGAGATCCCGATCGTGATACGGTGGACCAGTCTGGATAATTGGAATAACTAACTTCCGTTTCGCCCGTTACTCGCCGAAATTTTCACTTGTCCGTTTGGGCGTCGTTCTTTTCAATTTGACTTTTCCAAAAGGCAATTTACTTGTCCCGGACTTCGAGCAACCCGTTAAAGTAGAAGACTGGTGTACGCTGTCAGTCTTTCAAAGTTTGCGTAAGTCTATATATGTTTACGTCAATGTACGCTCGGAAATGAAACTTTCTGCGTATCCTGATATTTTTAAGCGTAAAATACGTAGATACGCAGCTTATCTACAATGCTGCTTGAGGCACTAGATTTAAGCTCTTGTTTGTTATTGGTGTATTCAATACCAAAATAATCGGCAACCAAAGACTATTGCAGGAGAGTTCGTTTATTTGAAAAATCCCGTGAAGCATGGTCTTGATCCTTTAATTTACTTCCATTCAAATCGTTTACACCTCCCCTTAACAGAAAAACGAAGTCTTCGAGTACGTTCAGATAAACAAAATCCTCGATCACTTACATGGTCGTAACTATGGTGTCGGTTGCGAACGCATCTCCCTTTCAACAAGTAGTCTTTTTAAGAGTGAAATGTATAACTTAGTTTCAGTTTCAGTTTATTAGCATAAGAACATTATGTTTGTCGCCTTAAACAAACAATAGGCGGCATGCAATCAACACTAGTAGAAAAATCCGGCTGGCTTCGCTCGCCGAATGACTTTAATAGCTTATCGAAAATGCCATGCAGAGAGTCAGTTTGTGTAGCGTAAACCTCCGAAAAAGCATTGTTTTTATTAGCTCACCTGTGACAAGGTGAGCTTTTGTGATCACTCTTCGTCCGTCGTCCGTCCGCACACACGAAGCTACCTTAGGTGGTCGGAGGTGTGGCCTAACACAATAGAAATCTATTTAATTCATTCCGTGACCACTTAATTCTTTTGTCCTTTAAGTGGCCGTTCCTTTGATCTTAAACAATGGAATGACCACCTAAGGTAGCGATCGTGGGGGCGTCCGTCCGTCGTCGTCGTCCATCAACAATTGGCTTGTGTACACTCTAGAGGTGACAGTTTTGATCCAATGCTCATGAAACTTGATCAGAATGTTGTACTCTATGGAATCTAGGCCAAGTTCGAAACTTGGTCATGTGGGGTCAAAATCTAGGTCACTAAGTCAAATCTTAAACAAATCTTGTGTACACTTTAGAGGTCACCAATTTCATCAATCTTCATGACACTTGGTCAGAATGTTGTTCTGCATGAAATCTAGGCCAAGTTCGAAACTGGGTCATGCTGGGTTAAAATCTAGGTCACTAGGTCAAATCTTAGAAAAACCTTGTGTTCACTCCAGAGGTTGTGGTTTTGATCCAATCATCATGACACTTGACCAGAAAGTTGTTCTCTATGAAAGCTAGGCCAAGTGTGAAACTTGGTCATGTGGAGTCAAAAACTAGGTCAAATCTTAGAAAAACCCAGTGTTCACACTAGAGGTCACAATTTTGATCCAATCTTCATGAAACTTGATCAGAATGTTGTTCTCTATGGAATATAGGTTCAAAACTAGGTCATGTGGGGTCAAAAACTAGGTCACTATGTCAAAACTTAGAAAAACCTAGTGTTCACACCAGAGGTCACAGTTTTGATCGTATCTTCATGACACTTGGTCAGAATGATGTTCTCTATGGAATCTAGACCAAGTTTGAAACTGGGTCATGTGCGGTCAAAAACTAGGTCACTAGACCAAATCTTAGAAAAACCTTGTGTTCACTCCAGAGGTCGTTGTTTTGATCCAATCATCATGAAACTTGGTCAGAATGTTGTTCTTTATGATATCTAGACAAGTTTGAAACTGGGTCATGTGGGGTCAAACACTAGGTCACTAGGTCAAATCTCAGAAAAATATTGTGTTCACTCCAGGGGTCACTGTTTTGATCCAGTCTTCATGAAATATGGTCAGAATATAGGTTGTACTGATACCTAGACCAATGTGCAACAGATGAGCGCCCTAGGGCCTTTCAGACCATCTTGTTTTTATTTTATTCAAATCACTCGCCAATTATATTTACCCTATAATTTCGTCGAGAGAACGAGTTTTTGTGTCATACAGATCAGACAAATAATGCATTTTTCTAACTATGGTGTCGATTGCGAACGCATGCCCCTTTCGACAAATAGTCTTTTTAAGAGTAAAATTTATTAATTGAGTAGAAAAATCCGTAGGTTATCGAAAATGTCATGCAGAGATAACCTCTGATAAAGTATCGTTTTTTTCTACCTCGCTTCGCTCGCCAATTATTAACTTATATATCGTTCATAATATAATACAGCGAAGAAGTTTTTTGTGACTTGCAGCTTGTGCAAACAATGCCGTTTTTTCTGCCTCGCTTCGCTCGCCACATGAATTTACTCCCGTAATAATTTAATCGGGAGAACGAGTTTTTTGTGTCTTGCAGTTCGGACAAAAAATGCATTTTTCTAACTCGCTTAAAGTGCTCGCAAATCTTTTTTTCTCATTTATAATAGTATGTAGAGAACTAATTGTGACATGCAGATCGCAAAACAACGGTTTTTTCTTGCTTGCTTTGCTTTATGCTTTATACATTGAATGCGTCATAAGTTCATGTAGAGAACAACATACAGTTCGAACAATTAATGCGTTTTTTTCTGACTCGCTTCGCTCGCCAAATAACTTCAACATCTATTACGTATTATTAGGGAAAGAGTTTATATGAAAGGAAGCTCGGGCAAATAACTTTGATAGTAAATAATAACGCGAAAGGAAAGAGGCATGCAGCTCGAACAAATAGTGTGTTTTTTCTAACTTGCTGCGCTCGTCGACTAACTTTAATAATATAATAATATTAATTATAATACTGTGTAGAGAAATATTGTATATGTGTCTTTAGGGTTGTGTGTGGTCATTGCTGCGTGTAGTTTTGTTGTGTTCCGCACTGTTTTCTGTGCTCGGCTAGTTAAGTTGAGGGCTGCCTTCCCAGCCCGATTTCCTAATTTCGTTTATGCATTTCAGACAAATAAATTGGTGCATTTTTCTGACTAGCTTCGCTTGCACAATTAAGCATTAACAATATCATGTGCAAAACGAATATGTGTGAGTTTGGACTCTAAGCACCCCATCACATCGTCAAGACTCGATTTCGCAACCCCTGTCGAAAAACTCTAATTACAACAATGTCCTAGACTGCCTCGCCTAAAATTGATGTCTGGTTACGGCACGGCGGTGACCCAAGCGACCCAATGAGACATAAATACGAATTGACCTAGTTTACAAACACCATACACAGTGACCTAACTATAAGACTTACTTCCCCAGCAAACTGGACAAGCCAAAACAAACAGTTAAAGGGGATGGAGATGGCAACATAACCTATTTCAAGTGCTTTGGCACGACATATTTAAATATATTCATCAACAAACAAACTTCGTTATTTGAACTTCTGCAAAGATGTATTCAAATCTATAATTATAATTTCAGGTTCAGTTATGGGTGTTGACATCCAGACGTACCGGTCACGTGTAGGATGTTTCTCTTCAAGGGGAGGTGCAGGCCACATACCGTCATTTGTTGACTTCAACATACTGGTCAAATGTGTCGGAGTTGCATTTGTAATCCGGGTATTGTTAACATTGTTCGGCATTGAACCAGCTCCAGGAAATATGGGTAAGTAAATAAGTTCTTACCAAAGCATAACAAGGACAACACCACACCACACGAACAAGACCACACCACACCACATGAACAACACCACACCACAAGGACAACATCACACCACAAGGACAACATCACACCACAAGCACAACAAGGACAACAACACACCACAAGGACAACAAGACACCAAAAGGACAACATCACACCACAAGGACAACACCACACCACAAAGACAACAACACACCACAAGGACAACATCACACCACAAGGACAACAACACACCACAAGAACAACAACACACCAAAAGGACAACATCACACCACAAGGAAAAAACACATCAAAAGGACAACAACACACTACAAGGACAACATCACACCACAAGGACAACAACACACCTCAAGGACGACAACACACCACAAGAACTACAACACACCACAAGGACAACAACACACCACAAAGGACAACAACACACCACAAGGACAACATCACACCACAAGGAAAACACCACTCCACAAGGACAACATCACGCAACAAGGACAACATCACACCACAAGCACAACAACACACCACAAGGACAACATCACACCACAAGGACAACATCACACCACAAGGAAAACACCACACTACAAGGACATTATCACATTACAATGACAACATCACACCACAAGACAACATCACACCACGTGGACAACAACAAACCACAAGGACAACATCACACCACAAGGACATCATCACACCACAAGGACAACATCATACCACAAGGAAAACAACACACCACAAGGACAACATCACACCACAAGGACAACATCACACCACAAGGACATCATCACAATGCAAGGACAACAACACACCACAAGGACAACATCACACCACAAGGATATCATCACACCACAAGGACAGCATCACACCACAAGGAAAACAACACACTTCAAGGTTAAGCACATGTCTAACTTTGGTTGTCAACTAAACGACAATTCACCAAACTGTGCACTATTTTACTTGACTTGTAATGAATGAATGATATGGCAAACTATAAAGTTGCTTGACTTGTAATGAATGAATGATATGGCAAACTATAAAGTTGCTTGACTTGTAATGAATGAATGATATGGCAAACTATAAAATTGCTTGACTTGTAATGAATGATGGTATGGCAAACTATAAAGTTGCTTGACTTGTAATGAATGAATGATATGGCAAACTATAAAGTTGCTTGAATTGTAATGAATGAATGATATGGCAAACTATAAAGTTTGCTTGACTTGTGATGAATGAATGGTATGGCAAACTATAAAGTTGCTTGACTTGTAAGGAATGAATGATATGACAAACTATAAAGTTGCTTGACTTGTAATGAATGAATGATAAGGCAAACTATAAAGTTGGATTGTTGTATTATGTTTCAGTATTCAGCATTGGCATAGAGACATCACCGTATCGTGTCCGATATTTCGCCTCATGTAGTGGTGTAGGTGAGATGGCAGTTACGCTAGATGTCTGTCTATTAATAAAGTTATTAGGAGTTGTGCATTTTATACGGACACTGTTGATAATTGCCGGTATAGAGCAAAACCCCGGCCCTGTTGGTGAGTATATCAGTTGACATATTAAAGTATTTTTCAATATGTTCAATTTAGAATTTGCAAAATATATTGATCTGGGATAGTATAAAGTCTCTAGTGGCACTAAGTGTTTAAGGTTGTCTCATGTCGTACCATCTCTAGTGGCACTAGTTGTTTAAGGTAGCCTCATGTCGTACCATCTCTAGTGGCACTAAGTGTTTAAGGTTGCCTCATGTAGTACTATCTCTAGTGGCACTAAGTGTTTAAGGTTACCTCATGACGTACCATCTCTAGCAACAGTAAGTGTTTAAGGCTGTCTCATGTCGTACCATCTCTAGTGGCACTAAGTGTTTAAGGTTACCTCATGACGTACCATCTCTAGCAACAGTAAGTGTTTAAGGCTGTCTCATGTCGTACCATCTCTAGTGGCACTAAGTGTTTAAGGCTGTCTCATGTCGTATCACCTCTAGCGGGACTAAGTGTTTAAGGTTGCGTCATGTCGTACCATCTCTAGTGGCACTACGTGTTTAAGGTTGCCTCATGTCGTATCACCTCTAGTGGCACTAAGTGTTTAAGGCGGCGTCATGTCGAACCATCTCTAGTGGCACTAAGTGTTGAAGGTTGCCTCATGTCGTACCATCTCTAGTGGCACTAAGTGTTTAAGGCTGTGTCATGTTGTACCATCTCTAGTGGCACTAAGTGTTGAAGGTTGCCTCATGTCGTACTATCTCTAGTGGCACTAAGTGTTTAAGGCTGCCTCATGTCGTACCATATCTAGTGGCACTGAGTGTTTAAGGTTGTCTCATGTCGTACCATCTCTAGTGGCACTAAGTGTTTAAGGTTGTCTCATGTTGTACCATCTCCTCTCTAGCGGCACTAAGTATGTTTCATGTCTTACCATCTCTAGTGTCACTAAGTGTTTAAGGTTGCCTCATGTCGTACCATCTCTAGTGGCACTAAGTAATTAAGGTTGTCTCATGTCGTATCATCTCTAGCGGGTGTAAGTGTTTAAGGTTGCGTCATGTCGTACCATCTCTAGTGGCACTTAGTGTTGAAGGTTGCCTCATGTCGTACCATCTCTAGTGGCACTAAGTGTTTAAGGCTGCGTCATGCCGTACCATCTCTAGTGGCTCTAAGTGTTTAAGGTTGCCTCATGTCGTACCATCTCTAGTGGCACTAAGTGTTTAAGGCTGCCTCATGTCGTACCATCTCTAGTGGCACTAAGTGTTTAAGGTTGCCTCATGTCGTACCGTCTCTAGTGGCACTAAATGTTTAAGGTTGCCTCATGTCGTACCATCTCTAGTGGCACTAAGTGTTTAAGGTTGTCTCATGTCGTACCATCTCTAGCAGCACTAAGTGTTTAAGGTTGCCTCATGTCATATCATCTCTAGTGGCACTAAGTGTTTAAGGTTACCTCATGTTGTACCATCTCTAGCGGCACTAAGTGTTTAAGGTTGCCTCGTGTCGTACCATCTCTAGCGGCACTAAATGTTTCATGTTGCCTCGTGTTGTACCATCTCTAGTGACACTAAGGGTTTAATGTTGCCACATGTCGAACCATCTCTAGTGGGGTCAAGTGTTTAAGGTGGCCTCATGTCATACCATCTCTAGTGGCACCAAGTGTTTAACGTGCTTCATGTCGTACCATCTCTAGTGGCACTAAGTGTTTAAGGTTGCCTCATGTCGTACCATCTCTAGCAGCACAAAGTGTTTAATGTTGCCTCATGTCGTACCATCTCTAGTGGCACCAGGTGTTTAAGGTTGCCTCATGTCGTACCATCCCTAGTGGCACCAAGTGTTTAAGGCTGCGTCATGTCGTACCATCTCTAGTGGCACTAAGTGTTGAAGGTTGCCTCATGTCGTACCATCTCTAGTGGCACTAAGTGTTTAAGGCTGCCTCATGTCGTACCATCTCTAGTGGCACTAAGTGTTTAAGGTTGCCTCATGTCGTACCATCTCTAGTGGCGCTAAGTGTTGAAGGTTGCCTCATGTCGTACCATCTCTAGTGGCACTAAGTGTTAAAGGCTGCCTCATGTCGTACCATCTCTAGTGGCACTAAGTGTTTAAGGCTGCCTCATGTCGTACCATCTCTAGTGGCACTAAGTGTTTAATGTTGCCTCATGTCGTACCATCTCTAGTGGCACCAGGTGTTTAAGGTTGCCTCATGTCGTACCATCTCTAGTGGCACCAAGTCGTTAATGTTGCCTCATGTCGTACCATCTCGTCTCATTAAAGCCTAGTCAACATATTTCTCTTTTAGTTAATACGCTTTTATTGATGCAAAATACAGGTGTTAATATTCTTTCAATACTTAACTTTAACAAGGTGAATCATATATTTATATTTTAGTACCACCAACAATTAACCAGGATATCCAACATCAGTATCCCATGATTGGTACATCATGGGAACTTAATATAGATATTGGCGGGGATGTTCCTGATGCGGTCAAGGTAGAGAAGGATAAAATCCATCTCTCACAAGATGATCGCATCAGGATTTCATCATGTAAAGGTAGTGTCACTATTAGCATCAATGATGTGATAGAAGAAGATTCTGGAGAATACAAAGTTGAGGTGTTCAATGCTGGTGGATCTGTAACATCTACTTTCAACATGGTTGCCAGTAAGTTATCATTACATGTATACTGGTTTCATATAATGTCATTTATTATTGAAGTCATCTTTAAAGGGATGTTGCTTGTTCAAATCCTTTAAACTATATATTAAACATGACATTCCTTAAAAATTCTAAATATAATTATATGTAACATTTGACATTCAATGAAATAAGCATATATTTATTTTGATTAAAACATGCGTTTTGAACAAATCATAAACGTGGCTTAATACTACAAACATAATCATGTTAAATCATTTGAAAAAATATCAATCGATCGCTTTGTTGGCTATAAACGGAAATGTTTCACCACATATGTTAATGTACTTTTACTGAAGTAGGAAGAAGTTATTTCAAGTTGTTTTGTAAGGTTTAAACCAATGAGTGTTCACTATACTTTGAGGTGTGGTTGTTCAATATTGACCAATGAGTGTTCACTATACTTTGTGTTTCAATATTGACCAATGAGTGTTCACTATTCTTGAAGGTGTTTTAGTATTGACCAACCAGTGTTCACTATACTTAAAGTTGTGTCAGTATTGACCAATGAGTGTTCACTATTCTTAAAGTTGTGTCAGTATTGACCAATGAGTGTTTATAATTCTTGAAGGTGTGTCGGTATTGACCAATGAGTGTTCATCATACTTAAATTTGTGTCAGTTTTGACCAATGAGTGTTCACTATTCTTAAAGTTGTGTCAGTATTGACCAATGAGTGTTTATAATTCTTGAAGGTGTGTCGGTATTGACCAATGAGTGTTCATCATACTTAAAGGTGTGTCAGTATTGACCAATGAGTGTTCACTATTCTTGAAGGTGTTTCAGTATTGACCAACGAGTGTTCACTATACTTGAAGTTGTGTCAGTATTGACCAATGAGTGTTCACTATTCTTGAAGGTGTGTCAGTATTGACCAATGAGTGTTCACTATACTTTGAGGTGTTTCAATATTGACCAATGAGTGTTCACTATTCTTGACGGTGTTTCAGTATTGACCAAAGAGTGTTCACTATACTTAAAGTTTTGTCAGTATTGACCAATGAGTGTTCACTATTCTAGAAGATGTGTCAGTATTAACCAATGAGTGTTCACTATTCTTGAAGATGTGTCAGTATTAACCAATGAGTGTTCACTATTCTAGAAGTTGTGTCAGTATTAACCAATGAGTGTTCATTATTCTTGAGGGTGTGTCAGTATTGACCAATGAGTGTTCACTATTCTTGATGGTGTGTCAGTATTGACCAATGAGTGTTCACTATTCTTGAAGGTGTCTCAGTATTGACCAATGGGTGTTCAGTATTATTGAAGTTGTTTCAGTATTAACCAATGAGTGTTCATTATTCTTAAAGTTGTGTCAGTATTGACCAATGAGTGTTTATAATTCTTGAGGGTGTGTCAGTATTGACCAATGAGTGTTCCCCATTCTTGAAGGTGTGTCAGTATTGACCAACGAGTGTTCACTATTCTTGAAGGTGTTTCAGTATTGACCAATGAGTGTTCATTATACTTTGAGGTGTTTCAATATTTACCAATGAGTGTTCACTATTCTTGAAGGTGTTTCAGTATTGACCAACGAGTTTTCGCTATTCTTGAAGGTGTTTCAGTATTGACCAACGAGTGTTCAATATACACAAAGTTGTGTCAGTATTGACCAATGAGTGTTCACTATTCTTGAAGGTGTGTCAGTATTGACCAATGAGTGTTCACTATACTTTGAGGTGTTTCAATATTGACCAATGAGTGTTCACTATTCTTGACGGTGTTTCAGTATTGACCAACGAGTGTTCACTATACTTAAAGTTGTGTCAGTATTGACCAATGAGTGTTCACTATTCTAGAAGATGTGTCAGTATTAACCAATGAGTGTTCACTATTCTTGAAGATGTGTCAGTATTAACCAATGAGTGTTCACTATTCTAGAAGTTGTGTCAGTATTAACCAATGAGTGTTCATTATTCTTGAAGGTGTGTCAGTATTGACCAATGAGTGTTCACTATTCTTGAAGGTGTGTCAGTATTGACCAATGAGTGTTCACTATACTTTGAGGTGTTTCAATATTGACCAATGTCAATGAGTGTTCACTATTCTTGAAGGTGTTTCAGTATTGACCAACGAGTGTTCACTATACTTAAAGTTGTGTCAGTATTGACCAATGAGTGTTCACTATTCTTAAAGGTGTGTCAGTATTGACCAATGAGTGTTCACTATACTTTGAGGTGTTTCAATATTGACCAATGTCAATGAGAGTTCACTATTCTTGAAGGTGTTTCAGTATTGACCAACGAGTGTTCACTATACTTAAAGTTGTGTCAGTATTGACCAATGAATGTTCACTATACTTAAAGGTGTTTCAGTATTGACCAACGAGTGCTCACTATTTCTGAAAATGTGTCAGTATTGACCAATGAGAGCTCATTATTCTTGAAGGTGCGTCGGTATTGACCAATGGGTGTTCACTATTCTTGAAGGTGTGTCATTATTGACCAATGAGTGTTCACTATTCTTGAAGGTGTGTCAGTATTGACCAACCAGTGCTCATTATTCTTGAAGGTGTGTCAAAATTGATAAAATGTGATTACTTATTTTTCAGAAAAATACAACTTTAGGTACCAGTACCTCCTTGTAGAGATTGGAACACGCGTCTTGGGGAAACTGTTCGATGTTAAAGTTGGTCATGATTTCAGCAGATACTTAAAAGCATATACAAACCAAAGTACAGCACTACAATTATTGATCAAACCTAAGAAGGGTACGAAGCCGACACTAACATCGGAACAGGCAAAGCTACTTCCTCCATTGGATAACAAACCAAACACATCTAAGTTTGACATAACCTTGTTGTCATGTTTACTTAGAAATGTATGTGGTCTCAAAACTCCGTCTGATGTTGTATGGACGAAACCTTTAGCTACAGACTTATCTGAGGAAGCAGATATAACAAGACTTCGTCAATGTAGAAATCATGTAGGTATCACTTTATCGGTAACCGTTATAATGCCTTCCTTCTTGTTCCTGTAACCAAGGTAAATGTAAATCCTTGTGTTGTTGTCATTGTGTGAATGAAGTTACATTGTAGCTTCTGAATGGATTGTCGTAACCAAACTTCCGGAATATACCACTGGTAGGTTTTGACCGGACTTTGGAAATGTATTTCATTTTCATAATTATGTTTGTTTTCACATGCAGCAACAGTTGATCAATACATTTTACACCAAGAAAGCATTAAGTGAATTTAATATGGCAGGTTATTCTCAAATCCCCGAAACAGAAATCTTAGTTACTCTGTTCTTGATTGGTAAGCCAAACCTTACAACTATGTCAGCGAATTTGACAGGGTACCCAAATATAACAGTCACTGTTAGTTGAAATTTGGATTTGTTTGTTGTTTCAGCTGTCACATAGTGGAACTGTACGGTTTCCAGCGACAGAATTTACCAATAAATGGAATGAGTTGAAAGACGTAAGTATGTTTATAATATATATGCCTGTTTGTTACTGTCCCTTACTTTAATTAAACAATTTGTACATGTTATAGTACATACGTGTATAGTACATACTTTGTCCCGAAGATATATTTTATCATGTGTTCTTGTTTGATTTTCTCCTACCTTTTTGTCGTCATCTACGACACCTTACAGTCCACCCAACCCTATTTGCAATATAAATTAGTTGAATAAAGCCACTACATGTCTTATGCAACAAGCGACCATATTTGTGTTGTCCATGGATACTTATACCTATATCCACTTTTTGGTCAGGAAATATTTATGACCAGACCTCTGTGTAATACTTGGTAAAGTGTCATGACCTCAGGTTACAAATTCTGAGGAATATTGTGAACATTCTGTTTCTTATTTCTAGATTATGTTAAGACTCAATAAATGCTGTGGTAAGGATTGTATCACAGACTTGACAACACAAATTGACGAAGCGAAAGACAGGGATATAGATGATGGGTTGACAGATCATTTGATTAATGCAATAAAACAGTGGTACGAATATGAGCAAGATTTGATAGGAGATGTTGCAAGACTTGAAACCATAGCAACCACAACATTGGACATAGCAACAACAGTTATGAAGGAACAGCAAGGAATGGTGAAACGATTAGAGAATGTGGAACAGACCATGACTGAACAACGAGGAATGGTGAAACGATTAGAGAATGTGGAACAGACCATGACTGAACAACGAGGAATAAAACGACAATTGGATGAACTTCAGCAGAGCAATAAACGTCAGCATGATGATAAAGAATCAGGTAGGTTTTGTTGCGTCATACATATGAGCCGCTGCTACAGGTAACTGTACCATTGAAAAAGAATTTTAAAAAATGAAATTGAAAAAAAAAATTCTCGAAATTTAGGTATTTTATAGAAGGTATATTTGCAAGGACATTGAGAGCCAAATCGAAAGGGTGCAATTTATTTTCATAGACTATGGCATGTACGTGAGTTGATCATGTACATAAAGGCTTTGTGGGGGACAAAAAACAGCTTAATGCATTGCAACATTTGAAATCATGATTTACATTTACCTCATAACGATCAATTCGAATTACGCTGTAAGAACGGTCGGTGTAGTATTTAGAGTGCCCGACTACGAGAGATATTCCGAAAGTATTTTTATAACAAATGAAAATCGTTGTCACAAAATGGAAATCATCCGCAACTTTCGGACAAACATGTTGAAAATAAAAACAATTTGACTAAATAAAATGTGCAGATGATTCGTTTCGCGGCAAATACGGAAGGTCGCATATTTCACCATGGTAAATTTGTTCAAACTGTTGCGTTCTTCAATTCTATCGCATTATTATGTTTATTCACGACGATAAATACAAAATATGAAGGTTTTTATCCTCGAAATTTGTATTTTTGGTTTTGTTGGAGTGCACCTTTCGAACCGGCTGGACAGAAGGAACTAAACTTTATTGCATAACTTTTTAATGAGTTTATCAATTTGGATGGAATTTTGCATGCGAGTAGTTTAAACAATGTTGTGGAAGAATATAATTAGTTATTGAATGTATCGAAACCTAATACATGTTTTTGATACATTGAAAATCGGTGCTTTTAGGGCAAATATACCTTCTATATAATACCTAAATTTCGAGAATTTTTTTTTCAATTTAATTTTTTTTTTATTATTTATTTTTCAACTATACTATTACCTGTGATATGAGCGGGTCTCTTTGAAAATCTGCTATTTTTAAGACAAAAAGTTTGAGTTCTTTCACAGTTGTCAAGAATAATGCAACTGAAGCAAAATGCAAGATAAATTGTGTTAATATCTTGTGTTTTGAAGAAGTAATGGTAGTTTCGTATTTTCCATTATTCAGAGGTTTTTGTCGGACTTCGCGAACGTCATTCAAACGTAATTATAACTGTTACGGGTATTTCATAATTACATCATTTGATCAATTATTGTCATTAACAGTTGAAAACAGCATCAAGTTTTAGAATTAATTTTTAGTTTTTAAATTTTGCATCGAAGTCGAAAGTGTATGCATTAAGATATATACTAATACTATTTTAAACAAATAACTTATTGTTTTTCTCAATCAGAGTACATTTCCACAATTGGTCCCAATAGAAATGAAGTATTCGATTTCGACATAACTCTTTGTAAATTTTAAAGCTAAGATATTGCACTATATGACTAAATTGTTTAAAATAGAATCAATTGATATGTATTTTTTTATTTTAGAGCCTTTTCAAACCCTCGTTTCATATAGTATTTTCTTAATGTCAAAATAGCAAGTTTTCCTGGAGAACGGCTCTTATAATTATGTCGTCATGTGACAACTAAGTGAGTTGTTTATTTGAATAAATGCAACTGATATTGGTCAATGAAGGGATACATTAAGTAATCATGACCACATTTCATTCATTTCTCCTTTTAGTTATAATGACAACATTTCATTCATTTCTCCTTTTAGTAATAATGACAACATTTCATTCATTTGTCCTTTTAGTAATAATGACAACATTTCATTCATTTCTCCTTTTAGTAATAATGACAACATTTCACTCATTTCTCCTTTTAGTAATAATGTCAACATATTATTCATTTCTTCTTTTAGTAATAATGACAACATTTCATTCATTTCTCCTTTTAGTAATAATGACAACATTTCATTCATTTCTCCTTTTAGTAATAATGACAACATTTCACTCATTTCTCATTTTAGTAATAATGACAACATTTCATTCATTTCTTCTTTTAGTAATAATGACAACATTTCACTCATTTCTTCTTTTAGTAATAATGACAACATTTCATTCATTTCTCCTTTTAGTAATAATGACAACATTTCATTCATTTCTCCTTTTAGTAATAATGACAACATTTCACTCATTTCTCCTTTTAGTAATAATGACAACATTTCATTCATTTCTTCTTTTAGTAATAATGACAACATTTCACTCATTTCTTCTTTGTATTAAATGTATTATTTATTCAATTTAAACAAACATCTTTCAAACGGTCAAGTGTCATTACCAAGAAGGGGGGGGGCATGAGTTTGAACAATAATTGTAATTACGATATTTTCATAGCTATACAAAATAATTGCTACATAACACTCATAAAGTAAGCAGTTGATATACCGTGTCAGAAAATGAATATATCACATGAATTTCCTTGTATCCGGTTAGATAAACCAGTACATTGAGCTTATACATAACACGTGTAGTATATACTTTAAATCACGTCACTTTATTCCGAAAATGACGTTATTTTTTGCGTCGTTTATATACTATTTTTTCCTGTTGAAAGGTGCATTTTTCATTTAACTAGAGTCCTATGATATAAAGAATTCAATTCTCCTTGTCAATTTATATAAACTTATATTAACTTGTTAAGGAAACATTATTAAGCTCGCCAATGGCTCGCTTAAAGTTACATTATTGTTACCACAACTTTATTCCCATCATCCATTACATACAGTCAATTATGGAACCATTAGGCTGTTTCTTAACAAATAACCAATACTCGACGGTAGAATGTTAACTATATCTGTCGAAATAGATTAAATATCGTATTTAGCAAACTTGTATGGTGAAAAATACTCATTTTGCAAGAGTTGCTCCCCTTAGACTTTAAGTCATGCATTTATTGTTTACAAATTGTCATTTTGTCAACAAACCATATGGATGTTTTATGATATTTTCTTCCATCTTATGGTGTTTTCCACATTTGAAAATCAACTGAAGTGCTTAAATTGCATCATTCTGCAGAGACATTACCAAGTTATAGCTTATTAAAATAGCAGTTACTGTGACTTTCATAAAATTTCCCAAACTCGTTTAATAAAAACTATTATTAAATGGCTATCAATTATTAGCCCTATAACGCAGCATTGCCCTAGTCTAATAATATGCATGCTTCCACTATATCAGGGCTAAAAATCTATATCAGTTATCGGCCCCGGGCAAAAAGTGTTATAAAATCCGATTGGCTAATAGACAGGGCTGAAAAGTTATATAGATTCTCAGCTGAAATTACGGAGAATCGATTTTTACTCACTACAAATGTATATAACTTTTTTGTTAATGAACGGTAACATGTCATATGGGTATTCATTTTCTTAGTGAGATCATTTCCTACAATTTGGACTATATTTGGATGCAAAAATCTGAAAAAAATGTTTTCGCATTTTTTCGCAGTTTTTTTGTCGGTCTAGTTTGATGTGCTAACGTTACAGACAAAGACAAATTTTAGAATAATTGATACTTATTTAATAAAATTGTCAATAAATTGGTGATTTGATATTAACCTTGTTATTTTCCTCAGGACAGACTAGGGTCCATCGGCCTACGGTATCGGGCCTCGAACAAATAACAGGGCTAATATCAAATCACCCATTTATTAACACATAATATCAATTGACAACTCATGACAACTCATTATTAATTTTCTATAACTCTTACAATTGTCAGACTCCTCATG
The DNA here is from genome assembly GCA_963678985.1 of Spisula subtruncata. Classification (NCBI taxonomy): domain Eukaryota; kingdom Metazoa; phylum Mollusca; class Bivalvia; order Venerida; family Mactridae; genus Spisula; species Spisula subtruncata. Next base: position 1,313,187 of record OY787677.1, read on the forward strand.
GTGAGCTTTTGTGATCACTCTGTGTCCGTCGTCCGTCCGTCATATAATACAATGTGTAACATGTGTTAGGGTAAGCTTAACAAGATATTTATATACTTTCAGATGTACAGAAAAAGCTGATAGCCATCTATCAACGTGACTGTTGTTTCTTACAAGTTTCTCCATTCATTGAAGATGATAATGAAGAACTCATATGTATGTATCAGAAACCAACACTGCATCATACAGTTTATGATAAAAAACTAAACAAGGACACAACTGAGACAATTTCATCTTATAAAGAAATATTCTGTAAGAACGATGAAACATTTAAGCGTGTGTATATCACTGGTGATGCTGGTGTAGGTAAAACATCATTGTGTAGGCGTATGTGTTTGTTATGGAGTATGTCTAGGTTGGGTAACTATACTGGAAATGATAAAGATACAAAGAAAGATATAAAGTATTTGGAGAAATTTGACTTTTTATTTCATGTGTCTTTAGGTGCTACTGATAGGAGAGATATGATTATGATGATTGTTGATCAGTTGTTTTACACGGAATGTGAGGAGGACAGGATATCTAGTTATAAGTTGATAAAACGTGTTCTTAATCAGCAAATTTCTCTAATCGTGCTAGATGGCTTTGATGAATGGACTCCAAAAACGAGCGGTAGATATGACGCTAAGACGCCTAAAGGAATAGAATCGGAGAAATGTGTATTTCTTACAATGTGTCGACCGTACAAACTAGAAAATGTGAGACTTTCAGGAAAGGACATTGATCATCAAGTGGAGATGACAGGAATTCACGGAATCTCTGCTGAGAAGTATGTTGAGAAAGTGGTGGAATATATGAACAAGAAAAACAAAGATAACAAAAATCCAAAACAATTCTTACAAGAAATTGAGCAATGTGGATTTTATGACCATTTATGTATTCCAATGGTATCTTCTCATCTCATTGTAGTTTGGTGGTTTAACCAAAAACTGTCTCATTTTTCAAAATCATTGTTGTATGGTAAAATTCTAGAAATGTTGTTTAAAAGAACAGAGAAAAAAATGGAACTTCCTTCATCAACAGAGTGTGAGCATAAACTTCCAGACTGTTTTTCACATCTTGATTATATACATGAACATGTTTCCTTATTACAGAAAGTATGTTTACTTTCATTCAACTCACTATTTAAACAAGATGTTAATGCATCAACCCTGGTATTAACCAAGAGACAGCTAATGGCATCACCATATTTGTTTACTGAGAATGAAATGGAGTGTGTCTTTAAAGTAGGAATTATATCAAAGAATAAGGTTATAGGTTGTTTTGAAGACCCCAAACAAAAACTTTCCTTTGTACACAAAAGTTACATAGAATTTTTTGGTGCATTGTATGTTTCATCATTTGACTCTAGCAACAAACTAGAAAGCATTGTTACGGAATGGAAATCTTTAGATGATGTATTGCAATACGGAAACTTTTTCCAGTTTCTTGCCGGGTTATCGTCTCAAAAATTAAATGTTTTACTTGAAAATATGTATACATTATTACCACATCATTTAAATTTATGGAGGAAAAATTCAATCCTCAATTATTATTATAAGTATGATGAATATCCAAATGTATACCTGAAACAACTTAATTTGCTACAAACTACAATAGTCAGCTGTTTTGTTGAATGCAGCAGATCTAATGATCAAAATTTTCATTTAAAACTTGAAGATTTTATTTTCGATGTAAACTCTGATGGTGATATTTTGAGAAGAATTTTACTGGTAAATAGAACATGTGTTAAATATTTACATTCTGCTCAATATTATGATGAATTTGATGGGATGCATACTCTGCAGTGTTTACATGTTGGGAAGGTATTGTCTGAGGATGTTGTAAAGTTCACCAAGTGCATGTTAAATAATCAATCCACTCTACATACTGTTGGTATTGAAGGTAGATTCCCACACATAGTGTTACCAGTAGAACTTCCTGTGGGAAGTCTCCATCAACTTACTTCATTATCTCTGAGTTTTGTTAGAGTACAACATGAACATTTACATGATCTGGTGACATTTCTCTCTGATAATGTTCACTTTGAACATATAAAATTGTCTTATGTGTATTGTGATCAACACCGGGATGATGATAGTAACTGTACATTGTCTCTGAACCTTAAACATCATTCTAAACTCTGTTCATTATATCTACACCATGTTAATATATCATGTACAGATGTCAACAAGTCCAGTATAAAGTCTGTCACATTGTGGCCATTATCTGAGAGAATTGTTCATGATTATATTAATGTATTCAACTGTTTGAAGTATTCACAACTTGAACATCTTGATATCAATGGTGCTTACATGTTAGATGGTGAAACATTGAAATCATTGACGACTGTTGTAAAATATCTGCCTTGTTTAAATGTGCTAACACTGGCCTGGATGAAGTTTCCTTCTGATAGTTTATTACAACTACATTGTGATATGATACCAGTGAAGATAACGTTGTATGGTGTCACAATGAGTCGTCAATGGTTTCAATGTTTCATTGAAAGTTGTGTCAACAAGAAATCTGTGATAAAGGTTCAGTTATATTGGTGTACTATCACATCAGTTGATGGAGACACCCACAGGAAACTGTCACAGAAGGACTCTGTGGATGATATGTATAATTATCTTACATCAATACCAACAGTCAATATAACAGTTAAAAGTGATTACAGGTTACACTTTGAAACAACAAGTTGTCAGTAAATGTTTACTTATGTTTCCGTAAACATTTCAAGTAAAACTATGAATTTATTACCAAATTATGATGAACAAGTCAGTAAAATCAGCAAATGTTTGCGAACAAAAATGCTCGTAACTTTTTTGTTCCTGAAGTAAAACATGACAAGTTGGTATTCATTTTCTTGATTAGACAATTTCCTACACAATGAGTTCATTTTTAATGTAAAATTCTGAAAAAAAGTGTTTTTCACATTTTTTGGGATGTTGGTACATGATATAGATTTCTATTCAGAAAATGTGACTTTTTATTGTTAAGCTAAATAAATAATTTTTACTGCAGATATAATTTATATTTATGTCATAGATCTACAATAATAACCAACTTATAATAAAACAATCATTGATGAATACAAATAAACATTTTCACCCTAAAAAATGAAAACTTAACTTTTTTAGATGTTTGCATCAGTATTTAAATCAACTCGCTATCAATGATCTCATCAAGAAAATGATTATCTACTTGGCATGTTTCCTTCGTGTATAAATAAGTTGCTCATATTTTATTGAACATGTATATGGTTGACCTCAACATTTACAGAGTTTGTTGATAGAATCACAGGAGTTTCTGACAGTGTGAGATTATATCACTGGTCATTGATAAGCTGTGAATGATACTCAATTTATTTCACTGATAATTTTCCATATTTCCAATCTTGGACCCATTACTCACTATGTTTCTGACAGAGGGAAATCATATATCGCTGACCGTTGATAATCAGTGAATTTATTTTATTGATAATATTCAATAGTTAGCTTGACTTTGGCTCTAATTCTGGACTCATAACTTACTGTGAGATTGGGCTATTCTGCCACCCACACAATTCTCTCCTATTAGTAATAAAATTATATAAATCAGTACAAAGGAATAAAGTAAATACAATTTTTGTTGTTGATATTTCTTGGTGAACTTTACCCATTGGAAGACACAAACTGCTCTCAGATATATTTCCTGTTTATAAATATTTTACAATTTATTTTATACCTTAATACCAATAAATAAAGTCATGTTTGTTTTCTTACAAGACAATGTGAACATTATTGACTGTAGCTATGTGTTCTTATATAGTCTTATTTACATGACATTGTTTAGGTTATTAAAGTGCACACAGGATAACAAGAAAGGCGGGCAAATTTGAAACAGTACACATAGGTGGAAAACCTAAGATTAATTATCAGTGTTATTTTAATATATAAATGATCGTATGTGTTTATTTAAGTTACCACTTTGTTCAATACTTAGTACACAATCCGGTCAATGTTTGTTAATATTACATTATCCTGGGCGCACTGTACTATAATGCCCACAGGAGAGCAAGAAAGGCAAGAAACTTGGAATAGGCCACAAAGCTGGTAAATTTGTCAGTGTTATTCTAGTACGATAATTATTCTCTGTGTTTATTTAAGTAACCACTTTTGCAACAGTAGACAAGCCAGTGGCAATATTATGTGAACATTTAGTTATACATGTAAGATAATCACATTGTTGTAATCTAGTTATACAAACTTATATATGTGGATGATATTACATGTTCAAGAATTAATTCTATTTGACCAAACATGTAATAAAATATAATATGAAACTTGAAAATTGTTTTTCATTTTCTGTTCTTACTTTGAGGGGAACAAAGGGAAAGATCGGATTGTAAAATTGAATTAATCTATTTTTACACTAACAACAAACATGAGAAATAACACATGAGGACCGGAGAAAACCGTCCCTGCAAAGGGTGCATGCATTCAAAAATTAAGGTGTGCATAATATATTACCTGATGTGCAGAATTACCCAACATGAAAGTGCTTCAACCTTGCCTTATTTAGAACATGTATGGATAATTTGACTTCAAATAACTAATATTTTGTGGATTAGGCCCCAAGATCACAAAGAATCAACTGATGTGGATAAATTTGGTCCTGAAAACAATTTCCTATTATTTGGTAAGTTTTTGGTAACCTATTAGTAACATAATGCATCAGCTGATATATTGTGTACTAGTACATTTTTACAACTGCGGTTATACAAGTTTGTATGTTCTCATAGAGTACAACTAGCTCCAAGAGTAGCTCCAGGACGCTTGTGTTAGTGTTACATATTATCACAGTACAATTACTAATCTAAAGATCGATAGTGCAAGATTTACTAGCGGAAATTGAATATTCAATGCAAGAAAGTTGTAGTACACCCATACACAATGGTTGGGATCAGGTCATTGTCTCCATACCATATTAGGAATATAATGTTACAAGCCAGGTCGGGATCAGGTCATTGTCTCCATACCATATCAGGAATATAATGTTACAAGCCAGGTCGGGATCAGGTCAATGTCTTGCTACCATATCAAAAATATTATGCTACTAGGCAGCTCAGGATCAGGTTATTGTCTCCATACCATATCTGGAATATTATTCTACCAGGCAGATCAGGATCAGGTTATTGTCTCCGTACCTTATCTGGAATATAATGATACTTGTCAGGTCGGGATCAGGTCAATAATGTTACCAGGCAGATTGGGATCAGGTTATTGTCTCCATACCATATCAGGAATATGTAACCAGGCAGTGCGGGATCAGGTCATTGTCTCCATACAATATCAGGAATATGTTACCAGGCAGGTCGGGATCAGGTTATTGTCTCTGTACCATATCAGGAATATGTTACCAGGCAGTGCGGGATCAGGTCATTGTCTCCGTACCATATCAGGAATATAATGTCGCCAGGCAGGTCGGGATCAGGTTATTGTCTCTGTACCAAATCAGGAATATAATGTTACCTGGCAGGTCGGGATCATGTCATTGTCTCCGTACCATACCAGGAATATTAGTTTACCAAACAGGGCGTAATCAGGTCATTGTCTTCCTACCATATCAGGTCAATAATGTTACCTGGCAGATTGGGATCAGGTTATTGTCTCCATACCATATCAGGAATATGTAACCAGGCACTGCAGGATCAGGTCATTGTCTCCATACAATATCACGAATATGTTACCTGGCAGGTCGGGATCAGGTTATTGTCTCTGTACCATATCAGGAATATGTTACCAGGCAGTGCGGGATCAGGTCATTGTCTCCGTACCATACCAGGAATATTAGTTTACCAAACAGGGCGTAATCATGTTATTGTCTTCGTACTATGTCAGGAATATAATGTTACCTGGCAGGTCGGGATCAGGTCATTGTCTCCTTACCATATCATTTGATAATGTTAACAGGCAGGTTGGGATCAGGTCACTGTCTCCATACCATATCAGGTCTATAATGTACCAAGCAATTCGGGATCAGGGTATTGTCTCCTTACCATATCTTGCCTAAAATGTTAACTTGCAGATCAGGATCAGGTCATTGCCTCCGTTGGATATCATGTCTATAATGTTACCGGGCAGATTGGGATCAGGTTATTGTCTCCGTATCATACCAGGAATATAAGTTTACCAAAAGGCGTAATCGAATTATTGTCGTCGTAACATATCAGGAATATAATGATTCTTGGCAGGTTGGGATCAGGTCGTTGTCTCTTTATCATATCATATCTATAATGTACCAGGCAGGTCGGGATACGGTCAATGTCTCTGCACCATATCAGGTCAATAATGTACCAGGTAGTGCGGGATCAGGTCATTGTCTCCATACAATATCAGGAATATGTTACCAGGCAGGTCGGGATCAGGTTATTGTCTCTGTACCATATCAGGAAAATAATGTAACCAGGCAGTGCGGGATCAGGTTATTGCCTATTTACCAAATCAGGAATAAGTTGCCAGGCAGTGCGGGATCAGGTCATTGTCTCCTTACAATATCAGGTCTATAATGTACCAGACAGTGCGGGATCAGGTCATTGTCTCCTTACAATGTCAGGTCTATAATGTACCAGGCAGTGCGGGATCAGGTCATTGTCTCCTTACAATGTCAGGTCTATAATGTACCAGGCAGTGCGGGATCAGGTCATTGTCTCCTTACAATATCAGGTCTATAATGTACCAGGCAGTGCGGGATCAGGTCATTGTCTCCTTACAATATCAGGTCTATAATGTACCAGGCAGTGCGGGATCAGGTCATTGTCTACGTAACATATCAGGTCTATAATGTACCAGGCAGTGCGGGATCAGGTCATTGTCTACGTAACATATCAGGTCTATAATGTACCAGGCAGTGCGGGATCAGGTCATTGTCTACGTAACATATCAGGTCTACAATGTACCAGGCAGTGCGGGATCAGGTCATTGTCTATGTAACATATCAGGAATATTATGTTACCAGGCAGGTCGGCATTAGGTTATTTTTCTCTGCACCATATCAGGAATATAATGATACTTGGCAGGTCGGGATCAGGTTATTGTCTCCGTAACATAACAGGAATATTATGTTACCAGGCAGGTCGGGATCAGGTTATTGTTTCCTTACCATATTAGGTCAATAATGTTACCTGGCAGTTCAGGATCAGGTCATTGTCTCTGTACGATATCATTTCTATAATGTTACCATGCAGTTTGGGATCAGGTTATTTTCTCTGTACTATATCAGGTCAATAATGTACCAGGTAGAACGGGATCAGGTTATTGTCTCCGTACCATATCAGGAATATAATGTTACCAGGCAGTGCGGGATCAGCTCATTGTCTCCTTACAATATCAGGTCTAAAATGTACCAGGCAGTGCGGGATCAGGTCATTGTCTACGTAACATATCAGGTCTATAATGTACCAGGCAGTGCGGGATCAGGTCATTGTCTACGTAACATATCAGGTCTATAATGTACCAGGCAGTGCGGGATCAGGTTATTGTCTCCGTACCATATCAGGAAAATAATGTACCAGGCAGGTCGGGATCAAGTTATTGTCTACAAAACATATCAGGAATATTATGTTACCAGGTAGGTCGGCATTAGGTTATTTTTCTCTGTACCATATCAGAAATGTAATGATACCAGGTAGTGCGGGATCAGGTTATTGTCTCCCTTTCATATCAGGTCTATAATGTATCAGGCAATGCGGGATCAGGTCATTGTTTTCATATCATACTAGGTCAATAATTTACCAGGTTGTGCGGGATCAGGTTATTGTCTCCGTAACATAACAGGAATATTATGCTAACAGGCAGTTTAGGTTCAAGTTATTGTTTCTGTACCATATTAGGTCAATAATGTTACCTGGCAGGTCAGGATCAGGTCGTTGTCTCCGTACGATATTAGGTCTATAATGTTACCAGGCAGATTGTGATCGGGTTATTGTCTCCGTTCCCTACCAGGAATATAATGATACTTGGCAGGTTGGGATCAGGTTATTGTCTCTGTACCCTACAAGGAATATAATGATACTTGGCAGGTTGGGATCAGGTTATTGTCTCCGTACCCTACCAGAAATATAATTATACTTGGCAGGTTGGGATCAGGTTATTGTCTCCGTACCCTACCAGGAATATAATGATACTTGGCAGGTTGGGATCAGGTTATTATCTCCGTACCCTACCAGGAAAATAATGAAACTTGGCAGGTTGGGATCAGGTTATTATCTCCCGCCAAAGCGAAGGGGATATGGTAATGGTAGGCGTCATTCCATCCGTCCGTCAGTCCGTCCTTCCGAACTTCTATGTGCAACTCCTCCAACATTTCTTAAGGGATTTGACAAAATGTTCACAGAATAACTGCTATGATGTCCCCTGAGGTATTGCCCTTTGTTGTTTTTTTTTACATATAAATTCTTCGGTGTGCAACTACTCCTACATTTATTAAGGGAATTTGACGAAACTTTCACAGAATAACTGCTATGATGTCCCCCCAGCGCATATTGTCAGAAATTTTTTATTCGACCATTTTTGACAGAGTTTTAGCCCTTTGTTGTTTTTTGCATATAAATTCTTCGGTGTGCAACTCCTCCTACATTTCTCAAGGGAATTCGACGAAACTTTCACAGAATAACTGCTATGATGTTCCCCAGCGCATATTGTCATGATTTTTTATTCGACCATTTTTGACAGAGTTATTGCCCTTTGTTGTTTTTTACATATAAATTATTCGGTGTGCAACTCCTCCTACATTTATTAAGGGAATTCGACGAAACTTTCACAGAATAACTGCTATGATGTCCCCCAGCGCATATTGTCAGAAATTTTTTATTCGACCATTTTTGACAGAGTTTTTGCCCTTTGTTGTTTTTTGCATATAAATTCTTCGGTGTGCAACTCCTCCTACATTTCTCAAGGGAATTCGACGAAACTTTCACAGAATAACTGCTATGATGTCCCCCAGCGCATATTGTCATGATTTTTTATTCGACCATTTTTGACAGAGTTATTGCACTTTGTTGTTTTTTACATATAAATTCTTCGGTGTGCAACTCCTCCTACATTTCTCAAGGGAATTCGACACAACTTTTACAGAATAACTGCTATGATGTCCCCCAGCGCATATTGTCAGGAATTTTTTATTCGACCATTTTGGACAGAGTTATTGCCCTTTGTTGATTTTTACATATAAATTATTCGGTGTGCAACTCCTCCTACATTTATTAAGGGAATTCGACGAAACTTTTACAGAATAACTGCTATGATGTCCCCCAGCGCATATTGTCAGGAATTTTTTATTCGACCATTTTTGACAGAGTTATTGCCCTTTGTTGTTTTTTGCATATAAATTCTTCTGTGTGCAACTCCTCCTACATTTCTTAAGGGAATTCGACGAAACTTTCACAGAATAACTGCTATGATGTCCCCCAGCGCATATTGTCAGGATTTTTTATTCGACCATTTTTGACAGAGTTATTGCCCTTTGTTGTTTTTTACATATAAATTCTTCGGTGTGCAACTCCTCCTACATTTATTAAGGGAATTCGACGAAACTTTCACAGAATAACTGCTATGATGTCCCCCAGCGCATATTGTCAGGATTTTTTATTCGACCATTTTTGACAGAGTTATTGTCCTTTGTTTTTTTAAAATATAAATTCTTCTGTGTGCAACTCCTCCTACATTTCTTAAGGAAATTAGATGAAACTTTTACAGAATAACTGCCATGATGTCCCCCAGCGCATATTGTCAGGATTTTTTTATTCGACCATTTTTGACAGAGTTATTGCCCTTTGTTATTTTTTACATATAAATTCTTCTGAGTGCAACTCCTCCGACATTTCTTAAGGGAATTCGACAAACCATTCTCAGAATAACTGCTCATAATAATGTCCCCCAGTGCATATTGTCAGGATATTTTATTTGACCATTTCAGCTTAATTATTCCCCGCCGAAGGCAAAGGGGATATGGTAATGGTAGGCGTCATTCCGTCCGTCCGTCAGTCCGCCCCTCCGTCCGTCCAAACTTCTGTGTGCAACTCCTCCTACATTTCTAAAGGGAATTTGACAAAACTTTAACAAAATAACTGTTATGATGCCCCCAAGCGCATATTGTCAGGATTTTTTTATTCAACTATTTTTGACAGAGTTATTGCCCTTTGGGTTTTTTTACATGTAAATTCTTCTGTGTGCAACTCCTCCTACATTTATTAAGGGAATTTGATGAAACTTTCACAGAATAACTGCTATGACGTCTCCCAGCGCATATTGACAGGATTTTTTTATTCGACCATTTTTGACAGAGTTATGGCCCTTTGTTGATTTTTTACATATCAATTAACTTCTGTGTGCAACTGCTCCTACATTTCTTAAGAATTTTGATGAAACTTTGATTCATTCATTTTTTATGTGTTATGATATTCGGTTGTTTTGACACTATTCCTGTTGGCAACAACAACAATTCAACTGTAGTGGTCATCTTTATGAAGCTTTCGTGATAAAATCTGTTGTTTAACTCAATTTTTCTGTCGGCGGGGGATGTGGCTGTCAGTGACTGGTCCTTGTTTTCATTGGTTTATTCGTATTGTAAGTTTTGCGTGCGGTGTGATATTTATTTCTTGCTTTTATATACTGAGGCCCGAACCAGGGTTTATTATTTATGTTGAGTGTGTTATTAGTGCTTTTATGTTTATTTTTTATTACTTGTGGATGGGAATGTTTTTTTAGCCGACTTCGAGAATATCTCAGATATTTTGCTGGTTACACAGTTTATATGTGACTCGATGTCGTTTTCGGGTGTTATATTTAATAAATCTTTTATTTCTTGCAGCAAATTAAGGTTAAGGTTTTCTGTAAATTCTGATTTTAGTTCTCATTCCATTTTGGATTACTTGTTTTTTTGTCCGGTTGTGATGTTGATTGATTGTAAGTAAGGAGCGTTTTAGGAATGGTTAATTCAAGATCTAGGAGACAGTATCCGTCTGAAAATATTGAGTCAAGGTCTATTATACCGAAATTGGTAATGTACGAGAAGCAACTAATTGTGGAAATTGAGTACTCAATAACAGACGTGACTCTAAATGTAAACTGACCTTTTAGATTGTCATTTCCCAACCGTCCGTTCAAAATGAATAAATTATGGTTTCTACATATAGTTAATAGTTTTCGTCCAGTGTTGTTTAGTTTTTTTGCATTTTGAAACTCTGTCTCGAGTGATATTTAATTATGTTAGTTTGTTAATCGTATTTAGTGATTTTATTGTATTCTCGTCCAGTTCGAGTGCATTAGTTAAACACTCATCGAACTCAGCATAGTCTGGGAAATTAGACGTATGACCATACGTGTCGCCAGTGAGAGGCTTAAAGTCATATGAGCTACTACAAGGGGTATAACCTAAAGCATGGAGATTGGTGGTTTAAGTAAGACTTTCCATGGAGATTGGTGCCAATGGCCGATATTTTGATGTTTTTTCTCACTTGACGGACACATTTTCACCAAAGTAAGTTCATTTTCTTGTTTTATATGTGGTGTGTATGCGATAACCACCTAGCTATAAGTTTAAGCCACCTATCGGTGGTCTGTTTTAGTCCGTCTGTGCAGCGATAAAAGCCCGAAAGAAGGGATGGTGACATCGGGTGTCCGTAGTACGCATTGATTTGTATTAATTCTGACGTATCTGGGGCATTCTGGAAGGTTTCTCAGTGTTTGCTAGGTACTTCATGCATGATTTAATGGTTAAAATACTGTTTCTGCTTATTTAGGAGGCTCCAAGTGCATATTTTTAACGTTTAAGACGATTTCATGGAGATTCGTCAACTTTAAGACCCGAACTGTGGAGAATTAAATCAATGTAAGTATTATGTTCTAAAATGTTTTGCAGCATAGTGCGTTACCTTCATTGATTACAAATGTAGTTTCTATTTATTTTTCAGACTCCTGGTTTGAAGAAAACGTACCAAAAAGACGATATTTCGTTCAAGGAGAAAGTGGCAGAAAAGAAAACGAAAGAGAAATTTTAATAAAATCTCATTGCCTAATAAAAGTGTAACTAGGAAGCTTAGTGTCGCAATTTAAACACTTAATACGCCGTTACCATTTAGATATTCGCCATCAAAAAGAAAACGATTAACTTCAGCACCACCTTGTCATTTGTATCGATCCGTAGAACCCCAGTGAAAAGCCAGAAAATAAAAGAAAATAAATATAGAGTAAAGTCTCATGATAACATTTTATTCACGTATTTTAATACATGTTCAAGGTTATGATTCTATAAAATAATAAAATAACATGAAATGATGCACATCAATGTCTGTATTGTTTTGTTGGAAAGTTCCAATAGCACAGATTCTGGTTGTATTCTTTGTTAAGATACTTCCTGGAACATTTTGGTTCACCAAGCATCAGATCACACTGCCTTTATAAAATTGACCTTCTTCGCTAATGAACCTTTAAAACTACAATTTGTAAATAAAAACATCAAACAAATTTACGTAATTATTACTACATTGATTGCACAAAAAGTGACCATCCGTCTACCATGACCTCTCAGCAATGACCCCTTTATAAATAGTATACACAGTATTTACTAGAGTGGCACTGTGGTCGAGCGGAAAGCCCGCTTGACTACTGATCAATAGGTCACTGGTTCGAACCTTGGCCGGTGCACTTAGTTATTCATGGAACACTTTTCCGTGTTCCCACCCAACTATACATGATCTATTTGGAAGGTGACCCAGAGGTAGTCTCGCATGTACCAGAGCTGTACACCAGGTACGTTAAAGAACGAATGTATGTAGGGCAGTTCGCCCATATACATGGAAACACCATACTGTGTTCATACTGCCTCTTTAGCAAAAACACAGGAACCATTCAAAATAAGTGTCAATGGTACGATGCATTTAACAAGATGAATGCATCCTAGAGACGAGAGAGATTATTGAAATTTCACTCTTATGAATGTAACAAAAAGTTAAACTTCACTTAAAGACCACCTCAAAATTAAAACCTCCAGTTCGAAGTCAATTCACATGATTACATGTTGTTATTTTGATTTATAATATAACCAACTCTTAAATAAGCCTTTATTAATATATAAACAGATATGATAAGTATGTTTTAAAATAAATAAGGGTGGTCGGATAAGTGAGGTTTCATTGTGATGTTTTGAACATTGACCAACAGTATACTGCCACTTATAAAACTGCTGCAATGGTTAACACGCAGTGTTTGTAACAAGCAATCTTGGTTTGATTCCCAGTTGCTTCAATTTGTCAATGCTGGTTTTACTCCACATGTTGAGAAGTTGTTGGTTCCTTGTGGATTGTAAGTAAGTGCTTGAAAGAATACTGATCAGAAAACTGATTACAAATCCTCTATATTATAAATGCGATGAAGAAAATGGTAGGTATTTCAAATATATTTGAAACCACAATCTACCAAATTGATGTGGCCTGTAGCACACCTTTCCGAAGAAGATACTATCCATCTAGTAGAGAAGACGGCTACTACTAGGCCTTTTGTCAGTTCAACTGAATATCATAACAGATACACAATGCACCAGTCAATTGAAAACCTTAGCACGGGGAAGGGACGGGTTGACTTTTTAATCATGGTAAAATCCCTGCCCGAGAGCCTTACAAAAGGTAACCCCCCCTCTTGAAACTTATTCCCGGCTGCATTTCACATCTACGCATTTAGGTGCGGAGCAAAAGTCCTGCTCTCATTCGGCAGTGCGGGGACATCAGAAATTAAAAACTCGTGACTACTAGTATACCCCGGGTTTGGGGAGTCAGGGTTTGATTTGACTGGTGCATAATAAACAGCGCACAAGATTATAAAAATCATCCTTTATTACTTATATGCATATCTTTGGAGTACAAATAAGAAAATCACAACTATTGTTGAAGCCAGGTGGTGTTGTCACTGTATTTGGTTCCAATTATATGTTACTCGCCAAGCCAAGACCCTCTGTAAGACGGTAGCACTGAAATTGGTACAAAATAGAGATTACTTCCATGTTTATAATACCAGTACACATGGTTTACAAAATAATAACAAATCTCCATGAAGAGGGTCTTAAAGTTGACGAATCTCCATGATATCGTCTTAAACGTTAAAAATATGCACTTGGAGTCTCCTAAATAAGCAGAAACAGTATTTTAACCATAAAATCATGCATGAAGTACCTAGCAAACACTGAAAAACCTTCCAGAATGCCCCAGATACGTCAGAATTAATACAAATCAATGCGGACTACGGACACCCGATGTCACCATCCCTTCTTTCAGGCTTTTATCGCTGTACTGACGGACTAAAACAGATCACCGATAGGTGGCTTAAACTTATGGCTAGGTGGTTATCGCATACACATCACATATAAAACAAGAAAATGAACTTACTTTGGTGGAAATGTGTCCGTCAAGTGACAAAAAACATCAAAATATCGGCCATTGGCACCAATCTCCATGGAAAGTCTTACTTAAACCACCAATCTCCATGCTTTAGGTTATACCCCTTGTACTATTAACAAGGGGTATTAAAATACTATTTCTGCTTATTTAGGAGGCTACATGTGCATATTTTTAACGTTTAAGACGATTTCATGGAGATTCGTCAACTTTAAGACCCGAACTGTGGAGAATTAAATCAATGTAAGTATTCTGTTCTAAAATGTTTTGCAGCATAGTGTGAATTAATTCATTGATTAAAAATGTAGTTTCTATTTATTTTTCAGACTCCTGGTTTGAAGAAAACGTACCAAAAAGACGTTACTTCGTTCAAGGAGAAAGTGGCAGAAAAGAAAACGAAAGAGAAATTTTAATGAAATCTCGTTGCCTAATAAAAGTGTAAATAGGAAGCTTCAATGTGTCGCAAATTAAACACTAAATACACTGTTACCATTTAGATATTCGTCATCAAAAAGAAAACGATTAACTTCAGCACCACCTTGTCATTTGTATCGACCCGAAGAACCCCAGTGACATGAGTGAAAAGCCAGAAAATAAATATAGAGTAAAGTCTCATGATAACATTAAATTTTTATTCACGTATTTTAATACATGTTCAAGGCTATGATTCTATAAAATCAGTGTCGCAATACCACGTTACCATGACATCACAAACGGCTATAAACCCAAGTAATTTTTTGATAATAAACCGTCGACTCGGAAAGGAAAACAGGCGTAAGTATTTTATTTCTTCATCGATTTCTATGACATATAGCCCATGCTAAGCGGAGAGTGATAAGCTTTCAACAAAATATATTGACTCTATCCGTAGCTGTGCTGTTTTTGCAAACATTCGGCGAAACCTTTGCTTCAACTTGTTTGAAAGCGGACTACTTTGCCAAGCCGTTCTGCTTTTTCTTGTATTAGAGAGGTTGCGAAATCGAACGTCAACGTGTACGTGTACGAGTGAACTACTTTTTGAGCAAATCGTCATCCAGGTATGTGTAGGGCTTACACGTTAAAACTGTGTAGTGGGACTTGTAGAGGTATGTGTACCACATCACACATGTATGCGTAGGCACGGATAAATCGTTTTATCAAAAGAAACATGGACTAATCAAGCTATACAAACACTCATTTCGATGCATGGGGAAATCGTGCTATAACTGTCACGCGATTTTATACGTACACGTTGCTTTCGCAACCTCTCTATTATCTGCTTTGTCGTGCCTGAAGACTGATGTTTAAACCAATCGGTAACATCGGGTGCTATTTCGCATCAAATAAGATACATATTGTCACAATGCATGGTGGAAATCTTACATTTCCCTTTGATTTCTATTTGTGGCTACAATTGCAAGACTAAATTACCGGCTACAGTTGCAAGCTGTTTTCAGAATTCGCTACAATGCAAATCAAATACCATCCAGTATTAATGTTATTTATTTAGTTGTGTTTCATTTGTTACTGTTACAGAACAAAACACGCTGGTACACTACACTAAGTAGCAATAGTTTACAGAATATACATGTAGGTTGGTTGTGCTGATTTTCTCGGTTATATATGACATGTTATAATTATTCAAACAAGCGTAATAACAGTTGCCCTTTTTGGCAAATGAATAACGCGAAAATGGAAATCGCTCTAATGCTACGGTCACTATGCTCGTACGATGTCCGTACGGATTTACCAACTCGTACGAGTAGGCTACGAGTCCAAAATATTTCAAACCTAACGGTATTGGTAGGTTCTTAGCTTCTGGTCACAGCTCGTACGGACCTCGTACGAATAAAAGAGAATGCCTCGTATGAGGTCCGTACGGACATCGTAATCTTCGTACGGAGATCGTACGGGACTCGTACGGAGATCGTACAGGGTTTACACGGTACTCGTAGGTCAAACGAAGCTCGTAAGTCACTCGCTCGATGTCCGTATGGTGTCCGTACGGTGTCGGTAAGATGCTCGCACGATGATCGTACGAGGTCCGTGCGACAATAATAAAATTCTTCGGCATTCTTCAACTTTTCAAGGTCACATTAATCGTACGAGCTCCGTGCGAGTCGAAATTTATCAATGCCGTACGGAGTCCGTACGGGGTCCGTGAGGACATCTTAAACTCGTACGAGCATCGTACGGATTTTTGTAACTCGTAGAGGACCCGGGAGCTCTATGAAAAGTTTTCAACGAGCTCCCGAGTTGTCTACGAGCTCGTAGGTATATTTGAAGTAGGGAATTCACAAGGAAGCTGGCATCACCTGATTTTAGTTATTATTATATGTAGGACTTACGCACACTTCTAGCGCAACACTTTTATAATTCTAATTTCTCAGACACTGCTGAAGATATCAAGTTGCGCTTATAAACCATGTTGTTTGAAGTCATTAGCAATACAGGAATGTTGAAATCATTCATCCGTGACGCTTTGTCAGTTCTGAGCGTTGCGCGGTGGTGATTTATTCGTGCTGCACGTGCAAATGGTAGTCAGTGGCAAAATCGATATTTTAGTCATTGAGTTCCTCTCTGGCGACAGTCCGACTGAAAAAACAGATTTGTATAAAAAAATAACACCCTGATGACTATTGAAGAGCATGGTCGCGTAGTAGGAAACTTACAGAGTGGCCAATCCATTAGACAGGTATGCTCTGTAATTTATTACACATTTTTATAAAGGTTAAAAAACGTTGAAATATCATCGTTTGTCAATATTTCGAATATTATAATAATAAAACTAAAATATGATCAATATTTTCAAGTTTCATATCGTCATGTGTCTACAATTCCAAGACTTCAGAAGTTGCAACTCCCCGACCGACTTAATGACCAGCCAAGGAAGTCTCACGGTAAGGTAACAACACAATGGCAGTATGTACAAATTGTTGCTGACCGTCTTCACGACCTTTTAAAAACAGCAACGTCGACTGCAAGAACTACACATGGACAGCATGGTGGGCCAGTCGGTCGCATTGTGCCGTTTTGTGACTTTTGATTTTACAGTGATACTAAATATTTGAACTTATTTTCACCTTACTGTTTATCAACTAGAATAAAAATGCTATGAGGCATTTGTAAAGGGTCGGTTTATTTGTACTCCAAATTTTAATCAAATCCCTTCATGAATATTTGAGAAATCATGAAAAAAACAAGTGTTGCGTTAGGAGTGTGCCTAAGTGTATATCGTACTTTATACGTTTATGGTGTATATTTCACCTAGTCAAACAATCTCGACTCTAGACTATATATATCGTACGTTAAGGAGCTAGAAAATAGAAATTTAAAAGAAGCTACAAGAAGACAGCCTCTCGTCTAATATATCACCATATCTTTTATAACGCATGATGCATTTTGATCCAACAGTTCACTCGTAGTTTGAATTCACAAAAGAAAGATAGTTTTAAATCGTTGAACTTATTTTATTTCAGATTGTTGCAAAGCGAAATGACATTTGTGTTCTTTGTGTACCAAGGAGTTCAAATACAAGAGGAACCTGAGAACACATTAATCCTATTTTGGATATTTCATCGTCGGTGAAAATTCTGTATCGTGGAAATTCTGTCGCTTACCAAGCATCTGTTCGGGATTTAGTTTTATGATGATTTTAGACAGAATATATAAGGCTGTTGTCCTGTCATCACTGAAAAATAATAAAGTAAAATCGATTAGTTTTTCCGTCAGAAGTGTTATATTTAAATGTGATATCTTATTTGAAAATATGTTTTTGTTCCCTTGTATTATTAAGTGAATGTGTGAATGATCTTTAATTCGCAACAATTGTACGATAGTCAGTGCGACAATAAACGCTATCAATACCAGTCATAATTTTGCTATAGGCTTATGATCCATTGGTCGACTGAACCCAAATGATACTTATTGGACAAGTGAAAGCTATTTTTATTCAATCAATATCTTGTAGCAATAAAGTAAATGTACGTACGAAAAATTGACAATGTAGTTTTTTTAATTATAAATTAAGTTTTCACACATGATCGGTAACATTGCTTTGCATTGTAGCGAATTCTGAAAACAGCTTGCAAATTTAGCCGGTAATTTAGTCTTGCAATTGTAGCCACAAATAGAAATCAAAGGGAAATGTAAGATTTCCACCATGCATTGTGACAATATGTATCTTATTTGATGCGAAATAGCACCCGATGTTACCGATTGGTTTAAACATCAGTCTTCAGGCACGACAAAGCAGATAATACAAGAAAAAGCAGAACGGCTTGGCAAAGTAGTCCGCTTTCAAACAAGTTGAAGCAAAGGTTTCGCCGAATGTTTGCAAAAACGGCACAGCTACGGATAGAGTCACTATATTTTGTTGAAAGCTTATCACTCTCCGCTTAGCATGGGCTATATGTCATAGAAATCGATGAAGAAATAAAATACTTACGCCTGTTTTCCTTTCCGAGTCGACGGTTTATTATCAAAAAATTACTTGGGTTTATAGCCGTTTGTGATGTCATGGTCACGTGGTATGGCCACACTGAAAATATTCTAACTCGATCTGCGGATTAATCGTTTAAATATAGAGCGGACCTAACAATGTATTATTACCCCCATAAAACATACCTATCAAATTGGCTGGTTCTATTTGCGCCCAGTATCACGTGACATATTTATGAATGAATGAACGTAAACTTTATAGTAAAATTTACTACGTGTCACGATGACAAGGCGAGTTGCACGAGAATCCAGTGTTACATCTATGACGCATCTATTTTTAGAAACTCCAATATACTCTAGAAACCAAGTTTTATTAAAGCTTCTGATAATCAATCCATTTATATTTTTCATTTTATGAAATAGATACCATATACTCGTGTTATTAAAATTGTTTCAATGTTTAAATTGTGGTATTTCCTTCAGAAAATTACGAAGGTCGTTTTCATTAACGAGGGAGGTAATTGTACCAGCTAATAAGTCACTCAATTTCAGCGTGGAATTATGTTCAATGTCAAATGGGTGAAAATGGAATGCGCGCAGTTAAATAGTGCGGGATATCATCGTATTTTAAATCAAAATAAAAACTCTGTTCTTGTATATTGTCGGTGAATAAAACACGGGCACTCGTTCGGATGCGGAAAATTAAATCACTCGTGCTACGCACTCGTAATTTAATTTTTCCGCATCCGAACTCCTGCCCGTGTTTTATTCACCAACAATAAACGCGAACAGATTTTTATTTCTTAAATAAAATAACATGAAATGAGTGTCTGTTTTGTTTTGTTGAAAAGGTCCAATAGCACAGATTCTGGTTGTATTCTTTGTTAAGATACTGCCTGGGACATTTTGGTTCACAAAACATCAGATCACACTACCTTTATAAAATTGACCATCTTCGCTACTGAACCTTTAAAACTACAATTTGTAAATAAAAACATCAATCAAATTTACGTAATTATTACTATATTGATTGCACAAAAAGTGACCATCGGTCTACAATGACCTCTCGGCAATGACCCCTTTATAAATAGTATACAACGTATTTACTAGGGTGGCACTGTGGTCGAGCGGATAGCCCGCTTGACTACTGATCAATGAGTCCCTGGTTCGAACCTCGGCCGGTGCACTTAGTTATTCATGGAACGCTTTTCCGTGTTTCCCACCCAACTAGACATGATCTATATGGAAGGTAACCCAGAGGTAGTATCGCATGTATCAGCGCTGTAAAGAACGAATGTCTGTATGGCAGTGCGCCCATATACGTGGAAACACCAAACTGTGTTCTCTACTTGCTGCCTCTTTAGCAAAAACACAGGAACCATTTGAAATAAGTGTCAATGGTACGATGCATTTAAGAAGATGAATGCATCATAGAGACGAGAGCGACTATTGAATTTCACTCTTATGAATGTAACAAACAGTAAAACTTCACTTAAAGACCACCTCAAAATTAAAACCTCCAGTTCGAAGTCAATCTCCATGATTACATGTTGTACTTTTGATTTATAATATAACCAAGTCTTAAATAAACCTTTATTAATATATAAACAGATATGATAAGTATGTTTTAAAATAAATAAGGGTGGTCGGATAAGTGAGGTTTCATTGTGATGTTTTGAACATTGACGTACAATATACTGCCACTTATAAAACTGCTGCAATGGTTAACGCGCAGTGTTTGTAACAATCAATCTTGGTTTGATTCCAAGTTGCTTCAATTTGTCAATGCTGGTTTTACTCCACATGTTGAGAAGTTGTTGGTTCCTTGTGGATTGTACGTGGGTGAATCAAAAAGTTCGTAGAATTTTGCCATAACTCTTTTATTTTCAGAGTTATTGTCGTCATATTTATGCTGAATGAATACATTGGCATTTTTTTACATACACTGTTTTATAGCAACCTGATGATCACCGTTTTAAAACTATTTATATCTTAAATAAGGGCAATTACGTATACCGGAGCACACGGATAATTTGAAACACATTTTATTAAATTTTCTAAAATATCTCAATTGCAGGACCTCCAAAAACCGTCAAAATGTTATGTCTGATTGAATGATATCATTTATAAAGTCTGTTAAAATTTCAGACGCCATCTCCGATAAATAATTTTTTAATCGGCATTTACACTATCGCACTATATAAAAATACCCGCGTAAAACGGGTCTACCGGAATTTATGGAACCACGGGCTGCTATCAAAATCTACGTGAAGCTGGAATATACGTACGGCATATACGAAACAATACATGGTTTAAAACGTGTAGGTACATATCCTGAAACAAATAGATATCGATTTATAAGTGAAATTAGTGATTTCGAGTAGGATAGCAGAAGTTGACAACCGAATAAAATACACCCGATATTGGTGACGTTGTTCACAAAGTCGTCGGAGAGTACCAGCGCTATATAAAAGCGGATATAGCAAAACACTTAGACAACGCACTCTATTTTAAACAAACAATTGAAAATGCAGAAACTATGTTCACGATGGTTTTCCAAAAAATACCTACATATTAGTTACTTTGAGAAGCGAAAATGAGTCAAAATGATAACGTAAGTAGCAGTGACAAACGTGGTCTGAGTTTGACGCCGTTCATCAAATGACGCTGACGTGCTCCGGTATGCTGTTACAGCATGTGTGCGTTTGATCGTAAAAATCATGTAGTTTTCGCTAATTCAATGACATTTCGGCATTCAGCCTTTATCGAAAAACACATTTATATTAAAATGGCCAACAACAATGCCAGCAAATACGTAGTATAAGTTTTTAAAATGTGTTTTTCGATAAAGGCTGAATGCCGAAACGTTATTAAATATGAGTATGAACCATACTAGTGTGTATAACTATTCCCTATGGAATTAAATCAGAGATATCAGTGACATTTGGCAAATTGTTTTGTTATACTTATGAACACGTTATATTAAAATTTGAAAGCATTTGAAGCTGTGGTTTGTAAGATATTTTTCTACGAACTTTTTGATTCACCCACGTATTTGTTCAAGACAGAATTATATCAGTTTAGATTGTAGAAACGTTGTTTTCATTCTTCAAATGGCATAGAAGAAAAACACATTTCAAACAATAGTAAATGATGTAGATAGATAGTTTATTTCGAAAATTAGGCAATATGCCCATGATTTCACATGTACAAATACAAACAAACATGCAATGTCATATATACATACAGATATACAAATATACGTATCACAAATTACACAAACAAAACATGAATGTTTACATATTATTAATTTCAATTCCGGTACAAAAGTATATTATATTAAATTTTCAGTTTCGTGCGTATCGATTAGTCATGTAATATTTTTTATCTTAAAATGTATAATTGTTTTACAGTAGGGAGAAGAGTGCTAGCGTACGTAATATTCAGCATCCCTTCGTTTCAGACTTTTATAGATATATTGAGAGAGATTTATTATGGTAATTTTGCTTTCAGAAGACATAAGCTCTATAAATTTAGGAATATTTGGTCGCTTCCAAAAATATGATTTAATGTGTTGCTTTCGTATTTCATAGTATAAAGGGCATTCTAGAATAAAGTGGAACTCATCTTCTAATTTATTGCATAATTGGCATTTTCTCTCTGATCTAGGAATTTTTAATGGTTTATGCCATCGGCCCGTTTCTATCTCTAAACGATGACTTGAAGTTCTTATTCTACATATAGCAGTAATATATTTTCTAATATTAATAATATTTAAATATGGTTTGAAACCGAAATTCGCAAACAATACATAAGAGCATGCTCTAGAAGAATCGCGTAGTTGTTCATTCCATAGTTGTATAAAATTGTCCTTAACTCTAAGTTTAAATAACTTTATAAAATATTGTGAATTTCCAACTCCTTGAAAAAGCCATACATTGTTAAAACCGAGCCTTTCTAAAATTAGTTTTACTTTTGAAGCCCAGTTTGTTTTTTCGGGGTGTATTTCCATATCATTTAGCATCATATTATAAATACATTTTATATACCTATTTTCTGAACTATTTACAATTTTCAACCAAAATCGTATTACATTTACCAAACGGCTTACTTTGAACGGCATTCTTCCTAGTTCCCCATAAATGAAATTATTTTGAGTTTGCGTTCTGACTCCTAACAGTTGTTTACAAAATTGAAGGTGAACTTTCTCAATTTGTGTCGTATCTAAATAACCCCAAATCTCTGACCCGTAATTCAAAATTGGCGATATCAATTTATCAAATAGTTCCATTTTATGTCCTATAGATACATCTGCAAATTTGGAGAGATGAAATTTCATTTTGTATATAGCTTTCATAGCTTGTCCACTTAATGCATCGAACGTTAGCTTAAATGATCCATTACTGGTGAAAACTATACCTAAATATGTGAACTTTGTTACAATTTCTAATTCCGTTCCATTGTAAATGAATCGTGTATTTCGTACCCGAAAACCACCTTTTTTAAAAATTAGCACTTTAGTTTTCTTTTCATTAACAACAAGTTTTCATTTATCACAATAACTTTTTAGAATGTTTAACCCTTTTTGAAGACCCTCCTGTGTATCAGCAAATATAACGATGTCATCAGCATATAACAATAAGAATAGTTTTAACATGCCTATATCAATACCTTTAAAACCCTTTAAAATCATGTATTCTTCTAGATCATTTACATACATAGAGAATATAAAAGGTGATAAACAATCACTTTGTCTTACCCCTAAGAAACACTCAAAATTATCGCCAAGTTCGTTTTTATACTTAACTCTAGATTTAACATCTGTGTATAATGACCTAATTACATTTAACATTTTGCCTCGTACACCATACTGGATAAGTTTGTAAAAAATATTTTGCCTTACTAGATAATCAAATGCTTTCGTAAAATCAACAAAACATACGAACAATTTACGATTTTCGTTCAAAATATGAGTAATTAACCCGTGTAAAATAAATATATTTTCACATGTACCCATATTTTTCCTAAAACCTGATTGAGCTTCAACGTAAACTGAGTATTCTTCGGCCCATTGGTCTAACCTGTTATTTATGATTCTAGTAAATAATTTGCCAAACGTACTTAATAAAGTTATTCCCCTGTAATTTTCCGGTTGATTTATGTCTCCTTTTTTATGAAGCGGGATTATAAAACCTTCTGTCCATTTTGAAGGGAAGTAACCGTTGTCAAATAATTTGTTAAACAATTTTACTATATATACAGATAAGTGTGTATATCCATGTTTAAAAAATTCATTCAAGACGCGATCCGGCCCGCTTGATCGATTTAAGCTCAATTGTTTACATGCTTTAGATATTTCATGAGCTGATATAGGTAAACCCAGTTCTGTAAACATTACCTGTAATTCATCATTTAAAAATCTATCATTAAAATGTAAAATATCATCGTCGGGTTGAAAAAACACCGACTCGGGATCATTTATAGCTTTAAAATACTTCGAAAATTCTGATGTTGATATATCGACCTTTGATTCAACTTTTCCCAAATTTTTAAGCATTTTCCAATATTCTTTAGCATTTTTGTATCTGAGAGATTCTAATTTTTTGGTTGATTGGCGATCATATTCTAATCTTTTCCTTCGTATTATCTTTTTGTATATGCTTCTAGACTCTGTCATTGATTTTCGGTTTATGTCGTTGCTATCGACTCTATATTTATTAAGATTATCATAAAAAATATTCCTTTTTTCATTACAGTCACTGTCAAACCATGGTTGATTGGTTTTTAATTCAACACTAGGCCTATTCGTGTTATTGTCACGACATTTATGCTTAAACAAAGGGTCACATACATTTTCAAGCAAACAATAAAAGACTGATAAGTTATTTTCTACATCGTCACAAGTTTCATCAACATCTAATTTGTTAGATAATATATTAAGTTCAGATTGAAAATGCTCATCGCTGATATGTTTTAGGAATTCGTCTTTTTTAGCATTATCCCATTTATATATGAAATTTATTTTTTCAGCGTTTTCATTATTGTTATGATCATCATGCCTAGTACGTGAATGATTTGAGCTCCTGACAGAAAAACTTATAGTACAATGATCAGATATAATATTCGGATCGTGTATATAGAATGTGGTAAAATATGGAATAATATCAGGTTTACACAAAACATAATCTACAACACTACACCCAGACTCTTTAACACACGTAAATTTCCCCGTATTATTCAAGTCACCAACTCGACCATTCATAATTCTAATACCTGTTGTTTTACAAAAGTTAATCATATGTCTACCATGACAATTCACAGTGGTATCCTTAGTAACTCTGTGTAAACAAGCATCTTCAACATAGTCATCAGGTAAAATATCTATATTATGTAAGTGTTCATTTTCAACAAAATCATTTAATTTTCCGACCCTGCTGTTAAAATCCCCCGTAATCAAAAATTGACAGTTTTCGTTGTACATATTATTGAAATAAATTATGTCTTCAGATAAACAATCAAACACAATTTGTTCAACAAAAGCTTCACGATTACTACCTGATGGAATATTGTAACATAAACATAATAAAACGTCTGAATTAAAACTGACCAACGATTTATCAATTTTCAACCATATCAGACAGTCATACACAGATTTAATAAATGTTACTCGAGATGAAATATCATGTGACACATATATGATAATACCCCCGCTATTTCGTCTAGCTTTATTTATACATTGTCTGTTTAACACGTGGTGTGTAAACCCTGAAAATGAATAGTCATAGTTTTCATCGAGCCATGTCTCGGTAAACATAACTATATCATGTTTATCGAACAAGCACTTGATCTCATCGGAATGTAACTTATTATAAGATTTCCCAACTAAACCCTGCACATTCAAAACACAAAATGTCAGGTCACTTTCCTCCCACCTGTCCTACTTTTGTCCATTTGTCGACCTCTGACCCTCACTATTTATATTATGTGTTTCATGTCTACCCTCATGAGTTCGGGTATTACCGGTTTGTCTATTTTATCACGCGCTGGCGTAGCAGACGACTGTGTCCTTCTCGCGGTCGCATTTCTCCTGACAGTACGGAAGGGTGATCTGCTTTTGCGAACCTGTTCACTGTTTTTCATTGTATTGTTATTGTCTGTTCTTGCATTTGCATGTGAAGATTTATTTGTAGGTTTATTTTCACTTTGTTTACTGACCGGCTTCTGAACTGATGCCCGTGTATCCTTAGGGGTGTGTCTCTCACGGTTGTGATGGGCAGGGGTGAATACTTCACTCGGAGCAGGACTATCAACAACGGTTTTATTCGAGTAAACGCTTTGATCCATACACCTATTCGAGTCTCTACGGTTCATGGGATGCTGATCATGCGTGAATATTTGAGCACTGGTATTGATATGATCGAACCCACTCAATCTACTACCTTTGAGTATTGTAAACCAGTCAGGGAACATGTTCTGTACAGGCTTTTCATTTATGTATAGAATAGCCGGGTATTTGATTTGGCATTTCACTCTATGTTTACGAGCTTCCTGTGCCGCCTTCGACTGATGTAATTCACGTCTAGCTTGTGCTATTTCATACGGATAGTCTCTGTCAATGCCGAATGGGGTATACTTCAATTTGTATGCATTCCTCAAGATGTATTCAGTATCATTATAATCATTGAAACGGACTGTAATCGGGCGGTTTGGATCGCCGTGTGATTGTAGGTATTTATTTGGGTCGCCTGTACGATGCGCTCGTTCAATACACATAATTGAGGTGTTAATATCTAGCTCATCTGTCAGAAATCTCAATATCAACGACTTACAATGTCCTCTGACGTTTTCACTGATGCCCCAAAATACCAAATTGTTTCTCCTGCTTCTGGCTTCCATGTCTATGGACTTATAAGCTAACATCTTCAGTTGATCGGTTTGTTTATTGACTTGTTTCCCAATGGCATCCAATCTATGGTTTGTTTTCCCGATCATTGAACTAAGTGAGTGTATATCATGTAAACATTCGTTTTGCTTCCTTTCAACAGAGTATAAAATGTCAGCATTACGATTAATGGAATCAAACATACTTCTCAGTTTATCACTTGTGTCCAACTCTGCGAATGTATCAGCATTTACACTTCCACTACCGAACTTCTTTCGCTTCCTATACCTCGACCGTGTTTCAGTCCAATTGTCATCAGAAATACCGCCATTTTCAAACGGGTTAAATATATTGTTCGTATTAATCGTAAATTCCGGTTCTCTGTCATCACACGAGCTTTCGTAATTACTCCTAAATCCATCCGAGGTAATATCTCCATCGTCACGCGAATCCATGACTTATTATTTCTGCTAAAACACTTTTATTTATTTTTATTTTCTTCTTGACAAAATTTAACGGTCACCATGTACCGGAACCGGAAATATGTATGTTGCACACCTATAAAGTATGTGACAGTCGCATTCAACACATTATTCTTTGGTGCGCAACGTCGTCGACGTGGACCAGCGCTATATAATAGCAGATATGTATATATATATGGTGATATACATTGTATATCGCCGTGAGGGTGGAATTGAAGAGCATATATATCACATCCGTAAACTTATAATAACATAACTGAGTGACATAACTAAATGTTATGTTATAATGGTGTGTTATATTTTATAATAAAGTTGTCTCTCCCGAACCCGGGCCAAAATTTGTCTGACGTGTTACACACATAAACGTTTTCTCTATGTTTGATATCATATAATATGAATACTTTCTCGCCATTTGTCAACATGCTTTTTAATCAGTTGTATTATTGTTGTTTTGTAAAAAGTCCTTTTCAGGACTAAATATGCAAATAAAATCTATTCTATTCTATATAGTAAAACACTTATATTCAGTCAGCCCGCTTAGCTCAGTCGGTAGAGCACGAGACTAGTATAGTCACTGCTGATCTCGGTGTTGTGGGTTCGAATCCCGGGCTGGCTAACTAAAATTACTAATAACCTAGGTCCCATGGTTGTGCTATACACTGGCATGTAAAAGAACCAGGGATGCCTCTGGAATTGGGGCATCTTCTGTATCATGCACTATCCCCAAAAACCAAAAGTACTAAAACTCTTCTGGGGGCCTCGCCCATATGGATTATCCGGTGGCGAGGATAAAGAAACCCATTAAATAAAACACTTATGGGACAGCACACGCTGTATCAAACAACCAATCGAAAATGCGGACACTATGTTCACGATGGTTATCCAAAAATACCTTCATATTAGCTACTTTGAGAAGCGAAAATGAGTCAAAACGTTAACGTAAGTATTGACAAAAAGTGGCGTATGTTTGCCGTCAAATGACGCTGACGTGCTCCGGAATGCTGTTATTTGTTTGCGTTTCTTTGGAAAAATAATGTAGTTTTGACTAATTCAATGACATTTGACAAATTGTTTTGTTATACATATGATCGCGTTTTATCAAAAGTTGAAAACATTAGAAGCTGTGGTACTCTGGGTGACCGGGGCTTAGGAATACTTGTCTTGAACTATCATCAACTTAACAAGGAAAATAACTCTGTACTTCTTTAACTAACTTAATGTTGCAGTTTGTTCCCTTTGTATGTTCGGAACCAGTCAAACGTCTGCGCAGAGGTCGGTGCGTCAAAATTGTGGCGTATAAATACATTTTACCTTAATAGAAATAATAATACGACAACCCTCTAGTATATGCAAAATATGTTAAGCTTTATATCTTTTACGAATATCTAGTATACAAAACAAAATTGTCTACGTTGGTTTTTAGTAAATCATTCCCAGACATTGGCACTATTTACCGGAAGTAGTATTATATAAACTGTGTTGTTCGGTCAATGTTATGGCGGATTTGAAAATTGCAAAAAATTGTGCATAATTATGAAATTCTTCCCTTGAGTGATATATAAGACCCTACAGCCTCATCCGATGCATAAAGTGTAGTATAAAGTGTTGTTTTCTATGAGAACTGGTCAACAATGAGCACGACATTTTCTCCTTTCACGCCGCCTATCGTGAAGAGATTGTTGAGTTTGAAGAAAGGCGATCGTGAAAAAGAGGACAAATGGAGCGAGAAAGCAGTGAAAAGTCTAGTGAAGAAGTTGAAGAAGACAGGTGGTTTAGATGAGTTAGAGAAGTCTGTGACTCAACAAGACTCTGGCACGAAATGCATTACAATACCTAGGTGATTTTAATGTTTAATATTGATCATCAAACACCCCATCCGTCCTGCTTGTCTGTGTGAATTACTTCGGTTTCGTCAAAGTGAATTTATAGTATAAACAAAAGTCTGGTTCGTCAAAGTGATAATATAGAGTGATTCACACCTGATCCATGTAATTACAGTACTCTGTGTGCGTTTGTCATAGTGTGATAAACATGCAACACTGATTAAAATTAGTCAAACAAGTAATTAAAACCTCATAATTGTGATGCATGATTATCACACAATATTAACAAATAAATCAATCGCCAATCCCATACAATACAACTAAATCTTATAAAATGGTGTTTGTTCACACTTAAAACTATGTATATTAACTCAAATCCCTCTATAATTCAATTTGACGAAACCACAACCTATTTTGTACAGAAAGTTAAGTTTGACGAACCGGAGATTTGACGAACCCACTGTCACCCGTCTGTGTCAGTCTGTCAGAGAAAGAGAGATTCAATAAGTCCCAAAAATCTGTGTATGACATTTGGGTGTGCATGATACAAGATCTCCTTGCTAGCCTACAAATCGCTGTCTTATCTATAAATTTCTGTTTGGACTTTGTTCTTTTTAAATGGACTCAACTCAATTTCGATGATAAAAACACGTTTTTGTAGATGTTTTAATTACAAAACTATGTTTAACGAATACATGAAGTATTACTAATATTACGATCAAAACTCAGGAACATGTTTAACTGTGTGTTAATAGGTGACGGTATTTATACATTTCTATTAAATTCTACGCTTTAGAACAACATTGAAATTATATTTTATTGTGTGAGTCGATTTTGAGGGGTTTAAATGTAATAAACCGAAGTTATGCTGTTATTTTTCTTCTAGATGAATAAGTCAATATTCTTATATAACAGTCTTCATCCTTAACGGGTTGTCCGGGACAAGTAAATTGCCGTTCGGATGAGTCAATCAAATTGAAAAGAACCAGCCCGAAAAATCAAGTTAAAATTTCATGACTATATAGCGTGCTCTGTAGAAACAAGCGTTTAGCGATCACACGCAACTCACACCAGTCTATTATATATTTTCGCGACCAAAAACAAAAATATTCTAAAATATGATATATCGTCGTTTTTCAACTATGACAGACGGTCTTCCTTGGTTGAACTTGAAGCATGGTATACTTTTCTATCTGTAGTCCTGGCAGAACATTTATAAGTCTTCCTGATAGTCACTGACAATTAAATTGAATTTGTCAGACCAACGGTCTGATGGACTGAAAAACTGTCAGACAAGAAGGAAATCTGTCGAACTGATTTTTGTTCGCTAAAATCAACAAAAAAGCAAATATTTTCAATTTCGCTTTTATGGCGATGTACACACAGTTAGAGATGGCTTTCCTCGTTTCTGGGTATTGTCATCCAGAAATTTAATCCATATTTTTCCATGTTTCCCACGCGAAATTTGAAAAGACTCTTCAAAATAGGAGTACAAGAACGCAGAGTTAGAAAAATGGTTCGAGCTTAGCTTACGAATTTATTACCGACCAATCAAAATAAGTCTTACAAAATACTCGCGGTAACATACCCAATACAAAACATACCCACATATCCTACAGATGAACATTCTGAATTTCCTGTAAATTGTAATTGTATGAATATTGGAATGAGAGTTAGGACACCACATAAAATTGTAAGATTTTTGTGTGTTGAACTGTTCAATAGCTGTATTCAGACTAGTAATATTTTGGCCATATTGTTATTTAAGAGCTTCATATCTTGTAAAATGTTGTGAAACTGTCATATTTCCCACCATACATTTCATCCTCTGTATGTTTAGGTATCCGGTAGAATCACAGCTGTAAGTGAAACGTTCTTGTTCTAATCAATCATTTCACGTTACATTTTTACATTTTATGGTTACCTGTACTAATTATCAGTTATTTCACGTTTGGGGCTGTAACGGTATATCATGGTATACGAAATACCGCAGACTTCAGTCTCACACGGTTCACAATACAAGACTTCTAAATTTCGATACGGTTTCACCGTTTGGTAAATAAGATTTTTCAGAGCAAAATCATATTCAGACAATGAAAACACCTGACAGCCTTTTGATTATTCATAATAACCATGTATCGCTCGTTTTAATTGTATTGAGATATATATATGCTTCATATTGTCTAAATTCACTTAAAATAGTTGATAGGCACATAATATTTGCTGTTATAGAAGCAACAAATTCATTATTACTTAAAAATTGAAGTATTTAAGCAACTGTTAGAGAAGAATGTATTATACCGAGTCTGAACCATTAGAAAAATTGACTATGTATCATAGCGTTACACCCCTATTCACGTTACTTTTTTCTGGTTACCTGGCTGTACTCATTATCAATTATTTCATGTTTACATTTATACATGAAAAGCTGTTTATAATGTTATTATTATATGGTATTACAATGTGGTGTGGCAACATGGAACTTCAGGGCCCTCATTTGACCATTTTTGGGACCGAAAGTCCCCAGGGCCTCCTCTGTCATTCGCCAATGGAGCCATTTGCAACAAAATGTAGAAAAGTGGTATTGTAACTATACTGTAACAAAATTTTGGAAGTGGCGACAAGAATTTTAGCAAAATCATGCAGTTTTACCCCATTTGGTCCAGAAAATGGCACTTTTCTCAGAAAGTGGCAACATCAAAAAGTGGCAACAAATGTCCAAGACCTAGGGGAAGCCCTGATTCCCCCTTTCCCCTCCTAGTCCTCCATGAATATACATTTTCGAAAAAGAAAGGGTCAGAAGGGTTAGCAGAAACAAGCATTATTTTTTGGCCTTACTGATGAAAAAACGGAATGTGTTTAGTGTTGCCACATCAGACTGGATTCATAGTTGTTGTTACTGTTTTGCATGTTGTTTTAACTTTATCTGGATTCCGGTCTATTCCGGTTATTTAGGTGGATTCGGGTTAAACGTCTAACCCCTTTATCAGTTCAACTAAAACTGTTATTTTTGTTCAATGCACTTAAATAATGAATTGGTGTCTGGGAAAAATTGTGCTTTGACACTAGCACTAATGTCACATTATTTTCAGGATTCCCATTGGGAATAATTCACCAGTCAGTTGCATCCACAGCCCCAACTCCCAGGGATGGGCCAGGATTTTTACTTTTGGGTTGTTAAAACTCATGGCCTTCAAGGCTCTGCTGGGGACAGCTGATGAGTAAAATCGCTGGTATTTCCCGTCCCC
This sequence comes from Spisula subtruncata, assembly GCA_963678985.1. Classification (NCBI taxonomy): domain Eukaryota; kingdom Metazoa; phylum Mollusca; class Bivalvia; order Venerida; family Mactridae; genus Spisula; species Spisula subtruncata. The sequence goes on from OY787677.1 coordinate 1,345,487, forward strand.
CTGACAACTAAATATTAGTTTGGAGATAAAAATTCCAACATTTTCTCAGCAGTGCAGGGGAAGCTTGAAGTTAATATCAAGGCTGTTTCCCTGCCCATCTGTGGGGGTGGGGGACCGTGGATGCAACTTACAGACCTGTGCATAATGCTTCAATATGATTTTACAACTGATCTTGTATTTTACAATGTATATGTCAGGGTATATATAAGCACTTGGTTTAAATTGTATACATTTACATAGGGTGTTCTATTTTGATAGATAAACACTCCCTTAAAGTGTATAGAGCTATATCTGACGATATTTTTAAAAAAAAATCAAAAACTGAAAAATAATTATGCTTTTATATCCATTAGATCATTTTTCACTTCAGCTTGTGAATTGTCCCTATGAAATTATAAGAATCGTCTTTTTTTATGACGATTGAATCAAAGTACACGGAACCCATCCAAAGTTTTAATTTGCAATTAAGGTAGTCTAGTACCATACTAAGAACGATACAAGTAATTATTTTGAAATTAAATGACCGGTAAGATATAGCTCTATACACTTTAATCTATGATTGAAGTGAACTTTGATAAATTAAGAAATTTTAACATGATCCTTAGCCTAATTTACAGCTGTATCTTGCCTACATGTATATAGGTCAAAAACCACAAAATAGAATTGTTCTTTAACTCAATGTACCTAGGTCAGCCAAAAAAATGTCAATTTTTTGTCCATGAGGCCCTCTCAAAATCTTTCAATCAATAGAAATAGCATCCAGCTTCAAGAAAATGAAAAAAAAAGTAGGGGGTCATGTATCATATATAAGAAAAATTTGGTTCGTCAAACGCGGTGAACGTACAGATTTTCTCACATGTACGGATTTACTCACTGTCCGTTAGCCCCAACCTTACTTTCACTTTCATATTTAAACCAGAATACAAAATATTTCTGAATAAAACCATTTCACTACATCACATACATGCATACAAAGCATTTAACACAAATTTCATGATTCTGATGCTGATTTGTCAAGATATACCCCCATTTCAAGTCGCTTTAAAGTTTTTTACCGGACTATTTGACTGTATCTGAATTTGGTCCGCGTAGGCATTAAGTGCTTATAAATTACCTTTACTGGCTACACATGTTTGTTTGTATAGGCGGAGAGTATCACATAGACGTTAATTGAAAATTATATATAATTTATTTGTCTGAACAGCTCACTATACCTAAAAAATATAAAAAAAATGGACAAACTCGTGCAAGAGTTGTTGCTAGTCATTTCAAGGGAAGTTACTCCTATGGAAGTTTTCTGTCCTTCCAAGGGAAGGAACCCTTGCATTAGTTTGTCATGACTTTCAACTTGGAGGCAACTCAAGATTGCGAGAGTTAATCAGTCCTTCCAAGGGAAGCAACTCTTGTAGGAGTTAGTCAGTCATATTGTCCGATTATCTTTCTTTATCCAGCATAAAAAATATGTTGACCTGCCAGCGTTCTGTAGTACATGTATAGCTTCAATGTTGTGACAGTCCGTCTGCTCGATGCTCGATGTTGATCTATATTTGGTCGTCTGGTCACATGGTCTTACCTTCCTGACTAATATGTCATGTTTCCTGGACGATGTTTAATATCCAGACATTTTTCTATGACAAGTCGTCCATCTTGGTATATTTTAGTTCAGAAACAGTCCAATTGGATTTGTTGTTGCAATTGGTGCATGTAGCTCTGGTGAATATACGGCTAAATCTGATTGGTTGTTTGGATTGAAGAAGTGTCGTTTTTCGACCAATGAAAATCATTGTTACATTTAATTCTGCAATTCTGCAGATTTAAGAAATATCAATGACCTTCATATAGTTTTGTTGAATTCTGGGAAGGACAACATTGACTGTGCGTCGATCGATATAATTTGGAGGGTTTAACGACGAGTCCTATATATCTATCAGGGGGTCATGTGACTGGTATCCTCGTTTCTTATTTTCACTTGAACCGGTCTAGAAGCCGATGCCCGGGAAAAGTTGATAAAAACTCAGCATAGGTCTACAGTCCTGACATTTACCAGTTATATCGTTTTTCTCCTATTTATCATTTGTCAGGTTAAATTTTGTGAGAAAAAAACTCAGTTAAGCGCTTTGGCAAAATATATACATGCGTTAAAAAACTGTTATTTATTTGCTATCAATGAATTGACTGTTATCCGTGAAAAATAATAGAGAAAATAATCTATTGTTATTTTCACTGTTTTAGAAGCTAGTTTAATTGCAGAAAAAGAAATGCAACGAAAACTGCACCAGACTGCATAATTACTGTAACTGTAATATCATTTAATTGAGGGTAGGCGGGTCTAATTTTCCATATTTGGAATCAGCAAAATTGTCCTAATAAACAGATTTTAAATTACTCAACAGTTATTTAAGCCCATTGCAAAAATAAATGAATATTATAATATGTCCAAAAATTTGAAAATCCCTGGCTTTTGATTGGACAAAGAAGTAGGGTAAACTATAAATGATATAATTACATGTATCACTGGTAGGTATAGCTTGGCTAATTTGACACGAGCCTGACCTTTTGATTAGCATAATTTAACAGTCGATGAATTGCCTACGTTTACAACATCGATTGTATGTGTTCATAATCGAGGAATATCACGAAGACGCTCGAGATGTAATATAAACACAAATCTGAAATACCGATATCGCACGATTTGCTTGCGGAAATTGATATATTCAAAGCAAAAACCTTGTAATATATTCTTGCATAAAGGTCAGACTCAGGTCAAAATAGCCAAGCTATATGCCACTGGAGACAATATTGATTTCTTTAGTCAGTCTGTGACAAAAATAACATCTTGCAACAATATATCACTAAATTCTCTCTATTTATATACTGTAAAATCATTTAATTTCGTTGGGACAAAATTTTGTGGTTTTGGTAAAAAAGTCAATTTCTTTGGCACTTGAATTGGTGGATTTTGCATTTTAGGTAATAAAACAGGGGTAAAAATTGATGCTCGTTGGGATTAAAGTTTGTGGTTGAAGTGAACCACGAAATCCACGAAATTTAATCCCCCACGAAAATTAATGATTTTACAGTACTTGGTCACTACTGATTTCCTGGGAAGAATTTTGTCCTGAATCTTAATAGTTTAATCAACATTACTTTCATAAATATAAAAAAAACCGGACAAATATTTCGGTCTTTAATTTCTCATAACTTTGGTTGTAGTCAAGATATTTTAAAAAAGTAAACAGTTCTGTGCTACTCTTGTACAGCTCTACATGTTTCTGTTATAATATTATATGTTTATTCAGTTAAAAAAAATGACCTGCAGTTGCTAATAAATCTAACCATTCAGCTTAAACGATTCAGTACACCGTCTATTTTTAGCTCACCTGACTACAAAGTGGTCATGGTGAGGTTTTGTCATACCGAGATGTCCGTCGTCCGTCGTCCGTCGTGCGTCGTGCGTCGTGCGTCCGTCAACAATTTCTTCAAACGACTTCTCCTCCTAAACCGCTTGGCCAAATTTGATAAAACTTAATAGGAATGTTCCTTGGGTGGACTTCTACCAAAGTTGTTAAAAAATTTCCGGTCTGTCGCATAACTAGGTCACACAGGCTAAAAATAGATTTTCAAAAAGGAAACTTTAAAAATCTTCTTCTCTGAAACCGTAAGGCCTAGAGCTTTCATATTTGGTATGTAGCACCACCTTGGGGTCCTCTACAAAGATTGTTCAAATTATGTCCCTGGGGTCAAAATTGGCCCGCCCCGGGGGCCCTTAGTTTTACATAGAGTTATATAGGGGAAACCTTAAAAAATCTTCTTCTCCGAAACAGCTTGGCCCAGAGCTTTCATATTTGATATGTAGACTCAGCTAGAGGTCCTCTACAAAGATTATTCAAATTATGTCCCTGGGGTCAAAATTGGCCCCACCCCCGGGCCCTTAGTTTTACATAGAGTTATATAGGGGAAACCTTTAAAAATCTTCTTCTCCGAAACCGCTTGGCCAAGGGCTTTCATATTTGGTATGTAGACTCAGCTAGAGGTCCTCTACAAAGATTGTTCAAATTATGTCCCTACGGGTCAAAATTGGCCCCGCCCCGGGGGCCCTTAGTTTTACATAGAGTTATATAGGGGAAACCTTAAAAAATCTTCTTCTCCGAAATTGCTTGGCCCAGGGCTTTCATATTTGGTATGTAGACTAAGCTAGAGGTCCTCTACAAAGATTGTTCAAATTATGTCCCTGGGGTCAAAATTGGCCCCACCCCCGGGCCCTTAGTTTTACATAGAGTTATATAGGGGAAACCTTTAAAAATCTTCTTCTCCGAAACCGCTTGGCCAAGGGCTTTCATATTTGGTATGTAGACTCAGCTAGAGGTCCTCTACAAAGACTGTTCAAATTATGCCCCTGGGGTCAAAATTGGCCCCGCCCCGGGGGCCCTTAGTTTTACATAGAGTTATAAAGAGAAAACCTTAAAAAATCTTCTTCTCCGAAATTGCTTGGCCCAGGGCTTTCATATTTGGTATATAGACTCAGCTAGAGGTCCTCTACAACGATTGTTCAAATTATGTCCCTGGGGTCAAAATTGGCCCCGCCCCGGGGGCCCTTAGTTTTACATAGAGTTATATAGAGAAAAACCTTAAAAATCTTCTTCTCCGAAATCGCTTGGCCCAGGGCTTTCATATTTGGTATGTAAAGTCAGCTAGAGGTCCTCTACAAAGATTGTTCAAATTATGCCCCTGGGGTCAAAATTGGCCCCGCCCCGGGGCCCTTAGTTTTACATAGAGTTATATAGAGAAAACCTTAAAAAATCTTCTTCTCCGAAATTGCTTGGCCCAGGGCTTTCATATTTGGTATGAAGACCCAGCTAGAGGTCCTCTACAAAGATTGTTCAAATTATTCCCCTCGGGTCAAAATTGGCCCCACCCTGGGGTCACCATTTTACTAAGACTTATATAGGGAAAACATATAAAAATCTTCTTGTCTAAAACTACAATGCCTAAGAGCTTTGATATTTGGTATGTAGTATCATCTAGTGGTCCCCTACCAAGATTGTGCAAATTATGCCCCTGGGGTCAAAATTGGCCCAGCCAATTGTGGTTTTCTACCAAGATGTCCAAATTATTCCTTTGGGTGAAAATTGTGCTGGGTTTATAATCAGGTGAGCGATATTGGGCCATCATGGCCCTCTTGTTAGAACTTAGGACAGCTTTCTTTCATTGTAGACGAAGTAAATATTTGATTTTCTATCTTCCACATTGTGATCCATAAAAGGCATGTAGCGCAGAGAACGCAATAAGGGTTGCCATGTTCAAATATTCATTATTTTTTCTGAATAGATTCTTCAATTAAACGAAATAGGCGGTACCGTTTTTAATTTGTTACTTGGAATGGTTTGGAAAAATTGGTACTGGCTATTTTGTTTAATAGATGAAGCCTTTTTTGCCATTTTGGTCCGCTATCTTGTTACATTGGCCAGTTTGTTGCTATTTTGCCATCTTGGCCAGTTTGTTGCCATTTTGGTCTGCTATTTTGCCATCTTGGCCAGTTTGTTGCCATTTTGGTCTCCTATTTTGCCATCTTGGCCAGTTTGTTGCCATTTTGGTCTGCTATTTTGCCATCTTGGCCAGTTTGTTGCCATTTTGGTCTGCTATTGTGCCATCTTGGCCAGTTTGTTGCCATTTTGGTCTCCTATTTTGCCATCTTGGCCAGTTTGTTGCCATTTTGGTCTGCTATTTTGCCATCTTGGCCAGTTTGTTGCCATTTTGGTCTGCTATTTTGCCATATTGGCCAGTTTGTTGCCATTTTGGTCTGCTATTTTGCCATCTTGGCCAGTTTGTTGCCATTTTGGTCTGCTATTTTGCCATCTTGGCCAGTTTGTTGCCATTTGGCTATATTGGCCAGATTGTTTCCATTTTGGTATGCTTTTTTTGATAGTGGGTCATCTGGGGTAAAAAACTAGATCACAAGGTCAAATCATAGAAACCTTGTGTAGTCATTAGATGTCACAATTTTGGCCTAATCTAAATCAAACTTGGTCACAATGATCATCTCAACAAAATCTAGATCAAGTTCTATATTGGGGCAAAAACTAGATCATTATGTCATATCTTTGAATGCACTTAGATGGAACCTGGGTCCCCGGATTGGTAGTCATTAATTTGATATATCCTGGAGTCAGTAATTGGATATATGTTGATGGCATACAATGTTCTTACGTTGTTATTTGGCAGTGGAAGGCATGCATGTCACATGTTCGTGGATGAATATGTAGCTAGAAAGCAAATCCAAGGCTGCTCCTCATACAGGAACAGTGCTACTTTGTGTCTGCATGTTACAAAATCTAGTAAGCCGTACTCGCCACATCCGGAGTACCAAATTTTGCATGTTGACAGCTTGTCCAGTTGTGACTGCCGCTTGTATTGAGTTGTATTGTATATATTTACAGGTCACTAGATGGACGGTTACAGGTATCATCAAGGAAAGGTTTGCCTCATGTTATATACTGCAGATTGTGGAGATGGCCCGACCTACAGTCACATCAGGAATTACGTGCCATTGACTCGTGCGAGTATGCATTTCATTTAAAACGTGAGGAAGTTTGTGTGAATCCGTACCACTATACAAGGGTAGAATTACCTGAAGGTTTCGTCGATAATGCAGACAGCAACTCTTTATTAAGTAAGTACTACATTATTTATTTATCCAGTAGTCACTCCCGGCGAAATCGTCCTGATAACAGGGTGCCTGATAAACTTTTCTTTATCACATCAAGTGACCATGTGACTTACTATATCAGTAAACTCACCGGTCTTTATTAAGTAAGTACTACATTATTAAAGTGTATATTCTAACAGTCATTTAATGTCAAAATAATTACTTGCAACGTTCTTGGTATGATACTAGACTACCTTAATTGCAAATTAAAACTTTGGATAGGTTCCGTTAACTTTGATACTATTGTCGATAAATTGATGATTGTTATAATTTCATAGGGTGTTCTAGAACACTTTCGTATGAAAATGGACAGTTTGGATGTCCAATAAATCAAAGAGAGAGTTCCTGTTAAAACTGAAGCGAAAAATGATCTAATGGATATGAAAGCATAATTGTTTTTCACTGTTTGAAACTTTTTTTAAAAAATATCGTCCAATATAGCTCTATACACTTAAAGTAAGTACTACATTATTAACCAAATTTTCCAGCATAAAAAACAACTGGCCCGGTGATTATAAACATTTCTCATTCTAATACTCAAACTCCATACTCCATGCTTCAAACTTGAAAAGCAACTTTTTTTAGAAATGTACATCAAAACCAACACCAACTTGTAGCAAATGATCTAACTAAGAAAATGAACCCCAGTTTCATACGTTTCCATTCAGTAATAAAAAAGTTACAGCAGTTTTTGTAACTAGAAATGCTCCAATTGGAGTACAGTCGTTTCGGGTAATTCTGCGCATCGGGTAATTCTGCGCACCTTAACTTTCTATTTCTTACAGGCTTTGCTGGGTCGTTTTCCTTCGGCCCTTCAGTGTTTTTATAGATGTGTGTTATTTATGTAAAGTTTTATAATCAAATCAACGAAATCGGACCAGTATTTCTACGAAAAATTGACCAAAATGAGTGTCAACGGCGATTTTCGTTAATTTTGCATACCACGTGACACATAAATTGAATAAAAGCACTTTTGTAATGGATGATGACTTTTCCTTTTTTGTCAACATTGTCTTAATGACCTATTTTTTGATACTGTGATAAATTTCTTGTGAAACAAATCTTTGAAACAGACTACACAATAAAACAATTCCACCTGCGCAGAATTAGCTGAAAAAATTTACGTCATGAAAACCGGCAGTCATCTTGTTTTGTGACCACATTTGACCTTGTTTAGCGAAGGTATGATGTTTTGAATTGTTTACATTTGACAATGAAGGTTGTTTCTATCCAAATAGCACAATAATTTATCCTAAAAATAAAATAAACTCAAATGTAGAAAGCCAATAACCGTTATGTGCGCAGAATTACCCGACAGCACTGTATGGAGTACGAGTTGGAGCATGGAGTATGGGTGGGCAACTGTCCACAGTTTGATTTCTGATTGATAACTTGAGTTTGGAACGAGATAGCATGATGAAACTTGCTTTATAATGTGTGAAAATCTTGCCAAGGATTGAAACTATGGCTGGTGTGGTCAAGGTCAAACTCACGGTAACTAAATATAGGAAAAACTATAGACTGGTTCCATCATAATATTGGACTGGTTTCATCATTAAAGTTGACTGGTTTCATTGTTATACTTGACTGGTTCCATCATAATATTGGTCTGCAGATTACATCATTTAATTTGACTTGTTTCATCATTAAAGTGGACTGGTTCCATGATTATATTTAACTGCAGAGCTACAGATAAGCTGCGTATTGGGGTAATTACCCAATTAATTTTCTAAAAATCCCAATCTGAATTACCCAAATTTTATAGAAAAGGATGATATAGTAAAAAACAGTACATAAAAGATCATTTACCCTATTAGTTTGATTAAATACCCAAATAAAATTTGTCAAAACCCAATCAAAATTGAAACTGGGGGGTAAAATACCCAATGGACTCAAACCTTATCTGTAGCTCTGTAATGACTGGTTTCATCATTGTATTTGACTGGTTCCCATGAGTATATTTGACTGGTTCCATAGTTGGATATTTGACTGGTTCCCATGAGTATATTTGACTGGTTCCATAGTTGGATATTTGACTGGTTCCCATGAGTATATTTGAGTGGTTCCATAGTTGGATATTTGACTGGTTCCCATGAGTATATTTGAGTGGTTCCATAGTTGGATATTTGACTGGTTCCCATGAGTATATTTGACTGGTTACATAGTTGGATATTTGACTGGTTCCCATGAGTATATTTGACTGGTTCCATGGTTGGATATTTGACTGGTTCCCATGAGTATATTTGACTGGTTACATAGTTGGATATTTGACTGGTTCCATAATTGGATATTTGACTGGTTCTATAGTTGGATATTTGACTGGTTCCATAGTTGGATATTTGACTGGTTCCATGGTTGGATATTTGACTGGTTCCCATGTTTGTGTGTTTCAGCTTTACCGCCAGTAATGGTTCCAAGAACTACGGAAATACCGAGTAAAATTCCTGAACTGGAAAACTACGCTAATACAGTACCCGAAAACACAGAATTCCCTACAGGCCTTAGTGAGAACTTCTCCATACCAGGTATGTTATTCATTTTATATTGTTCACAGGGGTGTCGATTTTCCGGATAAATCGGAATTCCGGATTTACATGTCCTTACCAAGTAAAAGTTATTTGAAGAAAATAACTTGAGAAATGACAAAGTTATGGTCAATTTAATCTGTTTTGAAGAAATTTCTTTAAAAAAAACTTGATTGAAGTATGAAAACAATGTGGTTGAAGGCCTCTTGTTTTTGCAAATGATTTACCGGATTGTAAATTTGGCTCCATTGACACCCCTGTGTTCACCTTATTTGCACATTGTGTGGGATGAATAAGCAGGGATTTTCCCCAAAATTTATATAGCAGGGTTTTTATTTGGCTCTTGAAACTGCATTTTGACTCTTGAATTTGACAAAAGTCTCAATTTTCACTCTTGAATTTGACAAAAGTCTCAATTTTCACTCTTGAATTTGATAAGTTTCAATTTTGACCCTTGAATTTGACAAACGTCTCAATGTTTACCTTTGAATTTGACAAAAGTCTTAATTTTGACTCTTGATTTGACAAAAGTCTCAATTTTGACTCTTGCATTTGTCAAAAGTCTCAATTTTCACTCTTGAATTTGACAAAAGTCTCAATTTTGACACTTGAATTTGACAAAAGTCTCAATTTTGACTCTTGCATTTGTCAAAAGTCTCAATTTTCACTCTTGAATTTGACAAAAGTCTCAATTTTCACTCTTGAATTTGACAAAAGTCTCAATTTTCAATCTTGAATTTGACAAAAGTCTCAATTTTGACTCTTGCATTTGTCAAAAGTCTCAATTTTCACTCTTGAATTTGACAAAAGTCTCAATTTTCACTCTTGAATTTGACAAAAGTCTCAATTTTCACACTTGAATTTGACAAAAGTCTCAATTTTGACACTTGAATTTGACAAAAGTCTCAATTTTGACACTTGAAAATGAACTGAAGAGTCAAATTTACTATACTTATAACTAGGGCTGTAACGGTACGCTCACCTCACGGTATGATACGTACCGTCAATTTTTCTAACGGTTCGGTATATTTCGGTATGATACAATATTCTCTAACAGCAGCTTAAATACTACACTTTTTAAGTGACAATGACTTTGTTGATTCTATAACAGCAATTATTATGTGGCGTTCAACTATTTAAAATAAATATCGACAATATGAGGCATATCTTAATACAATGAAAACGAATGATGCATGATTATTATAAATAATCAGAGGGCTTTCAGACATTTTCGTTCTTTGAATATTATTTTGCTCATAAAAAAGCTTATACCGAACCGAAATTTGCAACTCTTGTACCGTGAACCGTGTGGGACTGAAGTCTGCGGTCTTTCGTGTACCGCGGTATACCGTTACAGCCCTACTTATAACACACATTTGTCACACAGTACTCTGATGACTCTTGAAAATTTGGAGTCAGGAGTCATTTTGACTCTTCACTTTTGGAGGCTAGTGTAAGCCCTGATATTGTTCACCTTATTTGCACATTATGTAGATCGTATTTTATCCTAAAAATGTAGGAGTTCTATAATGCTTGAATTATCCGGAAATCAGCATTGGCTTGAAGCCTTCTTTAGACAGAATGATTTTTCTGAACAAAGTATAAAGTTACGGTCATTTGAAGTTCCTAAGTCTGAATGTCAACTATAAAGTTTGTAACCTTGTTAGTGTGAAGGGATCTGTGCTAATGGCACCCAAAACAGACTCACAACTTGTATTCAGGTATGGGCATTCAGGGTTTTCACTATGATTTCATGTTGGAGGCTTTTTGTACATTTGAGGAGGCCATGGTGTCTGAGCACTGAAGATGGAAGGCAGCTGGGGGTAAATTTGAGGCGGCCCAAATTGACCTCCTGCCGCCTCCTAATGACAACCCTGGCCGCATTATGCCTTCGTAGAACCCCTGGTATTAGGATAAGGTAGTCACCTTAATTGTGTTCATCTTATTTGCACTTTGTGTGGGGTGAATTGGGTGGCCCAGGCAGTGTCCGACAAATTTCTAAATTTGCTGGTAGCCCAGAATTTTTTCTTGTTGTCCAGAAATTGCAACTGCGGAAGTACCAGTATAAATTTGCTCCATATTGGCAGTGAAATTAGATAGATGTGTCAATATGGCAATGTTTGTCAAATGTACTTGTCATATGATTGGTAAACATGACTAGTTCCTGGTAACCTGATACCCCGGCCGGTATATATTTTTATTTCATATTCATTGTAATGTCGGTAAATAGCTATACATATTGTACTGTACTAGGGCTTTCCCTTGAACCAGGAACCATTAATACATACATTGCATGCACAAATTGAAGAAAACATGTCCATTCTTTCTCCATCCTTTCTGTCTTGTAACTTACACTTGGCTTCTTTATATGTTTTGCTGGCTGTCATTTTAATATCATAAGGCCTAGTAAAATGAATGAATTGATACCACTTCCATCCAGACTGTAGGCCTATGTGTATAACTATATTTAACTGTGTGTAGTATTGACTCTAAATGCATCCAGTGCTTTTATTCTGAATGTCAGTCAGAGCAGAGTTACTTCCCTTGTAGTCCTGGCTGGACATGTACGCACATAATGTAGATTTGGAAGACAAAAGTGTCATGATTAATTCAATATGAAGGGTAAAACACACCTGTTGTTAATTTTACATCTGCTGGTATGTATTTTAATGTTTCTGTTGACTACAGATATTTCGAATTTTCATAGTTGGACCAAAATCGTATGTGAAGGTCGCGAAAACATATGACATTTCAAATTGTCGTCATTTGAGTGATCAATGATAGCAAATTCTTTTAAATAAGACATTTTTGTATATTTTACTGCTCATGTCTTTTATTTATGCCTTCCAACACAGCTTTGACAAATCGCAAAACTCATAACCAATTTTCATTTTTGTTGAAGTCGTAGTTGACTGCTAAAGCACGGAATCCAAAAGTACGGTTGAAGAATTAGAGTTTGGGCTTTATACCCAACCCGATGAGCAATTTAATCAGATTGTCGGCGAATTTTAACACCTTTGATGGGGGCAGGTTGCAAGAGGCAATTACTGATTGTTTATTGGGGTTTTCAGTATCTGTGCTGGCCTTCTTGGGTCATGGTCCTTCTTTTAATTAAAAAAAGGTTTTGACTTAATATGGGCTTTTATTTCATAATCAATATTTTTACCTCACCTGAGCACGAAGTGCTCAAGGTGAGCTATTGTGATCGCCCAATGTCCGTCGTACGTCGTACGTCGTCAACATTTTGACTTGTAAGCACTGTAGAGGTCACAGTTTTCATTAAATCTTAATGAAACTTGATCACAGTGTTTGTCTCTATAAAATCTAGGCCAAGTTCGAAACTTGGTCATGTGGGGTCAAAAACTAGGTCACTAGGTCAAATCTTAGAAAAATCTTGTGTACACTCCAGATGTCACAAATTTGTTCCAATCTTCATGAAACTAGATCAGAATGTTGTTCTCTATAAAATCTAAGCCAAGTTCGAAACTGGGTCATATGGGATCAAAAACTAGGTCACTAGGTCAAATCTTAGAAAAATCTTGTGTACACTCCAGATGTCACCAATTTGTTCCAATCTTCATGAAACTTGGTCAGAATGTTGTTCTCTATGAAATCTAGGCCAAGTTCGAAACTGGGTCATGCGGGGTCAAAAACTAGGTCACTAGGTCAAATCTTATAAAAACCTTGTATACACCCTAGAGGTCACTGTTTTGATCCACTCTTCCTGAAACTTGGTCAGAGTGTTGTTCTTCATGAAATCTAGACCAAGTTTGAAACTGGGTCATGTGGGGTCAAAAACTAGGTCACTAGGTCAAATCTTAGAAAAACCTTATGTACACTCTAGATGTCATCAATTTTATCAAATCTTCATGAAACTTGGTCAGAATGTTGTTCTCCATGAAATTCAGGCCAAGTTTGAAACTGGGTCATGTGGGGTCAAAAACAAGGTCACTAGGTCAAATCTTAGAAAAACCTTGTGTACACTCTAGATGTCATCAATTTGATCCAATCTTCATGAAACTTGGTCAGAATGTTGTTCATTGTGAAATCTAGGCCAAGTAAAAAACTGGGTTATGTGGGGTCAAAAACTAGCTCACTAGGTCAAATCTTAGAAAAACCTTGTGTACACTCTAGATGTCATCAATTTGTTCCAATCTTCATGAAACTTGGTCAGAATGTTGTTCATTGTGAAATCTAGGCCAAGTTTGAAACTGGGTCATACAGGGTCAAAAACTAGGCCACTAGGTCAAATCTTAGAAAAACCTTGTGTTCACTCCAGAGGTCGTGGTTTTGATCCAATCATCATGAAACTGCATCTGAATGTTGTTCTCTATGAAATCTCTAGGCCAAGTTTGAAACTGTGTCATGTGGGGTCAAAAACTAGGTCATTAGGTCAAATCTTAGAAAATTATTGTGTTCACTCCAGGGGTCACCGTTTTGATCCAATCTTCATGAAATATATATGGTCAGAATGTAGGTTGTACTGATACCTAGACCAATGTGCAACAAGTGAGCGCCCTAGGGCCTTTCAGGCCCTCTTGTTTGTCACTAGCACACCCAAGACGGGCGTATTTTGTGACATTTTGGCACTCTTGTTCTGGTATGTGTGATTTAGTTGACTTGGTGTGTTTGACCTAAGGCAATAGTAATTATACCATGTTCTAGCTTCTAGAATAGTTTCGTCAACGATCAATTTACATTCGGTAAGTGATTTCACAGAGCAGAAATAAAAAAAAAAAGTAATCTTCAGCTGAGTTGACTGATCATTATACATGTATATATATTTATAAACTGTTTACTTAGCAACAGATTGAATTCTGGGATTTTTTTTCTCCCAGAAAAGTAATAATGTGAGAATATGCTCCATATACTGTCTGGTTGTGTAAATCTACGTAATCTGTCAGACTATGTATTAAGTTTAAATATTTGAATTTAAGAAGAAGAAAAAATCCAGAAAAAAAATCTGTGAGATTTAAATAAATCCTGATTGATGAAGAGACATACTGTAAAATAAATTATAGTCATTAGGGTACAATTTTGTGGTTTTTGGTAAAAAAGACCGTTTTGTGAGGATGTTATTTCAAAGATATCAAGATTTTAGCAAAACCAAGGCAAGGTCAAAATTCATATTAATTATCAGAAATCATTCAAACACAAAACAAATACAATATTTATTTATAACATGTTGTTACCAAAAACCTATACTCATTACTGTAAAATATGTGCCTCCGTAGCTCAGTGGTTAGAGCGCGTGTCGTCTAATCTGGCGACCCGGGTTCAAATCCGGTTGGAGGTACATATATATGCCTGCCATGTTTCGGTAAAAATAAAGCAAATAAAGGCTATGCTCGGGATAATTCAATTTTTTTACTGTAAAATGATTAATTTTCGTAGGGGATAAAATATTTCGGATTTCGTGGTTCACATACTATCACAAAATTTAATCCCTTCGTACAATAATTTTGACCCTTATATTTATTACCTGAAATGCAAAATCTATGAATTAACGTCCCATTGAAGTGCCATGGTCTTTTTAACCAAAATTTTGTTACCAAAATAACGAAATTTCGTTCCATCGAAATTGAATGATTTTACAGTATAATGGTTAAATTATTCATTGGGGATTTAATATCATGGTAGAGGTTGACCACAAATGTTAATGATTTTACAGTATTGATATTGTTTATATATCCTCCCTCACACAACATACAGGGTGTATTTCATGATTAAAATCCTAATTGCAGGCACTAGGAAGCTCTAATTGATAATGAATTTTGCTGATTGATAATGAATTTTAATGAATTTTGCTGATTGATAATGGATTTTGCTGATTGATAATGGATTTTGCTGATTGATAATGGATTTTGCTGATTGATAATGGATTTTGCTGATTTTGCTGATTGATAATGAATTTTGCTGAATGAATTTTGCTGATTGATAATGGATTTTGCTGATTTGCTGATTGATAATATGGATTTTGCTGATTGATAATGAATTTTGCTGATTGATAATGAATTTTGCGGATTGATAATGAATTTTGCTGATTTGCTGATTGATAATGAATTTTGCTGATTGATAATGAATTTTGCTGATTGATAATGAATTTTGTTGAATATGACTTACGAAAGACTGATCTACATTAATGACCTACATTATTGACCAATATGTATCTGACCTCAGGAAGACGGACCAACTTGAACTGTGACGTACATTATTGACCAATATGTATCTGACCTATGGAAGACTGACCAACTTGAGCCTTGACCTACGTTAATGACCTCTATGTGAGTCTGGTCCTACATCTCTGGTAGATTGTTATGTCTGTGTAATCAGTATATCAGTGCTAGAAAGTCAAGTTAACTAGCCACTGTGGACTGTCAGAGAAGAAAAAAAAGCAGCTTGAGTTGCGAAACATGTTATTATTGATTACAGATACACTGGTATACACCTTCCTAACGCTCCTATATATCTTATACATATACATACACCAGTTTTTGTGAGGGTTGTTTTCCAATATTTCTGTTTCCATGTTTCTGTACGCAGGCATTGTGAGGGTCGATAACACTCGATGTCTATGTATGTACGCTGCTGCAGTTTATGGTGACCTCGCCAGTCTATATTTACGCTGCAGTGTATAGCGACCTCGCCAGTCTATATATGTATGCTGCAGTTTAACGTGACCTCGTGGGTGATGGTTTCTGGTATATTTGCGCTGTATTTGCATCAAGAAGCTTTCTCCACATATATATCGATGTAAGGAAAGTTTTGCTTGGCGAGACCAATTTATGGTAGCTTGTTCTTGCGAAGGAAAGCCGGTTTTATCACTTTGTTAACATTTCCGGTGCAACACACATACTGTTGGTGAACATGTTTTTCCTGCTTTTAAATATACCTACTCCAGATCTCCACTAATCGGTTGGTACAAATAGAGTTTTACCGTTATAATACTTGAGCCTGTTGAATATTTATATCTCGACAATAGAGTTGGGGTCAGTTGTTTTTGCATATTAATGTGAAACCAGTGTAACTAGGCGAGATTTGTTTGTACCTACATGTAAATTAAGGGGAATACCACCTTGCACAGAGTTTGGGATATCAACTATTTGGCCCTGATGACATCCCTGTTGTTGCAACATTCTGAAAATACTCTCAGGAAACTTCAAGGCGTATATCACTGTCTAAGAATGAGTAGGTTGTAAGTTGTAAGTACAAAATCAATTTTTTGAGAAAACGTGAAAAAACTGTCCAAAAATAACTCTTTACCTTTAAATGGTAAAACAAGCTTTTTCAACTTCAGTTTCAAGTCCTAGAATGTTCACTCTTTGTGTAACAAAGTGATTTTCACCTCTCCTAGGAGAGGAGACTGGTCACTCCAATAAACAATCAATGATAAATGCCGGCTACAGAAATATCTCTGATTATAGGACGGATGTAACGTGAGGATGTTGATGTGTCAAGGAGATGTTTAAATTGTCTGTTCATTATTTGATTGTGATGTCTCTAGAGGTTGCAATGCTGACTAACTGTTTATGCTCACTAGGTCAAGTCATAGAAAAATCTTGTGTTGACACTTAGAGGTATAAACTCCTCAGACCTATTGTTTATGGTCACTAGGTCAAGTCATAGAAAAACCTAGTGTTGACACTAGAGGTATAAACTCAGACCTATTGTTTATGCTCACTAGGTCAAGTCATAGAAAAATCTTGTGTTGACACTAGAGGTATAAACTCTGACCTATTGTTTATGGTCACTAGGTCAAGTCATAGAAAAACCTTGTGTTGACACTAGAGGTATAAACTCCTCGGACCTATTCTTTGGGAATTATTAATTATTAGGTCAAGTCATAGAAAAACCTTGTGTTGACACTAGAGGTGTAAACTCGGTCCTATTGTTTATGGTCACTAGGTCAAGTTATAGAAAAACTTTGTGTTGACACTAGATGTATAAACTCCGACCTATTCTTTGGGAATTATTAATTATTAGGTCAAGTCATAGAAAAACCTTGTGTTAACACTAGAAGTGTAAACTTGGTCCTATTGTTTATGGTCACTAGGTCAAGTTATAGAAAAACCTTGTGTTGACACTAGAGGGATAAACTCCGACCTATTCTTTGGGAATTATTAATTATTAGGTCAAGTCATAGAAAAACCTTGTGTTGATACTTAGAGGTCAAAACTCTTACTTACTCTTTATGGTCAGTAATCATTTGGTCAAGTTATAGAAAGACCTTGTGTTGATACTTAACAAAAAAATTCCGCCAAAAACATAAATGGCGAATACCAGCGGAAACCCTGACATGTTTTGCTTTCACTCCTTTTTTGGATTTAACAAGCTTGGCAGGTATACCCTTTGGGCCTGTATGCACGACAGTTGAGTAACCTAGGGTCCTTGTTCGTCCTCTTGTTGCTGATAACACACAGAGAGTATACTGTAAAATCATTAATTTTCGTGGGGGATTAAATTTTCGTGGATTTCATGGTTCACTTCAACCGCGAACTTTAATCCCAATGAGCATTAATTTTGACCCTTGTTTTATTACCTGAAATGCAAAATCCACGAATTCAAGTGCGAATGAAATTGTCTTTTTTACCAACACCACGAAATTTCGTCTCAACGAAATTTAATGATTTTACAGTATTTGGAGAAAACTGAAATTGTGCGATTATGTAATGTTTAACCGGGGAAGCTTTTGTTGAGCAATGGTAGATGTCTTGCAGATCAATATAAGAATGTCTTAGATAAAAAAATTGTCTGGGGAAAAAAGCCTCAATTAAATTTGTTCTATAAGGATATGATATATCTGTTAGACTTATCTTCGATTTTTTCATTTTATACTACAGTTATAGCCATGATAAATTATTTATAAGGCTCTATGGATGGTATTTAGATATACACGGTGATTTATAGACAGTTAATGTCTTATACATAGCGGTATATATATCATCAATCAATTCTTGTCTAGATTTCAGATTTTTTAAACTTCAGAATATTTAAGGGAAAATGGCATTTTATTTGTATATTAAATATAGTAATGTCTCTTAAGTTGACTTTTAACGGGGTGACAGTTATTTTACTTTCCATTATTATCCAGCAGCTCTAGTTATTGTCCTTTGTTTTATTTCTGGCAGAGTTGGTTTTTCTTTGTTTAATTTTAACACAGTTATTTTGTCTTTGTGTTATTTTGTCAGAGTTATTGGTCTTTGTGTTATTTTGTCAGAGTTATTGGTCTTTGTGTTATTTCAACACAGTTATTGGACTTTGTGTTATTATAACAGAGTTATTGGTCTGTGTGTTATAATTAACACAGTTATTGGTCTGTGTTTTATAATTACACAGTTATTGGTCTGTGTTTTATAATTAACACAGTTATTGGTCTTTGTGATATAATTAACAGAGTTATTGGTCCTGTGTTGAAGGTAACAGAAGACCTATTGTCCTTGGCGTTATTATCAACAGTTTTGTCCATTGCTCCAAATAATTACGGATAATTAAATGGATCTATCGTAGATTGCATGAAAATCTCTAAATGAATAAATAGATGAATAAATATGGATTTCAAATTCTTGACTTCAATAGTTACAATGTTTTGTTAGGACTTCAAAGGATTTTATGCAGATATTATTTAGATGGTTGCTGTAAAGTCATTTAATTTCGATGGGTTTGGGTAAAAAAGACCATTTCGGTGGGACCTTTAATTGTGGATTTTGCATTTCAGGTAATGAATACAAGGGCCAAAATTTTAATCAGTGTTCGATTGGATGTGATAACGTGATTAAAGGTGAATCACAGAATCCACGAGATATAAACCCCCCCGCAAAAAGGAATTATTTTACAGCATAATGTTTGATTTTGAACATTGCTCTCGGAAGCTTGTTGGGAGATCTATATCAGGGGCGTAGCTAGGACCTTAGCAATGTGTAGGCCCGTAGGTAAAGATGAAAGAAGTAAGGGGGTATGGGGGCATGCTCCCCCAGATTTTTTTATTCCTTGAAAGGTACTGGTGCGTTTTGATGTATATTCAGGAGATCAAATTTCAAGTTAAACTTAAAAAAATATATTATTATTTCTCGAAATGATGTGTAGGCGCGGGACTAATGGCCTAGTGGCAGCTACGCTACTGTATAGTATATCAAGTGTGACTGTGTGAGGAGAGGGTTGATTACTGTACAGTAGCTGATCTGTTTAACTGTTTATGTCTCAGGTACCTCTCTTATTTCCTGATGTCAGAAACCATTAACACCATTTATGGTGATTGTCCTTAGAATGAGGGCAAGCTGTCCACTCTATATACACAATCATGTCCTTGTATCTAGGACGCACAAATCCCCCTCACAATATTGATGTCTGACAAAATACTCCAGTACTCTAGCAGACAGTGTAAGCGCGCTCAGTTTTTGTCATTAGATTTTTTCCCCATTGAGGTCAGTGAGGCAGTTTTTCATTATATAACATATATACATTGTATAGTGGGGAAAACTGGTGAGGGTAAAAATCAATATAGTAGATAGATATAAAGGAGGAAGAAGTTCCTGTTTTCTCAGAAACTGTTTACTTATGTCTGTTTTATTGTACGCTGAAAACCAATATGTTTACCTATACGCTGGGAACCGATACGTTTACCTATACAGCTGGGTACCAGCTCAAAATTACCTACATGCCGTAAGTAGGTAAGTTTTGCGACTATTTTTAGCCGCACTGAGGTCGACTATTGGTTTCTGAGTACAGTCTGGAATAGAGCAGACAGTCATAGACTGGTTCTAGTGTTTTGCAACATCTGTCTAGCGTTCTAATGATAAAAAGTTGAGACACAGTCTGGGGAATTTTTTTTTCTTACTGCTTCTGCAGTCAAAATGCAAACACAGGGATTTTTGTCGATATTTGGAAAATTACAATTTTTACGGATGCTGAATTCCGATTGGTGGATGGTCGGTGAATAGATGAGCGCACCCTTCGAATCTTTTAGTTTGTCGTTAACCGTTCCCCGACATGGTACGGTCATTCCTTATTCTCATGTTTTGAGACGCGGACCGACTTGACTTGATTCTGGAACACAAATTGGAATTAATTTATTACGTAATATAAACGTTGCATAATAACAAGTGATAAAACCAGATTGATCTATATATAAATATGATGATGTGTTTACGTTTTATGTCGGAACGTTCAGGGCGGCTCATCGGGAATTCAGTGTTTGGTATTGTTTGACTAAAATACAATTATAGAATAATGTTGGCTTGAAATTTTATTTTGTTAATGTTGATGCTTTGAGGATTGTCGGATTTTGTTAAATAATGTTGTACATATATGGCTTGACGAAAATATGTATTGTCAGGGAAGTGATTGACTGATGGTGTTGGGATTTTTATTCTCTTTCCTTGTGTCGGAATTTCATCATGCAATCTGCTGGACATTGTTTTGATTTGGTGCAGCAGGATTCCTTGCTATGCCAGGAGTTCTTGGATTTATTGTGCCGGGATTTCATGCATTGATTTGTGTTAGGATTTCATGCACCCTTGCTGTGTCGGGACTCAGGAGTCCATGTTCATATTGTGGCAGGATTTTATGTTCGTGTTCCCTGGTTGATTTTGGGATTCCATGCACTGATTTGTGTTGGGATTTTGTGCAGTCTATATATTCTGGTATTTTGGTTTGTTTCTGTATTATATTAATTACATGCATGTAGATAAACCACCTGCTTTCTTTAACCTGTAATAGACCTACTCCGGTTCTCCACTAATCTGTAGATTTTTACCGGTTCTCCACTAATCTGTAGATTTTTACCGGTTCTCCACTAATCTGTAGATTTTTACCGTTATAATCCTTGTAACGTATGAATATTTATATCTTGACAATAGAGTTGGGGTCAGTTGTGTTTGCATATGAATACTAAACTAGTCTAACTAGGCCAGATTTGTTTGTACCTACATGTAAATTAAGGGGAAAACCACCTTGCACAGAGTTCTTGATATCAACTATTGTTATGTTATTCAATTTTGATATGTTTGCTATGTCAAATCTTGTTTGCAAAGGTTTGATTAAATAATTCATGTTCAGGTACAGTCTGTTCAAATAACAGTAAAGTTCCGCTAATAAGACCACTGATTTTTGCCAGTTTAAGGTCCCAAAGTATTAAATTTAGAACAAAAAAGGTCCGATAATAAGACCGATTCGCTATTACGACCACATTTTTTACTGATCTTATTAGCGGAACTTCACTGTATGATAATGGTTGTAAACATTAGTTCGTCTGTCAGGTAAACTTTGTTTGTCTAGGCCAACATAGTATAGAAATTATACATTGATGGAATGAGAAATTATCAATCTGGTTTTCATAAATTTTCAATTTGTTTTACTTCCATAGAAGAATTCTTTATGTTGTTAGCCTGATCATGAACTACTCTGTTAACATGGTTATAAAGTTATCTGTTTCTTAGGAACTGTTATGAGTTATTCAACTTGTGTTTACATGGTTATGAACAATTCAGTGTGCTTAACATGGTTATGAATAATTTGGTCTGTTTACATGGCTTTATGAATAATTCGATCTGTTTACATGGTTATGAACAATTCAGGGTGTTTACATGGTTATGAACTATTCAGTGTGTTTACATGGTTATGAGTTATTCAGTGTGTTTACATGGTTATGAACTATTCAGTGTGTTTACATGATTATGAGCTATTCAGTGTGTTAACATGGTTATGAGTTATTCAGTGTGTTTACATGGTTATGAAGTAGTCAGTGTATTTACATGGTTATGAAGTAGTCAGTGTATTTACATGGTTATGAGTTATTCAGTGTGTTTACATGGTTTAAATGGTTATGAAGTAGTCAGTGTATTTACATGGTTATGAGCTATTCAGTGTGTTAACATGGTTATGAGCTAGTCAGTCTGTTTACATGGTTATGAGCTGTTCAGTGTGTTTACATGGTTATGAGCTGTTCAGTGTGTTTAAATGGTTATGAGTTATTCAGTGTGTTTACATGGTTATGAGTTATTCAGTGTGTTTACATGTTTATGAGTTATTCAGTGTGTTTTCATGGTTATGAGTTATTCAGTGTGTTTACATGGTTATGAGTTATTCAGTGTGTTTACATGGTTATGAGCTGTTCAGTGTGTTTAAATGGTTATGAAGTAGTCAGTGTATTTACATGGTTATGAGCTATTCAGTGTGTTAACATGGTTATGAGCTAGTCAGTCTGTTTACATGGTTACGAGCTGTTCAGTGTGTTTACATGGTTATGAGCTGTTCAGTGTGTTTAAATGGTTATGAAGTAGTCAGTGTGTTTACATGGTTATGAGCTATTCAGTGTGTTTACATGGTTATGAACTATTCAGTGTGTTTACATGGTTATGAGCTGTTCAGTGTGTTTAAATGGTTATGAGTTATTCAGTGTGTTTACATGGTTATGAGTTATTCAGTGTGTTTACATGTTTATGAGTCATTCAGTGTGTTTTCATGGTTATGAGTTATTCAGTGTGTTTACATGGTTATGAGTTATTCAGTGTGTTTACATGGTTATGAGCTGTTCAGTGTGTTTAAATGATTATGAAGTAGTCAGTGTATTTACATGGCTATGAACAATTCAGTCTGTTTTCATGGTTACGAGTTATTCAGTGTGTTTACATGTTTATGAGCTAGTCAGTCTGTTTACAGTCATGGCTATGAACAATTCTGTGTATTCAGTCTGTATCCAGTCAGTTTACTAGTTTAATATACTCTGTGGATGATCATGAAAGAGCAATGCTTTTTCGTCAAAATGAAAGTCATTCGATTTAAATACCTTGAGGAATGGCAAAGTTTTTGACAATTTAGTCAGTTTTGAAGGATTTTTTCTATAAAAACCTGGTTCAATATGGGAACATTGTGATTAAAGGAACGTCTCTTGTTTGGCAAAAATGTATGATTTTCCCGATTTTAAATTTGCATCTGTTGACACCCCTGTATTGGTGGTAATGTCCATTTATTTTGGGTTTATATTCAGGAGTTTCCATGAATTCTTGTCACTTCAGTGCCGTGTAGGTGACCTACACTAACTTTGTTACAATCAGCATCATGTTGGATGGACGACATAGACTCACAACTCATCAGTGTTACGTGAAATGTGACTAGAAAGTCCAACATAAAAGTGGAGTTATTGAGAAAAAACAAAACAATGTGACAAAAATTTAGCCAATCTGTGAATGTATTAGTTCTACCTCTTAACGTTAAACTGACGTTAGTCTTCACACCTCGTTAACTTTGTCGTACTACCTCCGGAATTTCTACGGGAATATATTCACGTTTTCTTTTTATCAAAGAGACTTTGGCTACCTCCGTATTGAAGAGTATTTTGCTATTCTTGGAAAATTTATGTATTGTTGTCCTTTTTTCCGTGATTTTGGAAATTTTTGCTACCATTAATTTCTGAACTAAATCGTTTTAAGTGACTGACGTGTTGAAAGAATTATTTTGACGTGTTAAACATACTGGTAGACATTTTATTGAATGTGGAAATGTTTGATGTGATGTTAATTGGATAACTTTGTTATTTAATTGTGAAAAAAAGTGAAAAGTGAATTGAGTTTTTTCGTCATTTTTTATGAAACTGAAATTTGAGGCTGTTGCTTAGCAACACAAACAAGAAGTTTTATTCCTATTCTGTGATGATGAAATAGTTGTGTTGATCTCTGGACGTATTGAAGTAAGCATTCAAGATAACTGTGATTTAAAAACCCGGTGTTTACAGACATTGTGATATTTGTTGCCTAGCAACGCTAGAAAAGCTAACATAGATCTCATATTGTTTGTGACTTCTAAGATTGCCATATGAGTATTTAACTTTCAGTATTAAACATATTGACGCTTCTCTACAAATCATAATCTTCTTTCCTTTGATTACTTTCCTTGTAATATTTGTGGTTGGAGTGAATCTACTTTGTTACCCAGTCTGGCAGTCTGTGCTCTGTGATAACTTAGACTGGTTCCAGTGAAATATGTCTTTCTAAAGTTCAACCATTCTATCAGACTGGTTTCAAATAAAATAAATTTAAAACTAACAGGTTTTACTTCCTTAAAGATATTATATATACAGTACTTGACTGGTTCTACAAAAAACTTCGAGACCGGTTCTGAAGAGAACAAATATAGACTTGTTTTGAAGAGAACAAATATAGACTGGTTTTGAAGAGAACAAATATAGACTGGTTTTAAAGAGAACAAATATAGACTGGTTTTGAAGAGAACAAATATAAATTGAAGAGAACAAATATAGACTGGTTTTGAAGAGAACAAATATAGACTTGTTTAAAGAATGGCTCAGTGAGTGCTGCAGATATTAAATGGCTATGAAGTAAGAGAGTGAGTTGCTGATCTGTGTCGGATAGATCGTACCTTTCTCCATGTCGAGTACACAAGTAGTCCTAGTCTCGTCGTCATCTGAAAACGAGGAAAGTCGACCCGCTCAGATGCACCGTCATATTATATCATCGTTATTTGGAGCAGGTAATATCCCATTCTCATGAAAATCAGAATTAATGTCATGTTGACCAAATTGAAGTTGAAACAGCTTCTTTTAAAGAGTAATTTTCGGACAGTTTTTTTTCTCATATATAGATTTACCAGTACTAAAATTATCTATTTATGACCTTCTTATTCTAAGCCAGTGAATGGTACTCAGTGTGTCCTGTTTAAATATCTGCCATCAGTCTGGTTAACTCCAATAATAACAAATGTCTTGTGACTTGTTTTAAGTTATTTAGAATTTTAAGGTCCTCTGGGTATTGGTTGAGTAAAACATTTACATCATTATATAATTATAGACAGTTATGTCTCACTAGGGGCCATTTAAGGGGTCGCTTATTTCATTCTCTAATCTTTTGATCAACATTTAATTGACTTCAAATTCTGGAGATTTGTCTCAATTATCCATAAATTATTTCTCTGGAGATGTATGAAGTATAGAAGATCACCTCCATTGACCACCCTGGACTTATAATAGAATTATCGGCAGAATTTATATAATTATCGGCAGAATTTATATAATTATCGGCAGAATTTATATAATTATCGGCAGAATTTATTGAGGAAAAGAGATGAGATTTTCGCAAAAGAGTGTCACTTTTAAACAAGACAAAATGCCATATTTTAAAAAAGACACATTGCTATCTTTAAAAGGACTCAAGTCCAGTTCGTAGATTGGAAAATTTATCAAAAAGTTCTCTTAAAATCGCATTTTTTGGCTTGACCTACCTAATACGTTTATATAAGAATCTGGACTTATTCATCTAAAAGAAAAATAATTGCATAACGTCAGTTTATTAAATTTAAAAACCAAAAAATCTGTTGCGTGACTTACGCATTAAATTATATCTTAAACATTGTGTAGCGTAGGGTGGTGTTTAAGTGCTGAGAAAAGCCGTAATAAACGGACGGTAAAACATGTTCAGTAGTTCTCATCAGTAGCCTTTGATCGTAATGTAAATTGAAAGAATAATTTATGTATTCGTTAAACGTAGTTTCGTGATAAAACGTCTACAAAAACATGTTTTTTTTTCATCGAAATGGAGTTTAGTTGTTTTAAACAAGACAGAGTCCCATTGTTATGATTTATCTGCACTTCAAATAATGATCACTGGTCTTGCATCATCATAAAGCAACACTGATTGAAGGTGTGTCTAACAGGACCAATGAGCTGTCAGTATACCTAAAGGTGTGTCTGACATGTCCAATGAGCAGTCAGTATACCTGAAGGTGTGTCTGACATGACCAATGAGCAGTCAGTATATCTGAAGGTGTGTCTGACATGACCAATGAGCAGTCAGTATACCTGAAGGTGTGTCTGGCATAAACCCACTTATGGAGAGGGCCAATTTACAGATGACTTTCTTATTGAGGGATAGCTTATATAGGGTTAAACTTATAGAGGGCTTATAGGAAAATTATAGGCCAAAATCAGCTCTAACCAAGTTATAGTGTGACAGCCTGTAGATGGCCATTTTGTAAAGGGACATTAGTTACAGAGGGTAGGGTCAACTTAGCCTACTCACCTATAGATGACCAGTTTGACATTAGGTCAGGTTAGCGTCAACTTAAGTCTGCAACTAGTGACCTACTTTAACCTTGTTTTTCAACGTACAAAAACAGTTTTTCTATTCCTCTCTAAAGTCTGAGTTGATGGTTGTTATATAAGGTATAATTATGTTTATTCCTACTGATGGATTCCTCGTTCAATCAATTGCCTCTAGCTACCAATAACATAAGCAACAATTAAAGTAGAAGTTCTTATTCTGTATTGATTACATGATTGTTTGACTGTTAGACAATAGACAGTAAGAAGTCAGCTGTGTTTTTTCACTCAGACGTCTGTATTGTGTTTTTGTGGTCTTATTGATTGAAGCCATGTTGTTTTCTGATGGCTGATACACTTATAAGAGATTTCCTCGAAATGTTTGGCTTCATTCTCACAAAGTGTCTGGAAGTCAGTTCATGCTGGATGGTACATGATGATAATAATTACAACAATAATGATATAATAATGTTCATTCTCTGTCATCCAAACACATGGTCTGACAGTAAAGAAGCATTAAATTTGTAAAGAAAACTGTGACTGGACTTTCATGATTTTGACTGGTCTTTCAAAATTTAACTGGCCCCAGGGAAAGTGTCGAGCCCAGTTTCTGTTGATAACATTTTTGGCAAATCAACTTACACAACAAACATTATGCAGCCTTTGTTGTATTGTGACCACATTTTGATGGTTACTCTTACAAACTATGGGTCTGACAGTAACCTTCATACTTACTTACTGCCTGTTATGCCCTCTGGCATGTAGTTACCGCCATCTTGAAACATATTCAGAGAAACTTTAGATCTAAGAAGAATAATTTTCAGTTGTATGTCATAAGAACAAACTCTAATTTTTTCAACATTGGATAATTATTAGAATCCTGTATTACACTCTGTGAAATGCACACCAAACATTCCATACACCATACATGTGTCTCAATGCTGACTAATGAACAGTCAGTATATCTGAAGGTGTGTCATGGCTGACTAATGAGCAGGCAGTATATGTGAGGGTGTGCCAAGAAGAGGAGTTAATTGTTTTCTTTACATTATGTGAGTTGGTAGACCAAATAGTTCCTGTTTGATCCATAATTCAAGAACAGTAACTGTTGGGCCATGGGACCTTCAAATTTCAAACTTTGCGTGAAGGTTGGTCATCAAAAGTGAATGACACCTACTAATTTAGAGGTCAATAGGTTGAGCAAGTGTTCATGATGTTTGTATATTTGTATATTTTCAGATACTCCGCCCCCTGGCTACATCAGTGAGGATGGAGACAACACAGATAATCAGGGCATGGGTAAGTACTCCAACATTTTACACCACTCCTTCTTCCGCTGATGCTGAACATAATCCTTCCCTGGGGCATTGTTGTTAAACAATATGTTGAAATAGATGGTGCGAATTTGAAAGAATCGTTTAAAATCAGTTTAATCCCTTGGGTTATCTCCTCATTATATCGGGGGTCCTTCTGTTCCTGAAAATTCTGAAGATCTGGATTTGCTACACTAGAAAGTCTAAACATTTCTGCAGAAAATTAAAGTTGTATGATGAAAATAGTCAAAGAATTGATAAAGCTAAAATTTAAATATTCAAAACTGTTTGCACTTTGTTTTGGAGATGGTTCCAAGTTACGTTTATGTAAGAATCTGCAAATCCGAAATAATCCCGATTGGCTGCGTCTAGAAGAAATATTTTTCTGCACAAAATAAAAGTTATTTGATGAAAAAGAAAGTTATGGTCATTTGAAGTCTAAATTTTAGCAATATAACAATTTTTGGAACCTAATTTAGTTGTAGGAATGTTTGGAAAATGCACTCGAAATTGACTTGCGTCATGTTTTCAGGATTGTACCTGTGAGTTCAGGACTCTCAATAACAGCAGGCTTCAGGCCAAATTGAATGCTTAAAACCATTTTTGGTCTTCTGAAAATGTGAAATTTAAAAAAAAAAGTTACCAATTTTCTAGGGCTCTTTTCGGCTGTTATCGGGATATGAAACCCCACAATTTGGATATCGATATATGAAACCCACAATTTGTATATCGAGATATGAACCCCACAATTTGTATATCAAGATATAAATCCCACAATTTGTATATCGAGATATAAACCCCACAATTTGTATATCAAGATATAAATCCCACAATTTGTATATCAAGATATGAACCCCACAATTTGTATATCAAGATATGAAACCCACAATTTGTATATCAAGATATGAAACCCACAATTTGTATATCAAGATATGAACCCCACAATTTGTATATCGAGATATGAGCCCCACAATTTGTATATCGAGATATGAACCCCACAATTTGTATATCGAGATATGAAACCCACAATTTGTATATCGAGATATAAACCCCACAATTTGTATATCGAGATATGAGCCCCACAATTTGTATATCGAGATATGAGCCCCACAATTTGTATATCGAGATATGAACCCCACAATTTGTATATCGAGATATGAAACCCACAATTTGTATATCGAGATATGAACCCCACAATTTGTATATCGAGATATGAGCCCCACAATTTGTATATCGAGATATAAACCCCACAATTTGTATATTGAGATATAAACCCCACAATTTGTATATCGAGATATGAGCCCCACAATTTGTATATCGAGATATAAACCCCACAATTTGTATATCGAAATATGAAGCCCACAATTTGTGTATCGAAATATGAACCCCACAATTTGTATATCGAAATATGAACCTCACAATTTGGATATAGGGCACAATCACACACTGTTATAAAAGCCAAAACCACAATTGAGCAGTTTGGATCTTGGTCATTGGATGTGGAAGTAACTCCAATAAAGAATTTCATTAACATCAGCCTCATAACAAAATTTTCAGTTGATTTCGTAATATGAACTGAAGGCTTATAAGTTTAACATTAATTTTATTTCTAAAGAAATTGGATAGGGCAAGGAAGGCTTTGATGATAATTGTCAATTGATGTTAAACATTATGAGGCATAAATGAATAGCTATAATATGTCATCTGACAATTTATTATATTGTTTATTAATTATTAATCATAATTAATCAGAAAAATCCATGATTAACGATTAATGATGATTAATGTAAAGAAGTAATCGCTTATTCATGATGATGATTATTTTAATCAAGTAACCCATGTCTGCCAGCCTGTCACATATAAGGTCTACTATATAATATTGTTGCTATGTTACAGCCTGTCACATATAAGGTCTACTATATAATATTGTTGCTATGTTACAGCCTGTCACATATAAGGTCTACTATATAATATTGTTGCTATGTTACAGCCTGTCACATATAAGGTCTACTATATAATATTGTTGCTATGTTACAGCCTTTCACATATAAGGTCTACTATATAATATTGTTGCTATGTTACAGCCTGTCACATATAAGGTCTACTATATAATATTGTTGCTATGTTACAGCCTGTCACATATAAGGTCTACTATATAATATTGTTGCTATGTTACAGCCTGTCACATATAAGGTCTACTATATAATATTGTTGCTATGTTACAGCCTTTCACATATAAGGTCTACTATATAATATTGTTGCTATGTTACAGTCTGTCACATATAAGGTCTACTATATAATATTGTTGCTATGTTACAGCCTTTCACATATAAGGTCTACTATATAATTTTGTTGCTATGTTACAGCCTGTCACATATAAGGTCTACTATATAATATTGTTGCTATGTTACAGTCTGTCACATATAAGGTCTACTATATAATATTGTTGCTATGTTACAGCCTGTCACATATAAGGTCTACTATATAATATTGTTGCTATGTTACAGCCTGTCACATATAAGGTCTACTATATAATATTGTTGCTATGTTACAGTCTGTCACATATAAGGTCTACTATATAATATTGTTGCTATGTTACAGTCTGTCACATATATGGTCTACTATATAATATTGTTGCTATGTTACAGCCTGTCACATATAAGGTCTACTATATAATATTGTTGCTATGTTACAGTCTGTCACATATAAGGTCTACTATATAATATTGTTGCTATGTTACAGTCTGTCACATATATGGTCTACTATATAATATTGTTGCTATGTTACAGCCTGTCACATATAAGGTCTACTATATAATATTGTTGCTATGTTACAGTCTGTCACATATAAAGTCTACTATATAATATTGTTGCTATGTTACAGCCTGTCACATATAAGGTCTACTATATAATATTGTTGCTATGTTACAGTCTGTCACATATATGGTCTACTATATAATATTGTTGCTATGTTACAGCCTGTCACATATATGGTCTACTATATAATATTGTTGCTATGTTACAGCCTGTCACATATATGGTCTACTATATAATATTGTTGCTATGTTACAGCCTGTCACATATAAGGTCTACTATATAATATTGTTGCTATGTTACAGCCTGTCACATATATGGTCTACTATATAATATTGTTGCTATGTTACAGTCTGTCACATATATGGTCTACTATATAATATTGTTGATATGTTACAGCCTGTCACATATAAGGTCTACTATATAATATTGTTGATATGTTACAATCTGTCACATATATGGTCTACTATATAATATTGTTGCTATGTTACAGTCTGTTACATATAAGGTCTACTATATAATATTGTTGCTATGTTATACAGCCTGTCACATATAAGGTCTACTATATAATATTGTTGCTATGTTACAGTCTGTCACATAAAAGGTCTACTATATAATATTGTTGCTATGTTACAGTCTGTCACATATAAGGTCTACTATATAATATTGTTGCTATGTTATACAGCCTGTTACATATAAGGTCTACTATATAATATTGTTGCTATGTTACAGTCTGTCACATAAAAGGTCTACTATATAATATTGTTGCTATGTTACAGCCTGTCACATATAAGGTCTACTATATAATATTGTTGCTATGTTACAGCCTGTCACATATAAGGTCTACTATATAATATTGTTGCTATGTTACAGCCTGTCACATATAAGGTCTACTATATAATATTGTTGCTATGTTACAGTCTGTCACATATAAGGTCTACTATATAATATTGTTGCTATGTTACAGTCTGTCACATATAAGGTCTACTATATAATATTGTTGCTATGTTACAGCCTGTCACATATAAGGTCTACTATATAATATTGTTGCTATGTTACAGCCTGTCACATATAAGGTCTACTATATAATATTGTTGCTATGTTATACAGCCTGTCACATATAAAGTCTACTATATAATATTGTTGCTATGTTACAGTCTGTCACATATAAAGTCTACTATATAATATTGTTGCTATGTTACAGCCTGTCACATATAAGGTCTACCATATAATATTGTTGCTATGTTACAGCCTGTCACATATAAGGTCTACCATATAATATTGTTGCTATGTTACAGTCTGTCACATATAAGGTCTACTATATAATATTGTTGCTATGTTACAGCCTGTTACATATAAGGTCTACTATATAATATTGTTGCTATGTTACAGTCTGTTACATATAAGGTCTACTATATAATATTGTTGCTATGTTACAGTCTGTCACATAAAAGGTCTACTATATAATATTGTTGCTATGTTACAGTCTGTCACATATAAGGTCTACTATATAATATTGTTGCTATGTTACAATCTGTCACATATAAGGTCTACTATATAATATTGTTGCTATGTTACAGTCTGTCACATATAAGGTCTACTATATAATATTGTTGCTATGTTATACAGTCTGTCACATATAAGGTCTACTATATAATATTGTTGCTATTTTACAGTCTGTCACATATAAGGTCTACTATATAATATTGTTGCTATGTTATACAGTCTGTCACATATAAGGTCTACTATATAATATTGTTGCTATGTTATACAGTCTGTCACATATAAGGTCTACTATATAATATTGTTGCTATTTTACAGTCTGTCACATATAAGGTCTACTATATAATATTGTTGCTATGTTACAGTCTGTCCCATATAAGGTCTACTATATAATATTGTTGCTATGTTATACAGTCTGTCACATATAAGGTCTACTATATAATATTGTTGCTATGTTATACAGTCTGTCACATATAAGGTCTACTATATAATATTGTTGCTATTTTACAGTCTGTCACATATAAGGTCTACTATATAATATTGTTGCTATGTTACAGCCTGTCACATATAAGGTCTACTATATAATATTGTTGCTATGTTACAGTCTGTCACATATAAGTTCTACTATATAATATTGTTGCTATGTTACAGCCTGTCACATATAAGGTCTACTATATAATATTGTTGCTATGTTACAGTCTGTCACATATAAGGTCTACTATATAATATTGTTGCTATGTTACAGAGAGTGTTGATATGTCACCGAGTCCATCACTAGATACCCAGCCTGTCACATATAAGGTCTACTATATAATATTGTTGCTATGTTACAGCCTGTCACATATAAGGTCTACTATATAATATTGTTGCTATGTTACAGAGAGTGTTGATATGTCACCGAGTCCATCACTAGATGCCCAGCCTGTCACATATAAGGTCTACTATATAATATTGTTGCTATGTTACAGAGAGTGTTGATATGTCACCGAGCTTATCACTAGATGCCCAGCCTGTCACATATAAGGTCTACTATATAATATTGTTGCTATGTTTCAGAGAGTGTTGATATGTCACCGAGTCCATCACTAGATGCCCAGCCTGTCACATATAAGGTCTACTATATAATATTGTTGCTATGTAACAGTCTGTCACATATAAGATCTACTTTATAATATTGTTGCTATGTTACAGAAAGTGTTGATATGTCACCGAGTCCATCACTAGATGCCCAGCCTGTCACATATAAGGTTTACTATATAATATTGTTGCTATGTTACAGCCTGTCACATATATGGTCTACTATATAATATTGTTGCTATGTTACAGTCTGTCACATATAAGTTCTACTATATAATATTGTTGCTATGTTACAGTCTGTCACATATAAGGTCTACTATATAATATTGTTGCTATGTTACAGTCTGTCACATATAAGGTCTACTATATAATATTGTTGCTATGTTACAGTCTGTCACATATAAGGTCTACTATATAATATTGTTGCTATGTTACAGCCTGTCACATATATGGTCTACTATATAATATTGTTGCTATGTTACAGTCTGTCACATATAAGTTCTACTATATAATATTGTTGCTATGTTACAGTCTGTCACATATAAGGTCTACTATATAATATTGTTGCTATGTTACAGCCTGTCACATATAAGGTCTACTATATAATATTGTTGCTATGTTACAGTCTGTCACATATAAGGTCTACTATATAATATTGTTGCTATGTTACAGTCTGTCACATATAAGGTCTACTATATAATATTGTTGCTATGTTACAGCCTGTCACATATAAGGTCTACTATATAATATTGTTGCTATGTTACAGTCTGTCACATATAAGGTCTACTATATAATATTGTTGCTATGTTACAGTCTGTCACATATAAGGTCTACTATATAATATTGTTGCTATGTTACAGTCTGTCACATATAAGGTCTACTATATAATATTGTTGCTATGTTACAGTCTGTCACATATAAGGTCTACTATATAATATTGTTGCTATGTTACAGCCTGTCCCATATAAGGTCTACTATATAATAGTGTTGCTACGTTACAGCCTGTCACATATAAGGTCTACTATATAATATTGTTGCTATGTTACAGTCTGTCACATATAAGGTCTACTATATAATATTGTTGCTATGTTACAGTCTGTCACATATAAGGTCTACTATATAATATTGTTGCTATGTTACAGTCTGTCACATATAAGGTCTACTATATAATATTGTTGCTATGTTACAGTCTGTCACATATAAGGTCTACTATATGATATTGTTGCTATGTTACAGTCTGTCACATATAAGGTCTACTATATAATATTGTTGCTATGTTACAGCCTGTCACATATAAGGTCTACTATATAATATTGTTGCTATGTTACAGAAAGTGTTGATATGTCACCGAGTCCATCACTAGATGCCCAGCCTGTCACATATAAGGTCTACTATATAATATTGTTGCTATGTTACAGAAAGTGTTGATATGTCACCGAGCCCATCACTAGATGCCCAGCCTGTCACATATAAGGAACCTACGTACTGGTGTTCTATCTCGTACTATGAACTAAACACTCGTGTTGGTGAAACGTTTCATGCCTCGCAGCCCTCACTGACGGTAGATGGTTTCACTGATCCGTCAAACTCGGAACGTTTCTGTCTGGGACTTCTATCCAACATAAATAGAACACAACAAGTCGAAATGACACGAAGACATATTGGTAAGTACTGTATAATTATTAATTTTTGTGAGGGATTGTGTGGTTAAGCTTCAACCACCAAATCAAATCTCATCGAACAATAATTTTGACCCTCATATTTATTACCTGAAATTGATGCAAAATCCCCGAATTAACTCCTCCATCTAAACGGTTGTTTTTACAAAATCTACAAAATTTCATCCCATGGAATATATAATATTGCTTTGACCATGTCTGTCTGTCGGTCGGTAGATAGACCAAATGGTTTCCAAGCATTAACTCAACAACTTTTTGCCCAAGGACCTTAAAACTTAACATGGAGCTTGGTCAGCAACAGTAGTGACCCCTATTGATTTTGAGGTCAGTAGGTCAAGAGTCGCTGTGACCTTTAACATTTCCAACTATTGGGCCATGTGGGCAAACATGTTGTACAATTATTTTTCCATTCATTATTTTATATATGCCCTGTAGAAGGCTCTATGTAGAGCCAAAACATTGGTTTAATAAAAGAAACTTCAAATAAAACAAAACACAATCTCCAGTTGTAAGTTGCAGGGTGTCAATTTTCCGCATCAATCTGGAATTCCGGATTTACAGAACCTGAAAAGACACTGATTTCTGACCATAATAAAAGTTATTTGATGAAAATATCTTTAGAAATGGCAAAGTTATTGCCATTTTAATCTGTTTTGAAGGAATTTCTTAATAAAAAACTAATTCAAGTATGAAAACAATTGTGGTTGAATGATTCTTGCTTGTCAAACATGGTTGACCACATATGCTTTTCCTGATTTTAAATTTGGCTCCGTTGACACCCCTGAAGTTCCACAAATATATTTATTGTTTTAAATTATTTTTGCAGGTAAAGGCGTACGACTGTATTATATCGGTGGTGAGGTGTTTGCAGAATGTATGAGTGAAAGTGCTGTATTTGTACAAAGTCCAAACTGTAATCAAAGATACGGTTGGCATCCGGCTACTGTTTGTAAAATACCTCCCGGTAAGTCATACTCTTTCTTATCCAAGGGTCATGTAGAGGTTTTAATATTCCGGAATAATTTGGAAATCAGGATTTCTGCACTTAAAAGATTTAACTTTTCTGCAGAAAATTAAAGTTATGTGATAAAAAAAAGTATTGACCTAGTATTGTCTGAGATATGGTCAATTGTAATTTCATACACTGAATTTTAATAATTGAACAATGTTTGAAACACAGTTTTGAACTGTGATTGACTTTTTGAAGCAATCCATATGTATCCTGAACTGCGACAGGTTATTTGAAGCAATCCATATGTATCATGAACTGTGATTGGCTTTTTGAACCAATTCATATGTATCCTGAACTGTGATTGGTTATTTGAACCAATCCATATATATACTGAACTGTGATTGGCTGTCTGAACCAATCCATATGTATCCTGAACTGTGATTGGCTGTCTGAACCAATCCATATGTATCCTGAACTGTGATTGGCTGTCTGAACCAATCCCTATGTATCCTGAACTTTGATTGGTGATTTGAAGCAATCCATATGTATTCTGAGCTGTGATTGGCTGTAACATATGTACAGACTTTGCCAATATGCTGCAGGAATTAAGTTACCAATTTACTGGAATTGAATGATGTCACCATGACAATGAATGAGCTTGTCTAGACACAATGTGAACTTTATCCTGTGGGAGTTATATCATGTTAACATGTCTCTATATATGATGGCTATGTTTGGATATATTAGTGCAGATAGCAGAGCTACAGATAAATTTTTAGTCAATTGGGTAATTTACCCCCTTGTTTCAATTTTGATTGGGTTTTGGCAAATTTTAATTGGGTATTTCATCAAACTCAAAGGGTAAATGATCTTTTATGTACCGTTTTTCACCATATCATCATTTTCTTTTTGGGAATTTCAGATTGGCACTGCTTTTTCTTACTCCCTCCTCTCAAAATCAATTGAGTTTTTAAGAAAATTAATTGGGTAATTACCCCAATACGCAGCTTATCTGTAACTCTGAGATAGATTGAGTGTATAATATTGAAAGCTGTCTACTTCACACCATACTGTGCATGATGATAATGGATACACTGTCTGGCAAACAACATGTAAATCACTAAATGGTCGTTTAAAAGTGTGGCAACTTCAGCAGTACAATATCTATTACATCTACAAGTTGTTAACCCCAACAAAGGCCAATAAAAGTGGGTGCCATTTGTCTAGCTGTCTAGGGCTAGCTGACCTCTATAGGTTGAAACATGTATACAAACATTTCTTATTATATTGTAGACTCATAGCAGCGAATTTTTTTTCGTAATTGCATTGTAGGATCAGGGGTGTGGAAACACTCAAAATTGTCACTTGTCCATGGGCAAGTTGGACAGAACAATTCACTTGCCCAAAGACTGAATCTACTTGCTGGCCCCGGAAAACACAAAAAGCAATAAAATTACAGTTATAAAAATTTACTTTGTCAAGCTTGACTGAGAGTAGCCTGATACTAAATCATTTTCACTCAGTATTTACGGATTCACTTTTGTGTATTTGTAAAATATATATATATGTATTTTGCACTTGCCCGCAGCCTAAGTCGGGAAAGTCGGACACAGGAATTCTACACCCGTAAGGATCTATACATAAACTACATGAAGTTGTTTGAGTCATTTTGTTCTAGTACCGGTATATTGCTGCCTTAGAATGAGAAGGTTGTAACTACTACTTACGACCTTACAAGACTCATACATATTTGAAATCTGCATTACAAGGCGCTTCTTATGAGCCTATTTTCATGAAATCAAAACTTGTCAGGTTGACCAAACTGAAGTTGAAAGATCTTATTTTACTATGCGTAAAGAGTAAATTTCAAACATTTTTTCTGTGTTTTCTCAAAATATCGATTTGGTAGTTACGACCTTCTAATTCTAAGCCAGCAATTTAGGGATTCACTTTTGTGTTTATGTAAAATAGGACTCTTAATATTATTTTCTCATGCTAATTTTGCACTTGCCCGCAGGCCAAGTCGGACAAGTCAGACACAGGAATTTTATTTTATTTTTCACAGTAGTTCAACACTCTAAGGATCTATACATAAACTACATGGAGTTGTTTGAGTCATTTTGTTCCAGTATATATGTAAAATGTTATAAAATGTTTATGTAATTTACCAGGATGTAACTTGAAGATATTCAACAATCAAGAGTTTGCTGCTTTACTTGCCCAGTCAGTGAATCAGGGTTTCGAGTCGGTATATCAACTAACACGTATGTGTACAATAAGAATGAGCTTTGTGAAAGGTTGGGGAGCAGAATATAGGTGAGTAACAAATCTCTGTAAACAATCAGGGTTTCGAGTTGGTATATCAGCTAACACGTATGTGTACAATAAGAATGAGCTTTGTGAAAGGCTGGGGAGCAGAATATAGGTGAGTGACAAATCTCTGCGTTAATTGATATGTTGGGGGGGGGGGAAGCAGAATATGGGTGAGTAACAAATCTCGGCTTTAATTGATATGTTGGGGGGAGCAGAAAATAGGTGAGTAACAAATCTTGGCTTTGATTGATTCAACTTAGTACACAATAAACTCAGGGGTCCTTATCATTCAGGAATCATAACTTCCTGCCCTGGAAAGAATTAATTTATATACAGGGAAATGAAAGTCATCAGTGTGAGACATTTCAAATATGGACTTACTTATAAATTGGCCTTTTAAAATAACTGAAATTTATTGATAGAATTGAGGTTTGGTGTAGGGATATTTATTTACTCTGCTAAATGGCACCAGAAACTGGGTTAGGGGGTCATATAATTCTGGAATAATCCAGAAATATGGAGTTTCTGCTTTAAAAAAAATCTCTTTTCTGCACATTATAAAAGTCATTTGAAGTTCCCTATTTGGAATTGTAACGATAAAACAATGTTAGAAACCTTATTAAGGTGTATGGCTCCGAAAACAGATTTGAAACTCGTTTTCATGATTAGCCATAATGCATCAGTTTGACCCTCGATACAATGCTTTAAGAAAGTCCAGTAAAGCATGTACTTGCCACCACATACATGTATAAAGTGACTTTTCTAACTGCAAGCAATTCAGCCAATCACTGTGTGTTAATAGAGCTGTTGTAAAAAGGTGAGAAAATTAGCAATACACTATAAACATTATGTGTTAGCGCACTTAATAAATGACAACTGATTATTCCCCCCATCTTTGGAGTATATTGCTTAACTGATTATTCCCCCCATCTTTGGAGTATATTGCTTAACTAATTATTCCCCCTATCTTTGGAGTATATTGCTTAACTGATTATTCCCCCCATCTTTGGAGTATATTGCTTAACTGATTATTCCCCCTATCTTTGGAGTATATTGCTTTGCACATGTATGTCGGTCGGTATACCTAATGGTTTCCGTATGCCCATGGATCTTCAAACTTTACATGAAGGTTGGTCACCCTAAGAAGAAGACCCCTATTGATTGTGAGGTCAGTAGATCAAAGTCAATGTGTCCTTTACCATATCTGACTTATAGGCTGTCATGGGGGAAAACAAGTTTTTCTAAAATCTCATGTCTAAATTAAAGACGACATACATTATGTATTAGCATGCTTAAAGTGTATAGAGCTATATTCTAGCAGTCATTCAATGTCAAAATATTTACTTGCATCGTGTTAAGTATGATACTAGACTACCTTAATTACAAATTAAAACTTTGGATGGGTTTCGTGTACTTTTATTCAATCGTCGAAAAATAGAAAATTCTTATAGTTTCATAGGGTGTTCTAGAACACTTTCGTATGAAAATGGACAGTTTGCATGTCCAATAAATCACAGAGAGAGTTTCTGTTAAAACTGAAGCGAAAAATGATCTAATGGATATGAAAGCATAATTTTTTTCAGATTTTGAAACTTTTAAAAAAAAATATAGCTCTATACATTTTAATAAATGATGCACATATCTGACTTATAGGCTGCCATGGGGGAAAACAAGTTTTACAAACATCCCTTGTCTAAATTTCAGAATATTCGAATATTGAATTTGAATTTTCGTTCAATTGCTGAATATTGGAGCATTCGGTCCCATCTCTAATTAGTATGCTTAATAATGATGCACATGTTGTATTTCAGACGACAGACAGTAACGAGTACACCGTGTTGGATTGAGATTCACCTTAACGGACCCTTACAGTGGTTAGATAGGGTCCTTACACAGATGGGGTCACCTGGTCTGCCATGTTCTAGCATGTCATGAAACATGTGCACATTTCTGGCATTTTACGCGTCGTGTGTACAAACAACGTTAGAAGAGGAACTTTTTGAACTTTCTATGTGGAAGAAACTGACTCCTTGCTTAAATCTTCATGATCTATTGGATTTAAAACACATGTTGAAATACTTTCCCCAACTGAAGAGGACGGTCTTTAATGGACCCCAAATATTGAAAGTGTGGCAGATATTTATTGTGACATTTATTCAGTAACTCACGAAGCAGACCATGAGGATAATGTTTGAACAAGAATAGTCCCGATCGCCACTTCCTGTTCTAGCATGCTGCCCTCTTAGTCACATACTCCCCTCTCCCGCATACTCCCCTCTCCCGCATACTCCCCTCTCCCGCATACTTTCACCTCCTGAAATCTAGGTCTAGTCCAACTGTGAGTAACTATGAGTGAAACTAGGTGATCAGTTAGAATAATACAAACATCCTGTACATGTGATACATGCTGCAATTTTATATGTGTTTATGAATCGATCAATGTCGCAAAATTTTAAGTAATATATACAGTACTAGTTTTTGATCAAAAATGCCTTCTACGAGCGTTATAGGATATTTTTGTCCGAGACAAGAAATTGTCCGTGGCGAAATCTCACAAAAGTGTCCCCTTACAGAAATAATGTACACTTTTTGAATGGAGTCAGTGGGCATGTCGGAGTATAACCCCTTACATTGCACACCCGTAGTATCCCGTGTAACTCCTTGCATTGCACACCCGTTGTCTTCGTGTTTTACTGAATTACTGTCCTATTTATCTTGGGTCAGCTGTTAAATACATGGACTGTGACTCGTACAAACTGGTCAAATATACTGTAAATATAATATCTATGTTGATGTTTGCCAATGTTTCATTTTGTTGAACAGAATGAATGGTTGGAAGGATGGAAGGATGTGCTTCATTGTCCACTTTCTTTCCCTTACGTTTACAACTGTGTACCTACTTTGTACATCTTGCTGTAAAATCATTTAATTTCGATGGGACAAAATTTCGTGGTTTTGGTCAAAAAGATTATTTCGATTGGACAATAATTTGTGGATTTTGCATTTCAGGTAATAAATACAAGGGTCAAAGATAGATATTATCAGATCGGTTTTGATTTCATGGTTGAAGGTGAACCACGAAATGCGCGAAATTTAATCCCCCACGAAAATGAATGATTTTACAGTATTGTGGAATATCTTTCTTGTCATGTGATCTTGTTGGTCATGTGATCTTTCTTGTCATGTGATCTTGCTGGTCATGTGATCGTATTGTTAACAATGCTGTGATCTGATTGGTGGATTGTTTTAATTCATTCAATCTTGTTGTCTCGAGTTCATATAAGTTTTACGTATATCGGAGAATGTTGGTTTCTAAAATTGAGTTTAGTACGAAAAATACTGTCAGCATTTATGTGTCTCATATGGATAAAATTCTAGGAAAGGAATTCGTTTTACTCCAATTGAATAACTAGCCTGTTAATTCTTGCCTGGCTTTCAGTGTATAGAATAATGTATGTGTTAGTGTATCCACAATGTCTGTCTGTCTACACTTAATATCTCATTTAGTTAAAGTTCAGTTATACTTCAAATCTACTGCATTGTCTGACAGAGTTGCTGCCTTTAATTTAGTGTGTATACTTGCCCACTGATAGTTGCTGTTTGATGGTGTTATTGAGTTTTAATGAGTCAAGTTCTGTAAAACCATTTAATTCCAATGGGACAAAATTTCGTGGTTTTGGTAAAAAAGATCATTACGATGGGACGTTAATTTGTGGAGTTTGCATTTCATGTAATAAATGCAAGGGTCAAAGTTCTTGTTTGACAGGACTTTGATTTCGTGGTTGAATGTGAACCACGAAATCCACGAAATTTAATCTCCCACGAAAATTAATGATTTTACAGTATATGTAACCATTTGTGATAAGTGCA
Source organism: Spisula subtruncata (assembly GCA_963678985.1). Classification (NCBI taxonomy): domain Eukaryota; kingdom Metazoa; phylum Mollusca; class Bivalvia; order Venerida; family Mactridae; genus Spisula; species Spisula subtruncata. Next base: position 1,387,285 of record OY787677.1, read on the forward strand.
AGTATTAGTTTTGAAAGATATATTTGTTAAAGAAATTGATCATATTTTTAGATTGTCTCCCCTGATGGTTTTTGCAAATGGTGTTCAATTTGCAAAGGGGGTGAACTGTGAATGCATTATACTCAGAAGGCGACCCGGTGTTATTGTTTTAGCATAGGAACCATCAAGGTTGATTATGTCATTGATTGTGTTCTTCTGTCACCATGGTAACAGGTATTGTATGAAAGACTTATTTCCTGAGTAAGTGCATCTATTTGAATGGTTTTGAAATCTGTCACAACTAGTGTATACATTCTGTCTGGAAATGTTGGTGTTTACTTGAGATGTGGTATTGCCGAGATGTGGTATTGCCGAGGTGTATTGCCGAGGTGTGGTATTGCCGAGGTGTATTGCCGAGGTGAGGTATTGCCGAGGTGTGGTATTGCCGAGGCCGAGGTGTGGTATTGCCGAGGTGTGGTATTGCCGAGACCGAGGTGTGGTATTGCCGAGGCCGAGGTGTGGTATTGCCGAGACCGAGGTGTGGTATTGCCGAGGCCGAGGTGTGGTATTGCCGAGACCGAGGTGTGGTATTGCCGAGACCGAGGTGTGGTATTGCCGAGGCCGAGGTGTGGTATTGCCGAGACCGAGGTGTGGTATTGCCGAGGCCGAGGTGTGGTGAGGCCGAGGTGTGGTATTGCCGAGGCCGAGGTGTGGTATTGCCGAGGTGTGGTATTGCCGAGGTGTGGTATTGCCGAGGTGTGGTATTGCCGAGGCCGAGGTGTGGTATTGCCACATCGACTGTTGTTACATGTTTTATATAATGATGTACATAGAGCTGATATAGTGCTAATTATTATTGTCTGATTTGCCAATAAAGTAATTATACCCTCCGTGCTTGATGAGGGGGTATTATACCCTCCATGCTTGATAAGGGGGTATTATACCCTCCGTGCTTGATGAGGGGGTATTATACCCTCCATGCTTGATGAGGGGGTATTATACCCTCCATGCTTGATGAGGGGGTATTATACCCTCCATACTTGATGAGGGGGTATTATACCCTCCATACTTGATGAGGGGGTATTATACCCTCCGTACTTGATGAGGGGGTATTATACCCTCCATACTTGATGAGGGGGTATGTTGATTTGTACATGTTTGTCTGTAGGTCGGTGGCTGTAGTAACTGTTGACCGGGGGGTACACAAAACGATTTCCATGCAATGTCCCAAGAACGCTGTTCTATAATATCCTCACCATGGTTACACATCACAATCAGTTTTGTAGTAGATGATCCCTGAATCAGAAGTAAATTGTTGATCCCTGAAGTAGCCATCATTTTTAAAATATGTTTAGATGTCATGGGGCATATGTCATTATGTGGTTTACAAATGTCTTTTGTTTACATACTTTGTGTTTAAACAATGTTGACCAGCCTGGAAAGTATTGATGAAAACTGGCTGGACCGTGTTTATTATACATTATGACCCTCCCCTGGTGATCGAGGAAAGGCAGACAGTGTTAAACCAAGGGAGGTAACTGATTATTTAGAACTAATTATGTTAAATACTGATGAGTTTGTATTTTTGTCAGCACAAAATTTGACTTTTTAAACTTTGGATGTATACAATATACTTTGAAAATCCAGGTTATGTTCATCTTTGAAAATGACTGGCTGAACTTCGTAGGTGATTGACTTTCTTACTCTAGAGCGGTATCTGCTGTTGTTGTGATTTTATTTCTACACCAAGAGTTGTGTCCCCTTTCATTTCCAAATGAATACATCAAACTTTACTATCATTGTTATTGGTCTAAAGTTCTTGTGATTATGTTTGATTCTTGTTTATGTACATCAAGTAGAAGCTTGGTAATATACTGTAGACAGAAATAAACTGTTCATTTACTACAAATAGTCACTTGTTTATATATTATCACCTGAGTTATAGTGAAAAAGGTATGAGAAAATCAGACAGGGTAGGTAGCAGCCGAGCACAGAAATCAAGAAACAACACAACTACCCTGAGCAATGCCCACACATTAACCAAAGAAACAATAAAAAATGCAAATCCCCGCTGAAAAAATGCAGGATTACCCAATTTCACAAAGAAATTATAGGTCGACGGGCACCGCAGCATACATGTATTTACTTCAGCACTGTTTTTAACCCAGCACTTGTCTGAGCCTCACATCCACCTTGTAATAGAGCGGGCAATGTGTAGTACGGAAGAGAAAGAAGCAGTCGTAACAGTGTGGCTACAACAGGCTTAGACATCATCTATATCGGTTGAAGATGATCCGGTATTTGAGAGTGGAGAAGCCGAAACTGGGGAACACTACCTTCTCCAGTGTGAATTGTACCAAAGAGAAATGGAGGAGCTGTTTTCCAACCTCCACAGCATGTTTGGGATCAAGCAAACACAGGTGACTGAAAAACTCCTTCTCACTACAGGACCTCTGAAAAACTCAGTACTGGACCTGATGATACATGGAAGGAGTTCCGCCATACTATATTCAGTGAACTTATGGTAGAGTTTGAGAAAAAGTGGAAACACCAATAAAAATTTGTGGATTCATTGGTAAAGTACGTAGTGAAAAATGGTTATACCAGTATATTTACATATATGGCCCAAGTTGAGCACCTTTTAATGCTTCATAATCATATGCTTATATGTATACAAAAGTAACCATATCTATATATGTTCGTGGCCCTGGGGTTATTCAAAAGTTCGTGGACTTTTGCTCTTATTAAAAAAAATGTGTCCGTCAAGTGACAAAAAACATCAAAATATCGGCCATTGGCACCAATCTCCATGGAAAGTCTTACTTAAACCACCATTCTCCATGCTTTAGGTTATACCCCTTGCTTATCATGTGTTATCCGATTTATTAGGTACAGTTTTTGTATTACCTCTTCTTAGCGAACCGTTGCAATACATGTCACTTCGTAACCAGACTTATTCATAGCCGTAAACTTTTGGCTATTTAGTAACGTTCGTAAACACATTCTTGTCATAAGAAAAACATCATTTCGTTTACAATTATTATAAAAAGAATATATTTCAACTGTGTTCAGTTCTACTCATTTTGAAGTAAGTGAAGATACGGTTCATTCTCTTTCATTGTACCCTATACGTAAAGGAACGACTCGAACAGTTGTAGTACTCGTCATCTACATCTTGTCCTTCACTTATTACTTCACACTGATCCAGCGATTATAATCTGTGTGCGAATGTACATGTTATAATCATACAAATGATACCAGCGTTAAACGTTAAGTATGCAATATTTTCTTGTAAATACTATTATGTAATTACGACAGTTACGAAGTCTGCACCAGTAACATCAGGCGTGTCCCAAGGTACAGTGCTAGGACCTCTTCTATTCCTGGTCTACATCAACGACCTGCCAGATTGTGTCAAGTCCACCCCACGACTATTTGCTGATGACTCACTACTCTACAGGCTCATCAAGACACAGGCTGTCGTTCGTATCTTACAGGACGATTTAGACAAACTCCTGGAATGGGAGAGGACCTGGCTCACTGTGGCTGATGGAGTTCAATGCCGACAAGTGTGAAGTCCTTAGAATTACTAACAAGCGTAATACCATTGATCAACGCAGACTACACCATCCATGGGCAGAAACTCAAGCAGGCCAAACAGTCCAAATACCTTGGTGCACTACTTCTCAACAACCTCTCATGGAATGCACACATTGATATGACAACAAAGAAAGCTTATAACATCACAGCTTTTCTTGTCAAGTCGCAACCTGTCCTCCTGCCTCAGACATACCAAAGAAGCCTGCTACAAGACATTCATCAGGCCACAGTTCGAATATGCCGCCATTCTGTATTCCAAGTCTTCACCTCCTCTATAGGAGAACCGTGATATATCCTCACGTCAGGGGAATCGTAAATCCTTCACCACACAATGTCTATATTCTTAAGTTTACTGAAAACGCTCAGTGTTAGCTATTCTGGGTACGACGGAGTTTTGTGCTTTGTTTTCTATCAATTATACCAATGTGTTGCAGAATTCTGTAGCGCTCATTATGAATGTTGAATAGTAGTCTACGGCAATGAAAGTCGACTCCCTTCAGGATATTAATGTTCCGCTTTCTAATGTTTGTATGATCCCACAGATGGGTACAGTCTAATATGATTTTAATCTTGGCACTGTCGACAAGGTTCTCCCAGCAGGGTAGTCCCAGTTGCTCAGCTTCGAAGACGATTTCTCCGATGATAGAGTTTCTTATAGTCTTTAAAGAGTCACATTTTAACACAAAATGTATCAAAGTTTCTGGTTCATTACCACACAACTTGCAAGTAGCATCGACAGCGTTCTGGTTGAAGGCACTTCTAGTCGCTTGAAGGACGTATACACCAGTCAGCAGCTTAAGCTTGATTGGTAGACGATTGGAATCGTATGAAGATGCAGGCGGGATTTGTAGTAACGTATGCGGTTTATTCAGGTTGATGGCTTCTGGGTTGATGTTCCTCAATGTAGTTTTAGGACCCGCACACCAAAAACCAACATCAAGAAGGTTGAAGCAGTTCAACGCAGAGCTGCCAGATTAGTCTCTGGACAGCCTTCGGAAGAAAGGCTGTTATGTGATACAAGATCGTGCGAACCCTTCCTTCCCGAGCGAACCCTTACACCATACTGTAGAAATAGTGAAAGGTTATGTGATGTACAAGACTGATTTATTTCGTTGATTGATAAACCGAGACGACAGCGATATCGTTTACTTTATTAGGTTTTCAGTGTATTAGACTAAACCAGTGCGTGGTGTTGTATGGCAACACGTCACGTGAACCAATCAAGTACTCATTTGATTCAAAATGGCGTCGACCATCGATTATTTTACGGAAGCAAACTAAAATAATGTAAATATTTACTTTTCTTTGTGTATTGTGAGCTGACAATAGGCACACATCATACTGTTCATCTAAAGAAAACATATTGACTCTGTAACACGGAGGTATTAGTCCATGTTTAAATATTTAAATGACAAATCAGGTTGGAAATGTAAATAAATCCGAAAAAAAAAGAAAAAATCAGTTTATATAGTCGATAACTTTTTGCTTTATTTTTAGTAGAAAAAATCATTGATATGTAACTCTATTGTGCATTTTGTATGGTTTATTGGTTTAGTTGACATATCATTTGAACGTCTGATTGAAAGAATGTGTGGATAAAAGTTTGTGATATTCACATCCATGGAGTGAGTATACTGTATTATGATCATTAATCATCTTATACATGATTCGACACATGTTTCTTTGGTTATATGCATTAGTATGTTGGTGAGTTGTTTTACCTTTTAATGATTTCTAAAAGAATAGCATGCAGGAATTAGGTTGAACTAATTAATTAGATAATAACATTCTTTATAATTGGCAGTTAATTAATTGGTATTTAATTGGATATTCATTCATCTTGTATTTTATGTTATAGAGTTTTTAAAAGTTCTAAAAAGTTGATAAATACTGAATTGATACTGGCTCCAGCATAATGTGATATTTTATTAACAAACAGGGATCCCTTTTAACTAATTTTGATAATTACATTTGTTTGTAATTGGCAGTTAATGGGTATTTAATTGGATATGTGTGCATGTTGTATTTTATGTGAAAAGTTTTATAAAGTTCTAAACAGTACACCAATTTTGAAATTCTCCTAAATTTCATTGTAGGGTTGGAAGAAAATTATTACTCAGAGCTACCGCCTCCCCCCCCCCCCCCCCCCCAGTTTCAATTTTGATTGCAATGGGTTTTGACAAATTTTATTTGGGTATTTCATCAAACTCATAGGGTAAATGATCTTTTATGTCTTGTTTTACACTGTATCATCCTTTTCTTCATCGATTGAGCTTACTAGATTATTTGTATGTTTCATTTATGTATAGATAAGCACTGGTTATGAGACTTTTGGATGGGGAAATGTGTTTCAATACAGTTGCAATCCTGTCTATTATTATATACGAAACAGTTTTAAATGATTGTATTGTCCAATCAGTGAGCCCCACCACTGGGGATGTGTCTGTATTGACCAATCAGTGAGCCCTACCACTGAGGTTGTGTCTGTATCAACCAATCAGTGAGCCGTACCACTGAGGGTGTGTCTGTATCAACCAATCAGTGAGCTGTACCACGGAGGGTGTGTCTGTATCAACCAATCAGTGAGCCGTACCACTGAGGGTGTGTCTGTATCAACCAATCAGTGAGCTGTACCACTGAGGGTGTGTCTGTATCAACCAATCAGTGAGCTCCTATTGGTATTTTTATTATTTTCAGGATGAATCTGGAGTAAACATCTAAAGCAGGAAGATGAATTACGTTGGTAGTATCTCAATCATTGACCGGGGAGATGCTCCGGCCAAGGCAATTATCGACAAGAACACGCGATCCCTCGCGCAGCGGGTCGCTGATGAGACGAAGGAGGAGCTGGACAAGGTCATGGACCGAGTTGACAACGTAAGTATAAAACATCAACCAATCAGAATGCTGCATTTAGTAACAAGTCAGTCTTTGATTGGTTGGTTATATATGACAGTGCAAGGTGTTTATATTTTTATGAGGATTCCGTCAGCTTCAAGAAAACTGTCAGCCTTCAATACAGGTCTGCCAAGTTTTGATTCTGACAGAAATTCCTGTATAACATTAATTTCTACAAACCAGTTGATCAGTGTAAAGTTTTAAAATTAAACAATAAAGAATTGCAATGAGATGCTTGCCTCTCAACTCCGCAAAAACTTTTTAAAAACCATGAAGATTCTTTTTTCTTAATTTAGGAATTGGTTAGACCTTTGTTAGGGGGAAAATTATATATAATTATAGCACAGGCAACTGATTTGTAGAGGTTATAAGTTATAAGGTTATAAGCATACTCTTTTAATATTTACTTGTTGGAGAAGGGACCTTATAGTGGCCCCTAATATAGTTCATGTATAAGGAAAATTAAATCCCATGAAAATTAACGATTACAAGTGTTCCTGGGTCAATATAGTAAATAATACTGTATATAGAATTGAGGATTAACACAGTTTGTGCAGGGATGTTTATATGAAGTAAATGTTTGCCTTAACCATGAAGTTTATAACATGTTTATATTATATGTGATTATATTGGTTGTATGGAGGTTTCAATTTGAGATATTGAATTGAATATCACAGTTAAAGTTTGCTTTCTAGTTCAAGGGGGCATTACCTTGTAGATTTATGTAGCATAAGAAATAAAACGGTAAATATACAACTAGGGGTGCAATGTTAGACTGGGGTAATTTCGATATGACGTTAATTTGTTGATTTTGTATTTCAGGTAATAAATACAAGGATCAAAATTATTATTATCTACGAAATTTAACCCCCCTTGAATTTAAAATGAATGATTTTACAATATTTGTTGTAATATTTCAGATAACATGCTATGTGCTCATCTTATCGATGCTCGTCTTAACAAAGTTTTACTGTATTTCAGATATACGTGTCGTATGAGATGTCAACACAGACCATGTTTGAGAATCCGAGAGGATCACCAAATGTTGAATATATAGGCGATATTGTAAGTATATGTCATACATACATGCCAAGTTTTGCAGACCCCTTCGCGTGAGATTTGTGTTGAAAATGCAGGAGATTTCATTAAAATGAAGGAGGTTTCATTAAAATGAAGGAGGTTTTCCTTGCTCAAACTTTAAACTTATATTAATGAAGTTTATATGCAGTTTTCGTGTGTTTTACTTGTATGGCAATACCATGCCTGTCCCATAAAACAATTTAATAAACTAAAAAAAAAATGTCAGGTTCCAGTATGTCCAAGAAATGCTTGAGATTTGCTCAATTTGCCTCAGACCATGCATGAGTATAGTCTCAATGGCAGGATCATACTAGATGTGGATCATATGATACTTTATCTCTCACATCATGCGCAGCTCTCGCCCATTTTGTCTCTTTTCACACAGTCATGTTCACATGCAAATCGATCAAAACTCACAGAAAATCAACATTCTTCATCTAAAACAAACTAATCAGAGATTGAATGCAGCAGTCCGATTGGTTTTATTTAAACCCATCTACATGAAGAACCAAACAATCAAGACACTGGCTTGTCATAGAATTAAGCAACCTAATTTGTTGTTGTGATGTAGTCAATTTATTTTAGCATGTTCTGAATTTGCTTTGGTATGCTCGAATACAGGTTTTTGGTGTAAAGGTGTCTTCGAGGGCAAGTTTTGTTTCTTTACGCCTCCCTACCATGTTTCTTTATCTCGAAATTACATGTTTTTGGTGTAAATTTTATCAAGGTGTCTTCGAGGGCAAGTTTTGTTTCTTTACGCCTCCCTACCATGTTTCTTTATCTCGAAATTACATGTTTTTGGTGTAAATTTTATCAAGGTGTCTTCGAGGGCAAGTTTTGTTTCTTTACGCCTCCCTACCATGTTTCTTTATCTCGAAATTACAGGTTTTTGGTGTAAATTTTATCAAGGTGTCTTCGAGGGCAAGTTTTGTTTCTTTACGCCTCCCTACCATGTTTCTTTATCTCGAAATTACATGTTTTTGGTGTAAATTTTATCAAGGTGTCTTCAAGGGCAAGTTTTGTTTCTTTACGCCTCCCTACCATGTTTCTTTACGTCGAAATTAAAGTACATTCCAGATGATTGTTTTGACATCTATTGCGTCATCATATGACTTCATGACCTGGAAAAATATTTTAATTGCCTAAGGGACACAATCCCTACACTTTTAAGAGAATGAGACGTCATTTAGTTCTCCCCCTTATTATCGGTCGTCAGTCCAAAACGTCGAGGTGACGTTCACTTATGGCACAATGCTGTTCCTATTAAACAAACCAATCAGTGACTAGTTTGTAATAGGATGTGAAAGGCGGACTTTTTGAGTAAAATTTCTTGTTATTTCTTTTAATAGGAAAATACCCACCAAACACGTATAAATTAAGATGTATCTTTAATTTAATTAAATGGCTTCATCAGGTTGTAACAAATTAATGAAAAAGTTTTTTGTTATTTTTTAAAATTTTGACATCATTGTATTATTTTGTTTGTAGAAAGAACTCGAGGAGATTCTCACTGACACGGTGAAGAAGAAGAAATATCAGCAACAAGTGACCGTGTTTGTTGTCGGATTTCAAGATGTCTGCTCACAGAAAATGCAACTTCTACAGCAAGTCAATCAGGTATGTACGGAATTACCTCCCTTTTTCTGATTTCTATACAAGTTACCTCCCTTTGTTTGATAGTCAGATTTGGATACAAATTACCTTTCTTTGTTTGATAGTCAAGTTTGGATACAAATTACCTCCCTTTGTTTGATAGTCAAGTTTGGATACAAATTACCTCCCTTTGTTTGATAGTCAGGTTTGGATACAAATTACCACCCTTTGTTTGATAGTCAAGTTTGGATACAAATTACCTCCCTTTGTTTGATAGTCAAGTTTGGATACAAATTACCTCCCTTTGTTTGATAGTCAGATTTGGATACAAATTACCTGCCTTTGTTTGATAGTCAGATTTGTATACAAATTACCTCCCTTTGTTTGATAGTTAGGTTTGTATACAAATTACCTCCCTTTGTTTGATAGTTAGGTTTGTATACAAATTACCTCCGTTTATGGTGTAAATTCAATTTGTTTCTTTCTGATCAGGTGTTTACACAACAGTGAATGTTAACAAATGGTCGTTTAATCCTAAGTAATGTTTGTTATTACAGTATTGCATGCACCTTTTCATGAATAAAGATGAAAAATAAATGCTGAGTATAGCCTTTATTTGTCAGTCAGCTTACTGCTGAAAAAATGGCAGGCATGTGAGTGCCTTCAACTGTATTTTAACCAGAGTTTCCAGATTAGAAAGAAAGGGTGCTAACCTTTTCGCGACGGAGGCTCGTGCACAAAGGTCAAGAACACTGTTAATTAGGGCTGTTACGGTATATTGCGGTACACGAAAGACCGCAGACTTAAGTCCCACACGGTTCACGGTACAAGAATTTCAAATTTCGGTACAGATAGGTATCAGCTTTTTTAACGAAAATGTCTGAAAGCTCTCTGATTAGGTAAAATTACCATGCATCGCTCGTTTTAATTGTATTAAGATATGCCTCATATTGTCGATATTCATTTAAAATAGTTGGTAGCCACATAATCATTGCTGGTATAGAATCAACAAATTCATTGTCACTTAAAAATTGTAGTATTTAAGCTGCTGTTAGAGAATACTGTATCATACCGAAATATACCGAACCGTTAGAAAAATTGACGGTACGTATCATATCGTGAGGTGAGCGTACCGTTACAGCCCTACTGTTAATAGGTTTGAGTAATTTTAGTTATTACTGTTTTTTGTGGAGATTCGATTTCTTGGTTGAGGTCATCCATGAAATCCACAAAATTGAATCCCCCCATGTCACTTTATGATTGCACAGTAGTTTGAGTAATGTTTGTGTTTGCAGTTTTTCTTGGAGAACTCAAAACTTGATGAGGAGGAGGTTGTTGAGGAGAAACAAGAGATAGATCTGGAGGAGGCGTCAACTAAAGTACACGAATCATTGAATACAGCGGAAGAACTGGCCAAACGTCTTGGTGACCTTAATCAAGATATCATTGAATGGCTGGTCAACTATGCTAACACAAAGGCTAGTAATAAGTAAGTGTATTACCTGTAGGATGATCTTGGGCTCTATGGTAAAGACAAAATCCTTTTTAAGCCCCCCCACCATCTTAAAGACTTCAAATGGTATTAATACTTATAGTTTTTGAAGGTGTGTGTGTGAGCAATAGAACTGAAGGTGTGTCTGTATTGTCCAATCAGTGAGCTGTATGTCTGAAGGTGTGTCTGTATTCACCAATCAGTGAGCTGTATGTCTAAAGGTGTGTCTGTATTAACCAATCAGTGAGCTGTATGTCTGAAGGTGTGTCTGTATTCACCAAGCAGTGAGCTGTATATCTGAAGGTGTGTCTGTATTCACCAATCAGTGAGCTGTATATCTGAAGGTGTGTCTGTATTGACCAATCATTGAGCAATAGAGCTGGAGGTGTGTCTGTATTGACCAATTGATGCTCTAGAAACCTTTAGTTGTGTCTGTAGTAACCAATCAATCGAGAGCTGAAGATGTGTCTGTATTGACCAATGAATGCACTCGAGAGCTGAAGGTGTGTCTGTTAATCGCCAGTCATATAAAGCTAGTAACAATTACATGGTACCTGATAGCATGTTTAATTTGTTTATGTATTTAATAGAATAGGAAATAAATCGCTATAAATTTATAACAAATTGCACGTAGTACTGTAAAATAATTAAATTTCGTGGAGTTTATGGTTCGTCTCAACCACGATATAATTTGGTTAAGTATTTAATAGAATCGGACATCAATTGTAATATGATTTGAAGCAGAGTGTTGCCTGGGTTTTCGAAGATGTATCACGGTAGATGTGAATGCTATAATACATGTACTGTTTATATTGCTGTTGTTTGTATTGCTGTTTCACGCAGAAGTGGAAGTGGGATGGTTACTTATGAGAAGTAAGTGTCACATGACCCCCTTGTATTGATCACATGACCTATTTAATCCAATCATTGCTGAGCAGTGAGATCACATGACTTGTTTTATCCAATCATTGCTGAGCAGTGAGATCACATGACTTGTTTTATCCAATCATTGCTGAGCAGTGAGATCACATGACTGGTTTTATCCAATCATTGCTGAGCAGTGAGATCACATGACTTGTTTTATCCAATCATTGCTTAGCAGTGAGATCACATGACTTGTTTTATCCAATCATTGCTGAGCAGTGAGATCACATGACTGGTTTTATCCAATCATTGCTGAGCAGTGAGATCACATGACTGGTTTTATCCAATCATTGCTGAGCAGTGAGATCACATGACTGGTTTTATTCAATCATTGCTGAGCAGTGGGATCACATGACCTGTTTTATCCAATCACAACTGAGCAGTGATCTCTAATTTATTTATATTTATTTATATTCACCTTTTTAGTAGAAATGTTTTGTGTTGGTTTTATTGTAGATTTCAGTTTATTTAAAATGTTGCTTAAGTTTTTTGGCACATTTCCAAATTTTGAACTATTTTCAAGATTTCTTTTTTTAGTAGAAGTTTTTATAATAATAGCAACAAGAGGTAACTCAGTTAACTCATTTTTGCCAGCCTAGATGTTAATCTCCGTTCATAATATCACCCACATGATCCATATGTCAATGGCAGAGCCTGATATTGTCACTCAGCCCGATATTGTCACTCAGCCCGATATTGTCACTCAGCCCGATATTGTCACTCAGCCCCATATTTTCCATATTTTCACTGAGCCCCATATCATCCCAGAGTCACCATAAAGTCTCAAGGCTGTTGCTCAAAGCATTGGTGCTGTATGTCCTTCTGTCTGCATGTTTGTTGAACGTGTTGAACTCCCCACAAAACGTTGGGCAGATTTATTTCTTAAAAACACTCACAGATTAATAGCCTTAATGAATAGTTGACCCTAAAGTTTTGATTTTTTCGGCAGTTTTTACCAGAGTTGAGCCCTTTGTTAGGTTTACTATATTCCCCAATAGGGGCACCAATGTCTCATGGGCACATTTCTTGTTCACTTTGAGTTTGAAAACTTGTTCACATATTTCCTTATCTAACTTTCCAAACATTTAAATAGGATATTTATATATTTAATATAACTCATGTTTTTGTTGATATGTGCTGTTGTGTAGATGTACTGTTGTTTGGTATATCACTGGCTTAGAATGAAAAGTTTGTAAGTACAAAATCCATATTTTGAGAAAACAAGAACAAAACTGTTTGAAAGTGGCTCTTTACTTATATAAATGGTAAAATGAGATGTTTCAAAGTTCTTCAGTTTGGTCAACATCACAAGTTCCGATTTTCATGAAAATAGACTCATAAGAAGCACTTTGTGATGCTGATTTTAAATATGTATGAGTCTTATAAGGATGTAAGTAGTAGTTACAACCTTCTCATTCTAAGCCAGTGATGTGTGTTGTGGTATAGAAAAGATCTATATATTGTGTAGTGAAGTATGTTGTGGTCTGTAGCGTATACATCTGGGTAAACAATTTATTACCTCCCGTGTTGTGGGTTCTTTCAACAATTTGATATCCTGTGTTAATATTTTTATTACATTGTAAGCATACCTGCCAAGTACTCCTATTAAAGTGGAGTTACTCCAATTTTTGTTGATAAATTTCTTGTTTTCCAAATGTCTAAGTTCACTTACCTTTGCACAAAGGTGCATTTGATTCATTTTATGAACTTTTGTCCCATATTTATAACCATTTCAATTAATACATTCCTTGTTCATGCATCTAAATCCCTTTTAAATCACATTTAAGTGCACCTTGTGACATTTTTTGCCTGATCACTCCTATTTTTGATTTAACGAACTTGCCAGGTATGTGATAAACACTGTATTACCTCTCTTGTTGTGTGTTCTTTCAAAGATTTGACATTTGATGTCCTGTGTTAATTTGTTGATAACGGTCATACATGCCAGATCTCCTGCATCATGCTTGAGTCTCCTGAATTGAGTCTCTACTCCTGCATGATCTGGGACAAATTGACAAGGTTTGTCTGTATTGACCAATCAATGAGCTCTAGTGGCAGAGGTTTGTCTGTATTGACCAATCAATGAGCTCTAGAGGCAGAGGTGTGTCTGTATTGACCAATCAATGAGCTCTAGAGGCAGAGGTGTGTCTGTATTGACCAATCAATGAGCTCTAGAGGCAGAGGTGTGTCTGTATTGACCAATCAATGAGCTCTAGTGGCTGAGGTGTGTCTGTATTGACCAATCAATGAGCTCTAGAGGCAGAGGTGTGTCTGTATTGACCAATCAATGAACTCTAGAGGCAGAGGTGTGTCTGTATTGACCAATCAATGAACTCTAGAGGCAGAGGTGTGTCTGTATTGACCTATCAATGAGCTCTAGAGGCTGAGGTGTGTCTGTATTGACCTATCAATGGGCTCTAGAGGCTGAGGTGTGTCTGTATTGACCTATCAATGAGCTCTAGAGGCTGAGGTGTGTCTGTATTGACCTATCAATGAGCTCTAGAGGCTGAGGTGTGTCTGTATTGACCTATCAATGAGCTCTAGAGGCTGAGGTGTGTCTGTATTGACCTATCAATGAGCTCTAGAGGCAGAGGTGTGTCTGTATTGACCTATCAATGAGCTCTAGAGGCAGAGGTGTGTCTGTATTGACCAATTAATGAGCTCTAGAGGCAGAGGTGTGTCTTTATTGACCAATCAATGAGCTCTAGAGGCAGAGGTGTGTCTGTATTGACCAATCAATGAGCTCTAGAGGCTGAGGTGTGTCTGTATTGACCAATCAATGAGCTCTAGTGGCAGAGGTGTGTCTGTATTGACCTATCAATGAGCTCTAGTGGCAGAGGTGTGTCTGTATTGACCTATCAATGAGCTCTAGAGGCTGAGGTGTGTCTGTATTGACCTATCAATGAGCTCTAGAGGCAGAGGTGTGTCTGTATTGACCTATCAATGAGCTCTAGAGGCAGAGGTGTGTCTGTATTGACCTATCAATGAGCTCTAGAGGCAGAGGTGTGTCTGTATTGACCTATCAATGAGCTCTAGAGGCAGAGGTGTGTCTGTATTGACATATCAATGAGCTCTAGAGGCAGAGGTGTGTCTGTATTGACCTATCAATGAGCTCTAGAGGCAGAGGTGTGTCTGTATTGACCTATCAATGAGCTCTAGAGGCAGAGGTGTGTCTGTATTGACCTATCAATGAGCTCTAGAGGCGGAGGTGTGTCTGTATTGACCAATCAATGAGCTCTAGAGGCAGAGGTGTGTCTGTATTGACCAATCAATGAGCTCTAGTGGCAGAGGTGTGTCTGTATTGACCAATCAATGAAGTTTGCTACATTTTTAAAACCAAGGAATAATAAGAAATGCATGATTGAATGAAATGTAAAAACCAAACTTACTTCTTCCCCATATTCACTGTCTACATTAAAACTAGGTGTGTCTGTATCGACCAATCAGTGAGCTGTAAAGCTGGAGGCGTTTTTATATTGACCAATCAGTGAGCTCTAAAGCTGGGGGTGTGTCTATATTGACTAATCAGTGAGCTCTAGAGCTGGGGGTGTGTTTTTATATTGACCAATCAGTGAGCTCTAGAGCTGGGGGTGTGTCTATATTGACCAATCAATGAGCTCTAAAGCTAGAGGTGTGTATCTATTGACCAATCAATGCAGTGGAGAGCTGGAGGTGTGTCATTTCTAATGATATAATCATCTATTGTAGAGGAAAGAAAAGATTGGAGAAAAATTTGGATGCGGCTAAAAATGATGTTGCTGATTTGAGCGAAAAATTGTTGAAACTTCAAACAGGTAAATTCATTATATTTAATGTTTAGTATGAAATTTTTGTAAGGTTAAGATTATCGATAGCCTAGTGCAGGGGTGTCCCGATTTACATATTATGAAGAAGCCATGATTTCTAATCGAAATAAAAGTTATTTGATGAAAATATCTTGAGAAATGGCAAAGTTATGGCCAATTTAACCTGTTTTGAGGGAATTTCTTAATAAAAACTGATGGAATATGGAAACAATGTGGTTGAAGGGCCTCTTGCTTGACGCATATGATTTTTCTGATTTTAAATGTGGCTCCATTGACACCCCTGCTGGTGATGGAGGAGCTGCTTGGAGTATGAGGTCTACTATTGTTTCTTTAAAAGTACATGTACACTTGCTTAGTTGATTGTTGTTTGGGCATGTGCCTCCGTAGCTCAGTGATAATATTTTAGCAGAATGCTGACTGGCAAATATAGGCTATGCTCGGCATGTTGAACTATTCTAATGAAAGGTTGAGGATCGTGTCAAATACTTATATTAATATTTTATTCAGAAATTGAAGAAAAAGAAGAAAAGTTTCAACAGATCGGGAAACAACTGGATGCGAAAACACAGGAAGTTGTTAGATATAAAACTGCTGCCGAGGTTGCCAAGGTAACGTTTATAAAAATATTTCAGAATTTGGTCTATTTTGTTTTTGTACTTTCTATAATTTAAATGAGACGTCGTTAATAACGCAGGTAACTGTATCATTGATAATGTGTAAAATCGTACCTGCCAAAATAGGAGTTACTCCACTTTAATAGGGGTAGTTGGCAGGTATAGTAAAATGAAAGTTAAAAAGTCAATTTTACAAAAAAACTTTTGTTTGCTTTACTTTTAATCAATGATACAGTTACCTACTGTGACAAGTACCTAACGTCCCAGGTTAGTTACAACCTCATATTTTTTCAACTTTTACAACATTTCCAACGAAACAAAAGAACAACTCAATCAATTTGTGCTGAATGTTTTTTTTGTGTTGTATGGTTGAAATGATGTTATTATACATTTTATGTTGAAATAAAACTAGCATTCGGAATTGTCAGATTTGGGTCATCTCAGATTTTGTTTGATAGGAATAAAAAAGGCACAAAACGCTCAATTAAGTTTTCTCCTATTATGGAGTTATTTAAATGTTTGGTTAGATTGTAGTTATAAAATTGTGTATTCTTGCAGTACACTACCTCATTGAATTCACAGATGTTCCCCCTTATTATTTCATGCCTTCAGAACTAGCGTGGTTTCTAGGTATTTCTGTTTAAACATTTAAAACTGTTTAAATTGAGACTTGAATGTTTTGAGTTTTAAACAGAAAACTGTAGTAATCCCTCTTCGTAAACAGAATACAGTTTCTCCTCTCCTGAACTTTGTCCACTGATTATGTTGATAAATCATCTGATGAAAAGGCTGACCCTGATAAATTGTTTGTTTGGAGTTACTCTCGCCAACAGTGTAAATAATTCTGGGTGGGGTATGTGCAAAAAACGAATTTGTCAAGGTCAGCCTTACTTTGTAATTCATTTCTATATAAGGTACAAACTCAGTAGAGAAACACCCTTTGTTAGCTGCAAATATTGGCCATTGTACCTATGTTAAATTTAAAATTTCTAGAAAATATCAGGATAGGAAAAGTTTGAAGGTGTTGTTATAATAGAGGGGTTGTTTGTTCTGAAGAGGTTGTACTGTTTTCAGATACTGTAAAATATTTAATTTTCATTGGGGATTAAATTTGTGGATTTCATAGTTCACCTTTAACCATAAAATTAAATTCCCAATGAGCAATATCTTTTATTTACCCATGTATTTATCACCTGAAATGCATAGTCCACAAATTTACGTCCCATTAAAATGGTATTTTTTACCAAAACCGCGAAATTTTGTCCAATCGAAATTAAATGATTTTACAGTATTGGAATAAAATGTATATGTTTTTCACAAGAATGCTACATCGGATCCACTAGGCTTGATTAATCATATCCAGGTTTGAGTTTCATAGATGAGCAAATTGTTGTTGTCGAGATTTTATCAGTTTACAAGATTTACTTCCCCTGATTTTTCCCCCTTTTTTCCTTCGTGTAAGGGAAATAACTCTGGCTGCTGAACTGATGAAACCTCAAATATTTTACTGAATAAATAGTTTATGTGTACTTTCATCTTTTATCTCTTATCTTGTTGCATGATAGATGTTTATCAGATAGAATATTGTCAAATATTAACTTCAGTACACATCATTTGATGACATCATCACTTATTGTGTAGTATGCTGATATATTGACATCAGTACACAATATTTGATGACATCATCACTTATTGTGTAGTATGCTGATATATTGACATCAGTACACAATATTTGATGACATCATCACTTATTGTTTAGTATGCTGATTTATTGACATCAGTACACAACATTTGATGACATCATCACTTATTGTGTAGTATGCTGATAACACAGATCTAGAGTAGACTATGATGTTTCGAAATAAACATTGACCAGCTTGAAGCCTTGTGAAAATTGAATATGGTAGAAACACTGTTTCAGCTTTTCATTTATTCTAATATTTCTTAGGCCAAAAACAAAAAAAGCAATTGCTTATTTCCGCTACCTCTACCCACCCCATTTTCTTGCCCCTACCCTAGTCATTTTTTTCTGACAAATTTGAGAAAAAAATTAAATCTTTCAATTTGGTCAATTCTTTCAGGGGTATTTTGGTTCTTTCTGTATTTATTTATCAAGGAAGGTGTCTGTGAGTATTCTAAACATAAAAGTAGATGATTTAAAGGTCAACTGAGTATTTGTTTCTAAAATAAAAATAAAATAATAAAAAGTTCCTTACCTACCAACCCTATTTTTTCCAAAGCCGGTAGCAGAAACAAGCAATTTTTTTGGCCTTGTTCTATTTACATGAATCTTTGGGATAATTTCACTAGTCTTATCTACATCTGTGTAACCTTTGAGAGTTTCATATACAACTGTTGTACATACTCACTGTTTGTCACTAGGTCAAAGGTCAAGGTGAAATATCAGAGTCTCCTTGATTAACACTATAAGGTCAAATGTTGAAGTGACATTTGTGATAACTCTTGATTGTCATGAGGTCAAAGGTCAAGGTGAAATCTCAATGACACTAGTTCAAAGGTCAATATGACATCTTAGATATTCTTTGATTGTCAGTAGGTCAAAGTTCAATGTGATATCTGAGTTACAATAGTTAGATGTCAAACCCTGAATATATTAATGTTAGTTGTAAACATTGCTATGTTTATTGTGTACCGTATACCCCTAATAAACGCTCCTGGGGGCCATGCATTTTGCAAAAGGCAGGCTTTTATTTTGGGTCTCAATTTTCCCCAATCAATTTTTTTGGAAGAAAATGATGATATGTCTATTTTATTGATGAAGCAATAACAAATTATTGGGGGGGGGGGGGGGGGAGGGAGATTTTATTCGGGGGAATACGGTGTGTTTTATATATACATAAATGTACATGTTATGTTGAATACAAAAGTTAGAATCTGATGTATTATGTTCATAGTTTGTAAATCTATATTTTCAGTGCATTTTTTGCTGTGCATGTTCAATGATTTGTGTGTTTGAATTTCCTGTCTCTAAATGTCAATATTTCCATCTGCTATAATAACTGCTTTGTTGTTTTGTTATGCCATTGTAAGAGATTAAAATACTGTTTATTGTCTGTAGCTCTTACAATAGACTCAAACATCGTTTACATCAAGCAAGACCAACACCAATACCATGGACTGAGTTAAGGGCAATCATGACTCAACCATGGACTGAGATTTTAATATCCTAAACTTGCTTCACTTGTTAATTTTGTTTTGCTAATAGAGCTTTTGCATGACTCAAGATTTTTCCTGCAAACTTCTAGCAACTTTTTCCTGCAAACTGCGAGCAAATATTGATGATTTTAGCGACTTTTCCTGCAAATTTTTAGCAACTTTTTCCTGTAAATCTTATTGCGACTTTTTCCTGCAGACTTTTTGCACATATTGATAAGTTTAGCTCTTTTCTCATCATGTTATCTATCTGTAGAATTAGATAGTCCTTCCATTTCTACCACTTTCTCTGTCATTTCTACTGTATATCTTTTTGACTAATATAATAAAAAGATGATATGGTTTGAGTCTGTTGATCTATATAAATGAAGTATTGTATAATATAAATATGTAGCATAGTAGTTTAGTTTGTATAAAATATGTCTTATCTCAGCGAAAAATATTTGGGATGACTATTTTAAATACAACTGTAATTTTGAAACTGGACAACATTGTTGAAAAAAGATATGAGAAAATCATACAGGGAAGGCAGCACTCAAATTAACCAGCCGAGCATAGAAAACAAAAACAACATCACATAACACCTGAATACACAACACTCACACACAACTCAACCAGGGAACAACAAAATTATCCAAGTTTCAAACTGGGCAACTGTGTTGAACAAAGCTGTAGTTTCAAACTGGGCGACTGTGTTGAACACCGCTGTAGTTCCTTATTTCTGGCAAATATTAATAAATTCTAGTAGTTTATAATACCATGTAGCTTTTATTACAATGTAGCTTATAATTCTATGTAGCTTGTTTTTTTACTAACCCATTAGAAAAGTGCTCAAGATAACGAGGCTCACACGGCGATACTTCAAGACGAGATCACAAGAAGGGACGAGAAAATTATAGAATTACGCACGAAATTATCTCGTATGGAGATAAACCTAACTGAGTCGCAGTTCGATAACCAGATGTCCTCACGTAAACTTGACAAGGTTCAAGTCCAGACCAAGGTTTGTTACTCCACGTTTCTTTTTTTCCCCCGCTTTTTTTACACGCATAACTTAACATGTTAAAATCACTTAAAATGATGTGGTATGGAATTAAAATATTCACAAACTTACCAAGTTAACACATAGTATTTCATAATTAAGAAATTTCATAATTTACTAGGGGTGTAACGGTAAGCTCACCTCACGATATGATACGTACCGTCAATTTTTCTAACGGTTCGGTATATTTCGGTATGATACATTATTCTCTAACAGCTGCTTAAATATTTCAATTTTGAAGTAATAATGAATTTGTTGTTTCTATAACAGCAAATATTATGCGCCTATCAACTATTTTAAGTGAATTTAGACAATATGAAGCATATCTCAATACAACTAAAACGAGTGATACATGTTTATTATACATAATCAGAAGGCTGTCATGTGTTTTCGTTGTCTGAATATGATTTTGCTCATAAAAAAGCTTATACCGAACCGTACCGAAATTTAAAAGTCGTGTATCGTGAACCGTGTGGGACTGAAGTCTGCGATATTTCGTATACCACGGTATACCGTTACAGCCCTATAATTTACTGTAGAAAAGTTATTTTACTTCCACTTATTTTTTTCCACGCATGAATCAACTCATTAATATCACTTAAACTGATGTGAAACAGGATTTAAAATACATACCTGTTATATTGCATATCAAGCATTCGGCGCAATGAATCTATGAATTTACGTCCCATCGAAATGGTCATTTTTATCAAAAGCATATTCGTCCCACAGTAAGTCCTAGAAAACAAATTAGGTAACCTAGGGAATTATTGTGTCATACTGATTCGTATTCAAACAACGTGTAACCCCCAAATGAAACGAGGACAACTAACTGATTTCATAGTTTTATTATTACTAATATGCATGTAGTTATCTAATTCGTCTTTATTTATCTTTCCTGAACTTTTATATTAATAACTCTAATTATTAACTACAACAATGTATAACCATGTTTATTATTAATATAGAACTATCTTGAACTTAGGAAAACACTTTGTACCTCCATGTTTTGGTTTGCAGCAATTTCTCTCATGAATTTTGATTGGATGAAATGTAACTAGAGATTTGATTAGCTAGATTTTATTTCTTAATTTAAATGAAGCAATTTCATTGGTTAGCTTCTTTTTCAGCATGTAATACAGCTATTTGATTGGCTAGATTCTATTTCAGAGGTGAAATAAAGCAATCTGATTGGTAGGATTATTTTTCAGCATGTAATACAGCCATTTGATTGGCTAGATTCTTTTTCAGAGGTGAAATTGATTGGCTAGATTTAATTACAGCTGGATTCATTTTATTTCAGCAGCTGATGAGTCTGAAGTTTGATTTGAATAGACCTAAATAGTGGATATAGTTTGATTAATCTATTTTACAAATGTTTCAGCTTTTTTCATCATACATCCATCGTCGGATACCCACGGTACACATTACGGACAACTTCATTTGGTACCGTGGGTTTCTTGACTGCCGAATTCTCGTTTCTGAGCTCAAAGGGAAATAACTCTTCAAACCCTGTGTCGAATGAAATCGCTCCTTACAAACAGAATACTCTTCAATCAGAGATTTAACCATGCGTCATTAGGGGGTTTTGTTACTTTAAAATTTAAAGTTTAAATAGATTTTTCTTTCAGTCGAAATCAAAATGGCCGCCATTTTTTGAGAATGAAACGAAGGCCGAATGTAACATGTAATTTCATTGGCTTAGCTTCCAAAGTGGAAATCCTTTGGAAACCAATGAAATTGCACCATTTGTCTATAACGTTTACGATATTTTGCTAGCCAAATAACCCACGGTCGATGTATGAGTATAACGTAACGCAATCGAACGTGGGTATCCGACGATGTCAAACATCATACAGTAATCAACGATAGAGAAAAGAGGAGAGTTGTCTTAGTTCAAGCACTAGTATAACTGTCCCCTAGATAGGGTGGTCCCTAGATTATAATGGCAAGGCAGATAACTCAATGTTTGATAACAATTATGATATCGGACAATTTTTTCGTTTGACTTTTCGTTGGCTTCGGCATTCACATTTGTATCAACTTGAAACTTAAATTGACTATCAAATTGGAATAGAGTGGAACGTTGGCAGGGCAGATAACTCAAATTATAATGCTACATATTATATCTGATATTACAGGTTAGATTTGTAGTCGGAGTAGAGATTAAGGTGAGATAGTGTGACGCCGCGCTCAAACTGCTTCGTTTTTGTGAAACTCAAGATTTTGTGTTTGATTTGTTAATTTTTGAGTGTCTTTTAAATTTACGTTTTGAGATTTTTGTCCAATTCTTATTGATGAATAATCTTATGTCTTGTAAAGTGTTTGCTGTTGGTTTTGCTTTTTATGATATTTTTTTCCTCTTTTTTAAAGTACTGTAAAATCAATTTCTTATTCAAGGACAAATTTTCCTGTTGGGACTTTTAAAAAAGCTAATCCAATCCTTGAATGGAAAAAATGCAAAACATGCATTTTTCCGAAATTTTAATCCATCATATTACAATATTTTTTCAGCTGTGATTTATTTTATGTGACATTGTTTTCATCCATATTCAATTCTATGTGACACATCATCTGCAATAACGACAAAATCCTCTCCATCAAAGTCCACCAAAAACATAAATGGTTTTACAGTATTTTTTTCTGCTGTGTTTTATTTTATTTGCATTTCTATTCAACAGGTTTTGAAATAGTTTTTTCGCAATTCTTGTTGTACTTTGTGTATCATGTAATTGAACCATGTCTTCTCATGTCCTTATAGCGAGGTATAACATCAGGAATGAGATATAAAAATAAAAATTGAACATTTGTAGGGCATACAACAACAGGCCGTGGTAAGTTATATGTAGATAAGAGGGAAATTAGTTCCGGGTATATTGAACTTCATGCCCACATAGTTAACATCGGTTGAGGAAAAATATATTTGAATGTTCATTTTGTTTGTATATATTACTAAACCTAGCAATATATCATTTTGAAAATTGACTAATGAAAATACAGCATTTTGAAAATTGACTAATGAAAATACAGCATTTTGAAAATTGACTAATGAAAATACAGCATTTTGAAAATTGACTAATGAAAATATAGCATTTTGAAAACTGATCGATGACAATTTAGCATTTTGAAAATTGACCGATGAAAATACAGCAATTTGAAATCACCATTAACAATACTGTTTTTTTTTTAAAAATGACCAATGAAAATACAGCATTTTGAAAATCATCCATGAAAATACAGCATTTTGATAATTGACCAATGACAATTCAGCATTTTGAAAATTGACCTTTGAAAATACAGCATTTTGAGAATGACATTAGTGAGCTACAGCAGTATACCACTTACCGGTATTTATTTTGTTTGTCCGAATGTGAAACTTAACCTTTCCTAGATAGCTAGGGGAAGTTCTAATGGTTGATGTACTAATAAAATATATTCAGGGATGTGGAAATTCTCAAAGTTTTCACTTGCTTACAGTTGCCCATGGGCAAGTTGGACTGAAAAATCCACTTGCCCAAGACGAAATCTACTTGCCCAGGAAAACACAAAAAGCTACAAAATTTCAGTTTCATTAATTTATTTATTTTGTCAAGCATGAGTGTACCATGTACCTGAAACGGTACTTTTTTCTGTCTTAATTAAGGAGTTCAATTTTGTGTTTATAGGTAAAATAGGGCACTGAATATTATGTTCTCATGACAATTTTGCACTTGCCGACCTGAGCATAGCCCATGACAGGGAAAATCCACTTGCCCGCAGACAAAAAAGCCCAAGTCGGGCAAGTCAGACACAGGAATTTCACACCCCTGAATATTTACTACTTAAAGAATAGTTTACTTTTACTTATAGTTACTTCCCTTTGTACTAGAGCTGTAGAGGTATGTCAATATAAACCAATCAGTAAGCTTCTCTGCAGGAGGTGTGTCTGTATAAACCAATCAATGAGCTTCTCTGCAGGAGGTGTGTCAATATAAACCAATCAGTGAGCTTCTCTGTCGGAGGTGTGTCAATATAAACCAATCAGTGAGCTTCTCTGTCGGAGGTGTGTCCTTATCAACCAATCAGTCAGTTTCTCTAGGTGTGTCAATATGAACCAATCAGTAGTTAAGGAAAGCAATCAAATACATAATTCAACATTCTATAGGTTTTGGTGCATTCTTGCTTATTTTACTATTGCTGGTTAGGGGATTAACCTGTCTAAAGCTCTGCCCACTGTGTAGTAATCGATCAATGAGACTATTAAGATATATTAAGGCAGATCTTATCATCTCAGACACAGTGACTGTTTCAACCAATCGATGAGCTCTTCTGCCCGAAGTGTATCTGTATCAACCAACGAGTGATCTCCTCTGTCAGAGGTGTGTCTGCATCAATCAATCAATCAGTGAGCTCTAGACTTAGAAGTGTGTCTGCATCAACCAATCAGTGAGCTCCTCCAGCAACTCTGCTTGAGGTGTGTCTGCATCAACCAATCAGTGAGCTCCACTGCCAGAGGTGTACAATTTGTAGGTTTTGGTGCCATAGTTGCTTATTTTTCTATTGCTGGTTAGGGGATTTACCTGTTTTAATTTGATGATAACTGTTTTCACCCTCTGCAGTTATCACTGGAAGTAAATGTCTTTTAAACATTACTCATGTAATATAATTCCCTGGCTAAGAATGAGAAGGTCATAACCTCTACTTACAACCTTATACTTAGACTGATACATATTTGAAATCAGCATCACACAGCGCTTCTTATGACCAAACTGAAGTTGAAAAAGCTTGTTTTACCATAAGGAGTAATTTTCTTACAGTTTTTTCTTCTAGGTTCAAAATATCAATTTTGTACCTACCCTTAGCAAAAAGAACTGCAGTTTTTTTCCAGTTATTTACCAGTTATTTGAAACCAGTTAAATTCCAGTTATTTACCAGTTATTTGAGCGTCTAATCAGTAAATTGTGAATGGGGGTTCTAATGTTAAAATATGCAAATTAGCCAGTATTTTGACCAGTTTTACTGGAAAACCAGTTAAAAAGCAGTTTTTTCCCAGTTAAAAACCAGTTTTTCGGAGCGAAAAATTTAAATGAGCTGACCAGTTCTATGACATCACAAAAAACTGGAATAATACTGGTTAATTTGCATAATTAATGAGCAGTTAACTAGCCAGTTAAATGATACTGGTCTAAAAATAGACCAGTTAAACGCCAGTTAATTGGTTTCATAAAATAACTGCTCATTTAAGTGGATAGATAATCCGATGCTCGAACTGATTTGAACCTTGAACGTCCTTGACCTCAAGCAGCAGGCAACTCATTGAACACAGCCTGTTGCAGTGATAAAAACGAACATTTTATAAAATATTAACATACCTGAAGACATAAATATGGTAACCTTGACCTCTGAGACCCAAACCCAATGTTCATATAGGCTAGTTAAACATGCTTGACTACGAACATAATAGTGTGATCAAGAGTCTCCTTGAATAAAATACTACTTAAATCACGCTTATTTTGTTTTATTTTCCATCACACCATTACAAATGTGTTACATCTACATCATAACACTGAAAACAAAAATCATGTTATTGAAAAAAAATAGTAACATGATATTTGTGGGTGCATTTGAATTCATTACTCGCCCAACTTGACCTGAGACTTGTGAATATTACATTATTTTTGAGCAGTACTGTAAATGTTACAATCTCATTATTTATCTTTTTTGCCTTGCATAATGATTTATACCACAACTATAATGGAGTCTCGGGTCAAATTGGTATAATAATTGAATTTAAATGCAATACGGAAAATAAACAAAAACCATCCTTAAAGAAAAAAAACATCTAATACTGTCTTGGTACAAACAAACAAAAGGCATGTTGCATAAGAATAAGCCCATGCACCACTGTTTGGGCAATAACATACATCAAACCTTTAGTTTTGACTTGAGTTTGTGAATAAAGCTAACTATTGAGCAAATCAACAACTGGTGCTGAATTTGACCTACCCATTTTCAAGACAAACATTCTGATCAGGTTTCATGAAAATATCCAAATGTGACAACTATACTGAAGTTCAACTGTTGTTTCTAAATTTTGTCCTAGTGACCTAGTTCTTGACCCAGATTCCAATTTAACCTAGATATTGAAGATCAGAATTCTTAACCACTTTCAAGATTGGGCTAAATGGTGGCTTCAATTTTGACTCCCTTTGACTCAGATCTGTACTTGACCTAGATATCATAGAGACATTCATTATGACCAAGTTTTATGAATAATGGACCAACACTGAGGCCTCTAGGGTTGAATAAGGGTTTTCTAAAATTTGACTCTGTGACCTCAATTTTGACCCCACTTAATCCAGATTCCTTAATCCCTGTTCTCGCCCAGTGTACACTTGAAAATCGTTGGTGTAACCATTGGTTGGGTCGGCACGCATCCAAACTTTGATACCATATTTCACTGGCTTAGCTGGTAGGTATTGTCTAAAAGCTAACCGTCCTCGGAACTTGATCATAGCTTCATCAATGCTAGTATTCTGGTGAGGATTATAATTTCGAAGGCAATTTTGTCTCAAACAGTCAAGAACAGGGCGTACATGATGCAATTTGTCGTGTCCGGGCTGACCCCTTGGAGTATTCTGAGTACTGTCATTCACATGAATATACTGGCAGATTTTGTCGAACCGATCACGTTTCATTATCTTCTTTATTCCCAATCCACCAAACAATGAGTCTGTTGACCAATACATAGCCATTTGGGGAAACTGAAAATACACAAAAAAATATTTTTAGAACTTGGAATTTTTTTGTCATTCATTTCATGTAGTAACCTGTCAAAATTAAATTGAAATCTCAATTAAACTAGTTGTCATCTATGTATTTATTTTCATATTTAGTCATTAGACATATATATTTTAATAAATGCTAAAATATTAAATTATAAATACATAATAATAGAGTTATACATACTTCAAGTATGCTCATATACACACGGATCCCGAGCCAAGCTTTCATCTCGTCGAACACAACCGGTCTCCAGTTTGAGTCTACAACTCCCCTTGCTTGCTGTCTCTGGGTAGCATACAGGTTTGTTTGGCTGATAACTCAATCATTCTCAAAGGAAAGAACAGTTCAAAGAAATCAAACTCCAATTGGTCAGGATCTAAATCAATGTTGGGACCTGGAACAGGACCACTAAATTCACGTTTTGGAATGTTCGTTCTGTCATTAATTTTCCACCGATTGTCATCTTGAATAACCAAATTTTCTTCATTTCTTCATCACTGGACGAATCAGACGAATAACTCTCGGCATCGCTTTCACTCGTTAAATTCAAACTAATATCACTGTTCGAATCATCATTCTCGTCAACGTCCGACTGGAACGTAATATCAAACATCGAGCGCCGATTTTCGTTATTTTCCATCGCTTTTAGCCTTCAAAATCACTATTTTCGCTTTGTTAAAATGTTTTGACAACTTTACCTCCGTATTGATCAACTTCCGTCGTTTTTATGTAACCTCGAATTTGATTGGCTAATACCTCAAATGTCTGGTTTATAGGACGATTTTAACCCAATGAAATTTGACGACTTATCGTGGCACGCGGTACACAGAATAGCTAAAGACCACGCCACGACGTGGCGTACGGGACTAGGATAAAGAATACAGCGACGCGTTATCGGGGCGCGCGGGATACGAAGGCTGCTTATCTTGCCACGAAATCGTGGCAGTAGGGCTCAATGAGTTAACCACATATTTGTATCTACAAAAATGATATCAGACACTAAGCTGTGGGAGACAGTAACCTTGTTTTAAAAGTGTACTTACACATCTTACTTTGATATTCTTAACCTACATGTATATCCTTGTGGCCCATCTGGGCTATAAGTATTAACATCACGTGTGTTCTTCTACTAAGTTAGAATATGAAAATATCAATTTTATCTAATTTGCATTTATGTTGTGTATCTGTATCCCTGTTTCATTTTTTCCGATATATTTTATTATAGTTGTAGAAATCGGTGTTCTAAACAATAAAATTAGTGAATGCAGAGGTAATTGCTTGCAAAACTGTTCGAAACCAAATAACTGTCTTTATTAACCAGGTTTTCACTAAGTAAAACTGGGTTATTAGATTGGCCAAAGACAGGCGGGCGTCATACTGGATGGTTATTTTTGATAGACCAATTTTGATGAAAATGAACATGTAGCATTAAAACCTCATGTGAGATTGTAGTTTGGGTCATTTAGGTCACTTTTACTCGAAAAAATGATTTTTCCAGCTTTCTTTTTTTGTTTGTTAAAATTATTTAGTTGGTTTAGTTAAGTAATTTAATTCAATCTGATAATTATTTTAGTCAAATATGTCCTAAAGAATAAAATCCAAACTTGTCATGCAATTATGATGGAGAGACATAATGTCAAACACTTATAATTTTGTCATGCTTCATATATTTAGCTCAACTGAGTATAGGCATTATGTATTAAAAATACAGTAATATATGAATGTATTTGATTTACTGTCATCTGAGGAAAAACTGGTTTTTAGAAATAACTGGATTTTTACTGGAAAAAAACTGGTCAATCAACCACTGTTTTCAAAAAATGATAAAATACTGGATAAAATGCAAATAACTGGTCATTTAACTGGTTTGAAAAACTGTTTTTCTTGATCACTAACAAAGATTTGATCAAATTACTGGAAAATAACTGGAAAAAAACTGAATACTGGTATTTAACTGCATTTTAACTGGTAAAAAGACCAGTACTTTTTGCTAAGGGTACGACCTTCTCATTCTAAGCCAGTGAATTGTCTAAAAATATATAAAGGGTTTAACAATGTAGTATGATATAACTTACATGAATATAATAAATAGTAGAACCATAGACTTTTATTATTAGCTTTCAATGGATTATGGTGATTTTCAGTGAAAATAACGATGACAAATAACAGTGAAATTATCGTTTTGTTATTTTCACTGTTTTGGAGCTGGTTCCAGTATCGTGCAGAAAAAAAACCCCGCAACGTCAACAGCACCGGGCTTCAAAATATGCGTTACGTCATTGTGACATCATAGTTGTCACGTCGCGACGTTCTAATTTCAACGTATTTTTTTCCAATTTAGCCAATTACTGTACCGTTTTACGAGAAAATGAAGCAAATAATAAACAGAAAATTTGTTGATTTTTGGTGAAAGATCTTATTTTATTTCACTCGTGATCACAGAAAATTATATTTTCACTCGTGGCTACGCCACTCGTGAAAATACTGATTTCTGTGATCACTCGGTGAAATAAAATTCGATCTTACACCAAAATCAACAAATATCCTCTATGTATTCTATCGTATATCATATAAATACTAACACTTTCTTTTTTGTAGATCATATAAATACTAACACTTTCTTTTTTGTAGATCTTCTGTTCACTTGCTGTCTATGGACAACTTTTCACAAATTTGTTAAAACTTAAAATTAATTTACATGTATATGATGAATGCAGATTGTTCTGTTATTTTGAAGATTCATTAATATTGCTGCTGTTGTTTCTGTTGCTGCCTGCTGTTGTTGTTGTTATATTTCATTCTCCTCATGTTTATTAATGTTACAGCTATTTGAGATACCTGACAGTCCGAGGAGTTCTTTTATTGACTCCACACATAATGCTGAAGACATTGTAAGAATACCTGCACATGTTTGTGTTTTCATTCTGGTATATCCATGGTAACAATGTTTCATACAGCACCATGGGAACACTGGAGAGATATATGTAGAATAAAGCTCATTGAATTGCTGCCACTTTCATGAGATTGATTTTGTTTGCACAAACTATTGGGTGTGGCCAAGGCAAGCTGGTATTGATTTGGTCCAGGTGCACATTTTTGTTTACACAAATAAAGCAAAAAAGGGCCATGGCGTCAGGCTTTAGGAGCACACATATAACGGTTTGGGCCATGGTCAGGTCTTTGGAGCACACATATATTGGTTTGGGCCATGGTTAGGCTTTAGGAGCACACATATATTGGGTTTGGCCATGGTCAGGTTTTACGAGCATAACTATATTACAAAGGATCAGGGCCTCAGGCTTTAGGAGCACACATATATTACAAAGGGCCAGGGTGTCAGGTTTTAGGAGCACACATATATTGGTTTGGGCCATGGTCAGGTTTTACGAGCATAACTATATTACAAAGGATCAGGGCCTCAGGCTTTAGGAGCACACATATATCACAAAGGGCCAGGGTGTCAGGTTTTAGGAGCACACATATATTTGTTTGGGCCAAGGACAGGTCTTAGGAGCACACATATATTGCAAATTAAGGGCCAGGGCAAGTTTTTTGTTAGCACACATATATTGGTTGGGACCAGGGCCGGGTTTTTCGAGCATAAATATATTGTTAAGGGCCAGGACAAGTTTTTTTTACACACATAATATTGGTTTGGTTGAATGCCAGGTTTGAGGAGGGCATAATATAGTGGCTGGGACCAGAATTTAAATACATATATGTAGGCTAGAAGCATGGTTAATGTTTAATGCTGAAATAAAAGTTGTTTAAGTTATTGTTATAGAGTATTTGATCGAGTATTATATTGCAGGAGAAGTTATCCAAGTTACAAGAAGAGGTTCATACTAAGAAGATAGCAGTATCAGATGCTGAACGAGGTAATGTATACCACATTATAGCAAATTATAACAAATTTCATTGACAGACCAATTTCTCACATAAAAATGTACTGTAAAATCATTTAGTTTCGATGGGATAAAATTCGGTGGTTTTTGTAAAAAAGGCCATTTCAATGGGATGTTAATTCATGGATTTTGCATGTCAGGTAATGAATAGACCGGTCAAAATTATTGTTTGATGGGGCTAAATTTCATGGTACAAGATGAGCCACGAAATTTAATCCCCCATGAAAATTAATGATTTGGGGTCAAATATTCCATGATACATTGTCATGTTACATAACAAAAATCAGAAAGAGTCAAAAGTTATAAAAATTAAGTCTGTGAACATTTTGGAGAATGTATTCCTTGATTTATTAACATGTCTAGTGTAACTAGACAGATGCATGCCAGCATACCTCATGGTTTCAGTCAATTTCTAGTTGGATAGAATACTGAAAAGAGCTGAAAAAAGAGAATCAAACCAGGAACCTCTAGACTTGTAATCAGGAGTGTTATCCACCAACCAGCCAAACCGTAATCAAACCATGAACATCTTCGATCCGTTGTCAAGATTTTTATATTTTTAAAAACAATTGTTTTTTAAATGCCGAGCACAGCCTTTATTTGCCAGTCAGCTTTCTGCTGAAATATGGCAAGCATATATGTTTGTGCCTGACTACCTGGATTTGAATATATTTGATATAATCTACTTGTATGGTTTTATTACAGAGATGGAGAAGCTTCATAAAGAACAACTCGTTAACCTACATCAGACACATCAACATGAGATAGAAGAACTTAAACAGGAACACGAAGACGAGATCGTTAAACTCACTGTAAGTTATTTCACCTTTCACCCTTTGTTCTATTAATAGATTGTATCTCATTTGATGCTAAAATAGATCTTGTGTCTCATTTGGTGCTTTAAATAGATATTTTGACTCATTTGATGTTAAAAATAGATCTTTTGACTCATTTGATGTTAAAAATAGATCTCTTTTGACTCATTTGATGTTATAAATAGATCTTTTGACTCATTTGATGCTTTAAATAGATCTTGTGACTCATTTGATTCTTTAAATAGATCTTATGACTCATTTGATTCTAAAAATAGATTGTGTCTTACTTGATGCTAAAAATCGATTGAGTCACATTTGATTCTAAAAATAGATTGTGTCTTACTTGATGCTAAAAATCGATTGAGTCACATTTTATTCTAAAAATTGAACTTGATGTTTGATATTCCACATTTCTGCTGCTCTACGGGTTAAAATGTGCTTATTTAGTAATACATTCTTTACATATAATATTTGCAATAATTTTTCATATTTGAGATGTCATATTTATTTAAAATTAATATGACTGTGTTTAATAAGATTAAACTACTGCCCTTTAAATCTTTAAACACTGTTGTATAAGGGCTTTTAAATACCTAAAGTCAATAGAGCCTTTATAAATCCTTGCACAAATTTCCCACTTAGTAAGTGATTGTTGACATTAGTAGTTCTAATGTGTGTCCTTTAAAGTGGTTGTTTTAGAATTGATGTCTAGAATTGTGGGCCCCTAATGTGGCCCTTTTTATGTTTTGATGCTTTGATATATGATTTTATAGCAAACTTTGCTGACATTGTTTGTTGCTTTTATCCCACCCACTTAGAGTGTATAGTTGTGAAAACAAGGTAATTGAATGTTCTATGTTTTGTTACCATGGAAACTGGAGTAAGTGGAAACTCCCTAAAACTAGACCTGCTTGCAACACGCTCCTAACACATTAGGGATCTGACTATTCCTTATGTGTTGTTTACATAGTAGTTGTATGATTAGTGAAATTTGGGTTACTGGGGATTTTCAACTCTTACTGGGGATTTTCCTCTCTTGCTGGGGATTTTCCACTCTTGCTGGGGATTTTCCACTCTAACTTGGGATCTTCCACTCATACTTGGGATCTTCAACTCATGCTGGGGCTTTTCCATTCTTGCTGGGGATTTTCCACTCTTTTTGGGGATTTTCCACTCTTGTTGGGGATTTTCCACTCTTACTGGGGATTTTCCACTCTTACTGGGGATTTTCCACTCTTACTGGGGATTTTCCACTCTTACTAGGGATTTTCCACTCTTATTAGGGATTTTCCACTCTTACTGGGGATTTTCCACTCTTACTAGGGATTTTCCACTCTTATTAGGGATTTTTCCACTCTTACTGTGGAATTTCCTAACAGGGATTTTCCACTCAATGTTACTTTAATTAAGTAACAGGGGATTTTTCACTTTTGTTTCCTAATTTATGTAAATGGAAACTTTCCACTCATGCTTACTAAATTAAGTTGCCCAGGAGAATTGGGGATTTTTTCACTTGTGTTTCCAAGGTAACAAGATTTATGTGTACTTTTGTTGTTAGTATAGTGTTACTATGATTTGTAAACATTCTACATTTTATTTGCAGTTTATTTGAGTTTCAAAATCATTGAATGTGATTTGCACTGGTGCTGTTCTTGTTGAATTAGTCTGTCTAACATACCCTATGTTTAAAAAAGACAACTCCTCAATGCACTCCTTTTTCATGAAATTATTTCCCTTTGCACCCTCTGTACAACTTTGTTTTAAATATCGCCTATATTGTGGCGATTGAACTTTAAGGATATCAGATTACAAGAGGCTTACAGAGTTTACCAGACTAGATAATCAAGCCCAGAACAAAATCTAGCTGAAATTGAAAAAAAAGTTGTGCTATTTGACTGATAAAATATATTATCTAGTCTGGTAGCCAAACTATTGTTGAATATGCACTGGTTGGTAACATCATATTTACAAAAAATAGTACAGACTCTAAGTACGAAATTATCATTGTGTGGTTGCACAATAGACGATATCCGGAACTTTGTGCAACATGGTTTTTCCCTAAATTTACATGTAGGTACAAATGTAACGTTCGCCGAGACTCAAGGCCTACTAACGCTGTCAATGGAAAAGCATGCTCACCCATTAAGGGTGGTTTGTTACTTTATATACACAAGATTTTCACAAATTACAGCCCACAGAGTTTCTAATGTGCATATTAGACAACTCGCTGTAAGCATGTGAATCAATTAAACCGTAACTGTCACATTACTTTTCCCCCTCCGAGAAGTTCATCCCGAAACTTGGCCTGGGAAATCACATGGATAGTCCGGCAGAACTTGCAAGGGACCGTGCAATATCTTCTATACACAATGTTTTTGCATTTTCTTGTTCTTTGGACCATACCATAACAGAATCCGAGTGATGCCACCTTGTCATCATTGAGCAATTCTCAGAATGAGGCCCCAAAGGGGGTATGTGAATTTTCATGAATTAATCAGTTGGAATATATTGTTGTTTTATCAAATGTACAAAAGTACCCACTTAATGTTGTTTATAGTATGCCAAATAATGTGTTTATTCAAATTATAAATATTTGCAATAGTAATTTGTGAAATTGAGGCCCCATTCGTGGTTTACACCTAAAACGAGGCCCGTTATTAGACAAACAAATGGTTAAAATAGTAAATGATGCATGTTAAAGAATTGTTTCATTATATCTATTATTAGACTTATATTCAGTGATATAATATTGGTAATTATAAACATAGCTAAATATTAAATTAATTTACTTGAGGCCCTGTCATCATTTAGCAAATGTGGCCCATAGGGGTATAGTAGGTTTATATTTATCAATATAGTTAGCTTAAACACACCAAATGTAACGCAACACACCTGAAATGTAGTTCATGTTGTGTTAAATATTGAGTTGCAAAACACCCTAAATGAGTTTTATAGTTTGCCAGATAATGTGTTTATTCAATTTATAAACATTTGTAACAGTTAAATGAGAAAATGAGGCCCCATTCGTAGTTTACACCTAAAACGAGACCTGTTATTTGCAAAACGAATGAGTTTAATTAGTAAAGGATGCATACTCACACATTTTTATATTTGAATATATTTTATAGTGAATTAAGTGGCATTGACTAGTGCAATCATGCATCAACAATTCATAATTGAGGCCCTGCTAGGGGTAATTTTACATGTAAGAACTTTATGAATTTGGTCCAAAGTAATCAAGTCATTTCATTAAACCTTACGGAATGCAACTTTAACCATAACTATTATTGATAGAAAAGTGTTATTTAAATAGTCATGCACTACATTTTGAAAAAGACAAATGAGAAATTGAGGGTGTGCGTCTGTGTTAAACAACGAAAAAAGAGAAAATGATACATAGACCATGTCCAATTCAAAATTTTATTATATGAAATACGAGACTTAATAATGATAAAATTTTAGTAAACTATCTGTATTCACATAAAAAACTACATTTTACATTGGTAATGAAATAATGAATTGAGGCCCGTAATGTGTCGTTAAACTCTTATATTTTTCAGTTACATATCAAGATGTTATACCTTGATATTACCACTTAGAACAAGGCACTAGGAGATGCTCGTAATGCACAACCTATCAATATGTTCAAGAGGGTTTCCGAGCGGGGAATAATGCAGAATGATCCTGGGTCCCAGGAAATAGACTTTAGTCTGATTTTCGAATTAAACCACTTACGGTGACCGACATGCGCCCGGACCAGTTGATAAAACGAGTATCTCCCATGTAAGGATTCAGACCAAATGTTTGGCTTTAGGGTGTGGAATTAGACCTCCAAGAGAAGAAAAAAAACCACAATGTATAATACCCCTGGCTCTTGGTCAAATTATTGAAAGATGCACGAGCGTCAGTGACTCTATTCCGCACCCGGTATTTTCCTTATAACAATAAAGCACAGTCATTCTGTACACAAGAGTACTCATCGCTATCAAAACAAACATTTCAAACCGATTGAGTTCTCACCAGAACGTAGAACATCCCATTGAAGTATTCGCCGCCATCAAGTTTAGCCATTTCAACTCCATATGAATTGTAATATAGTCAAGCTCTATTGGTTACATCAAAGGTCCTTGCAATTATATCATTAAGTATCTAGATAATTTTGCCCACAATCACACAGAAGTAATATTATACTCAAGATTTCAACGTGTTTGCCAAAACGAAAGTAAACAAGAACTATTCTTACATAAATATTTTCTCTGATCCAACATGACAACTAAAGTCCATAGCCTAGACAGTTACTGGGTTGATAGCAATACATAATACAGCCTTGATCATTCGATCAATGCGTATAATGATCACTTTACTAGTAACCAAACAAATCTACACCATCCCCATATGGTACTCACCACCACATAGTATTCTTGAATACCCAAAGGGCATGCAATTGCAAAACATACGTTGTGGTGGTGAACAGTTCATAGAGGTGTTGTATACTCAATAATGCCAGGAATACAATACCCTGGTTCTCACTGGTGACCAGTTCTTAAAAGGGTTGTAGTTCGTGGATAAAGAGTAAGCTATAATTTTATGACATGGAATGGATGGTGGTAGCTGTGTGTGCCTCATAGAACCTGGAACGGCAGTACACATGGTGGGGAGTTACCTGTGAAGTTTTTACTAGATTCATTTGGGGCTGTTTGTTTGCCATCTGGCATGGCATTGCATGAATTGATGATGCACAGTCTGATTGTTCTACCGGGTAAGTGTTTATGACCTCCTTATAGGGCTCTGAGAGGCTGTGACAAACCCAAAGCGATCTGAAGCACATTAGGCAGTGGCCATTAATACATGTAGAGCCAGTGATGATTTGTTTGGTAGGGGTTAAATCCCGCAAGGTTACACAAATGTCTGTAGTCAGTGATTATATGAATACCACTTTCTGAATGAAAAGGCTGTATAATTATGGTGTTGATAGAAATACTGATAAGAAGATAAAAACCACTGGCATTGAGGTTAGAGTAATACATGTATTGGTGAAGCGGTTCATACAGAATGATGCTTCCTATGCTCCTATGCAGTTAGATAACACATGTCTGAATTAATTATTCCTTATAAAACAATAAGTTATTTAATGTCATTGCTAATATGCATACAAAACGCTTTTAGTAATAGTATATACAGAAATTGTGTCCAACATTTCATATAATACTAGTACAATTGCTTGTTAATTGGTCAAATATTACCAGAACTCAGTACAACGTATTCTTCATTTTTTCTGTGCAACTTCCAACAAGCAATTTGTAATAGTTCTTTTATGCATATTGTATTCTGCTGTTTCAGTTGAGGATTAATTGCCTTCTCTGTCTGATTTACGCAACAATTTGATCGACCACTACGTATGTACTAATCACTAGCAGAGATCCATGTCCCGTTTTTCTATTTCCAAACACTAGTATGGTGTTATATCTTATCTTACATTGTTTATACGTTATTCACGATTGAATTTACACTTACAAAGGCCGTAAATTTATGGATTACCATATTTATCAGTTCAATGGAGGTTATTAATACTTATCGGCGCAACTGAATTCATTTGAATAGTATATGTCATACGTGAGTAATGAAATAATCGCCTCGTTCCTAGTACATCCTTTATTTATGTGTTTTCACTCTAGCGGGCCTCATTTCCTCAATTTATTACTAGTATTTCAAAATTTAATACCTGTACATTACATTCACACTTTCATAACTACAATCTATCTCATATACTAAAGTCATTATACCAATTTATTTTTAAACGATAATATATCTTTTCAAAATTTCCGTTACCCTTATTAGGGCCTTAGTGTCATTAACTAAAGCAAAGCTGTTGTCAATTTGTATTTATGTTTTTTTTTACTTTTGTGTTATTCTCAAATGAAATATTAATAATATGTGTTTAACACGGATACATGTACTTCTCTGATTAATATTCTGTGTAGGCCTATTGCCGGGACACATATTATGTGTCGACCACAAGCAGGGCCTCAATTAAACAATTTACTATGGCTAAGGTAAATTTTATGCAACGTAATACTTAACACAACATGAACTACATGTCAGGTGTTTTGCATTACATTTGATTGAGTATAATTAATTATAATGTGTTTAAACTGATCATTTCGATAAAAACCTAATGTACATGATTGTATTCATATACGACATTTGGGGGCCTCACTTGCCAAATGATGACAGGATATCAAGTAAATTTATTTAATGTTTTGCTATGTTTGTACTTACCAATGTCACTGCATTCAATTCGAATAATAGATAATTTATAATGTTAAACATCCACCATTTACTAATGGGATGTATTTGTTTGTCTAATAAGGGGCCTTGTGTTATGGTGTAAACCACGGGTGGGCCTCATTTTCATAAATTAATATTGCAAATGTTTATAAATTGAATAAACACATTATTTGGCATACAATAAACATCATTTAGTTGATTCTTCTGTACATTTGATAAAACAACAATGTATTTATGCTCATTTATTCGTGAAAGTTCATATACCCCCTTTGGGGCCTCATTCTGAAAGTTGCTCAATGATGACAAGGTGGCATCACTCGGATTCTTGTATGGTATGGTCCAGAGAAGAAAAATATGCAAAAACATTTTGTATAGAAGACATTGCACGGTTACCCCAAAATATGCTACTTATCTGCCGGACTAGGATAAGGCAACTCCGGTCCGGCAGTGGACACTTATCCTACCACTGCTACCAAATGTAACACATATCTGGCCTAGTTAGACTTTTTTTGTATTCATTTGCAAACACAACTGACCATCCAGATATAAATATTCAAGTGACACAAGGATTATAACAGTAAAAGTCTACAAACTAGTGGAGATCTGGAGTAGGTCTATTTTCTAGATGCACCTTTTATGCTTTAGGCTATTAAGTAACTTATTTAACTGTTCATGTAGTTATAATTTTATAAGCAGATTTATCATAATTGACCAATTAATTTTTGAGTAAATGTTTTGTAAAAACAGCTCTCTTACAGCTAAAAAAGGGTCCTCTTACAAAAATAATGTCAGTGTCAGTGTCAGTGCACATATTGAAGACACAATCATTTGAAATAATCATTGACGTGCAAATGAAATGTGGATGGATATTTATGTATATTATGTTCATGTTTATGTGTTATTAACTTTTTGTTGTTTGTTTGGCAATATCCGGTCATCTTCCCCTATCATGGCCGCCATTATGTTATTCCATTAAATGAACTATTAATTTTTCCACACTTTTGTCAACTATTTTGTTACACTCAATATTGACTAAATACATGGTTATATCAGCATGGCAATGTAAATTGATCGGAAACATGACATAAATAAATAGCTACATTAACAGAATGAACATAATGGCAGCCATGACCACAGGTGGCAGTATCAGTGTTTAGTCCGCAAACGATTAAAAAAATATATAAAAAAAATTCCGTACTGAGCTAATATACTATCAAGGTATAAAGCGTACTATATGTCTATATGCCAAAGATTGTGGAACATTGCATCTCGTTGTTTCAACATAAAATACGGGCGCTGAAGAAAAATCGATATACAAGTCATTCAAATAAACTATAAGATATTCATTCTTACCAAAAATCTCGTTTAATTTTATCTTATAACTGCGAAACAACAAAACAGTGTTACTTTCGTTATTTAACTTCGCTCAAGGTCATTTTATTCATGTTATTGTAAGATGCGATGTTCCACAATCTTTGGACATAGACATATACTACGCTTTATACCTTGATAGTGTACATGGAGTTAGATAGACAATCGATATATTTACGGTCCATGTAGTGTATTAGCTCAGTGACGGATTGTTTCTTTTTCTTTTCCAAACACTGATACTGCCACCTATGGCCATGACAGGGGAAGAAGACCAGACAATGCCGTTTGTTCTACTGATAACCAGATAATAGTGGAGCAACAAACTACCTTAACATTTATTGGCTTAGTTAATTGAGTAAAATTGACCCAATATGTACGACTGTTCTAGAACACGTTACAATTATATTTACCAAAATGTTCAGGACAGCCAGGAAATTATGAGACTGTCGGCGTAATGAAATTACAAATTTCTGGTGTGCAGCCTGCAAAATCCAAGATGGTGTCCAAGATGTTCAGTAACTGTTACTTTCGTGTCCACCTATATTGGATGTTGAAAATCAGTTTTTGCTGTTCTTCTATATATCTTTAGTAATATTGAGTTCAGGAAGATTTTATTGTTGTAGATTTGTTGTTGTTTTTTGCTTACTTTAAGATAACAAGCATTCAGTACAGTTGTGTGTATACATATAGTCCGCCGGTGATAACTCTCGCCTTTGCTTACAATAAAAATGAAATAAAATGCATTTCCGGTGATCAATTTTGTACATTCATGTAAGAAATTACTTTTTATACATTTAATTATTTCAATCTTTACTAAAAACAAGCCACCTGTCAACCTGATTGTGTTGTTTTTAGACATTTTATGTTTGTATACAAAGCTAGAGTTATAGAAGGCGATATATACCTAGTCATAAACATTGTTGATAATGTGTTTTTATCTGATAAATGCATCATTTGTTTGCAGAAGCGGATGTATTGCTGGTTTAGAATGTGAAGTACAAAATCAATATTTTGAGAAAACAAGTAAAAACTGTCCTAAAATTACTCTTTACTTATGGTAATACAAGCTGTTTCAACTTCAATTTGGTCAACATGACAAGTTCCGAAAAATAACAAAATAGGCTCTTTAGAAGCGCATTGTGATGCTGATTTTAAAAATATATCGTCATATATGGTCGTATGTAGTACTTACGACCTTTTCATTCTAAAGCAGCGATATATTCAATGCAAGAATCTTGTAATATGTTCATGCTTTTAAGGTCATGATCTTGTCCGTATCTATGGACCACACCGCGATGTCCCTGAGTTCTTACATCTATTGTTGTTGTGGACAAATTTCTTTTGAAAATACCTGATAACACATCACTGACTAAAATTGAGTCATGAGATAACTCTGGGTATGACAGTGTGACAGAGTTTCTTCCCTTTGGAAAATTATAACTATTTTCAGAAGTCTCATCATGAGTCATAACTTCAGATTTACTATTGTATTGGGTTTGACAGAGTTGTTTCCCTCAGTAAAACATTTGTTCAAGAGAAAACTCTGTATAGGTATTGTGGTGAGAGGTTGACAGAGTTGTCTTTATTGGATATTTCCAATTTATTACAGTTGAATGGTACAATGTAGGAAACTGAAATGATTGTTATAAGTTGTTCTGAAATAGTTTAGACTTTCTCATTCTAAGCCAGTCAAATCACTTGCTTAGAATGAGAAGGTTGTAAGTGCCACTTATGACCTTACAACCTTATAAGACTAATGCAGATTTCTAATCTGTATCACATGGCTTATGAGTCTACTTTCATGAATATCGGAACTTGTCATGTTGACCAAACTGAAATCGAAGAAGTTGATTTTTGCATAAATAAACAGTCATTTTGAGGCAGTTCTTGTTTTCTCAAAATATTGATTTTGGACCTAAAACTTTCTCATTCTAAGCCAGTGAAATGATCTATTCAGATAAAATTGTTCACTTAACATTCAAGCTTTCTGCTTTCATGTTTGAAAATTTCAATATGGCCCTAAATATAAAATAAAATCTTGTTGACTTTAAACGTCCCTTTGTGTGTGGGTTACAATGGGTCTTGGGTTTAAAAAATAAATAATTTATGATATTTGTTGAATTAGAATAATTCATAGGCAAATTAAGATAATGAAAAACCAAACGAGTAAAGATGAATTGGTACACAACAGATAGGCTAACCGGTATATAGATGCTTTGTGTGCCTTTTAATATCAACATAATAATTGAAAACATTTTTTGTTTGCTTTTAAATATTGAGTTAACGTTTCAATATTTCCTCATTGAATTGTTTATTCTTCCTCGCTTTTTTTATTGTGGGCCATTCTTCTTATCTACGTTTTTAATAAATTCAATATTTATAAATATTTATAGGTATTAGGAAGGTGTCTTAAACCAAATACAAGTTGAATGTTGGGTTTTTGAAATTAAATCCCGAATAAATTTCTCTCAAACTTTGAATTAATTTATTTCACTGACTGGATCACCAAACTTATCCCTAAACTTAAGTTTCATCTATGAAATGGGTCACCTTCATTTAAATGTACAATATGGAAGTTTTGAAATGATCATATTTAGCGAGACTGGGTCTCTCGGAACCTACAGTCATGTTGCATGATACAGTTGTCTGAAACTCATGTTGTATTATAATTCTCACAGAAATGGTTTAATTTTATACATTTGAAACTTATAAAACATTCATGCATACATGTTGAGGGTAGGGTTAATTTTTTGTTTTATATTTATTCTGTGGATCGGGTTAATGTTTTGTTTTACATTTATTTTGTGGATCGGTTAATGTTTTGTTTTACATTTATTCTGTGGATCGGGTTAATGTTATGTTTTACATTTATTCTGTGGATCGGGTTAATATTTTGTTTTACATTTATTCTGTGGATCGGGTTAATGTTTTGTTTTACATTTATTCTGTGG
The DNA here is from genome assembly GCA_963678985.1 of Spisula subtruncata. Classification (NCBI taxonomy): domain Eukaryota; kingdom Metazoa; phylum Mollusca; class Bivalvia; order Venerida; family Mactridae; genus Spisula; species Spisula subtruncata. The sequence goes on from OY787677.1 coordinate 1,429,579, forward strand.
ATCAGGTTAATGTTTTGTTTTATATTTATTTTGTGGATCGGTTAATGTTTTGTTTTACATTTATTCTGTGGATCGGGTTAATGTTTTGTTTTACATTTGTTCTGTGGATCGGGTTAATATTTTGTTTTACATTTATTCTGTGGATCGGGTTAATGTTTTGTTTTACATTTATTCTGTGGATCAGGTTAATGTTTTGTTTTACATTTATTCTGTTGATCGGGTTAATGTTTTGTTTTACATTTATTCTGTGGATCGGGTTAATGTTATGTTTTACATTTATTCTGTGGATCGGGTTAATGTTTTGTTTTACATTTATTCTGTGGATCGGGTTAATGTTTTGTTTTACATTTGTTCTGTGGATCGGGTTAATATTTTGTTTTACATTTATTCTGTGGATCGGGTTAATGTTTTGTTTTACATTTATTCTGTGGATCAGGTTAATGTTTTGTTTTACATTTATTCTGTTGATCGGGTTAATGTTTTGTTTTACATTTATTCTGTGGATCGGGTTAATGTTATGTTTTACATTTATTCTGTGGATCGGGTTAATGTTTTGTTTTACATTTATTCTGTTGATCGGGTTAATGTTTTGTTTTACATTTATTCTGTGGATCGGGTTAATGTTATGTTTTACATTTATTCTGTGGATCGGGTTAATGTTTTGTTTTACATTTATTCTGTTGATCGGGTTAATGTTTTGTTTTACATTTATTCTGTTGATCGGGTTAATGTTTTGTTTTACATTTATTCTGTGGATCGAGTTCATGTGAAAATATTCATGTACTTGGCAAACATTACAAGTTGAGGATAAGGTTAATGTTTTGTGTCTATTTTAACTGTGTAAATATTGTATGATTTGTTGGATAAACATATAGATGTACAGGAAATGACCGATACATGAAGGAATGGCTGAACAAATGACTGTATAAATGACCATACAAATGACCATTAAGTTCTACAATTTACTTGTTCTGTTGTTGTATTTATTCACTGGGTGAAAATCAATTTACCAATAAAAGTACGGTCAGTTAACCTTAATGGTCAGTTTTTCCAATTGGAAGTGTTTTCCTAATCATAATGTTAAACCAGAAATTTTTGCAAATGAGAACTTTTTACAATGTAAGATATTATAAGGTTATAGTCAGTAAAACTTAACCAATGAAAATCAAGTGAAAAAAATGCAATAGCCAATGAACATTAAGCGTTTCTCAACTATTGAGATTTGCTTGCATTTATTCAAATTCAATGATTGAATATCAATAATAAAATTCTAACGTAAATAAATGTTAGAATTAACAAAATATACCAACCTTTTTTCTTTGCAAATTGTACTTGTTGGCTTGAATTTACTTCAAATTGTTTCATAAATATTGATTATCAAATTTATGTACTAAATAATTCTTAGAATTTACCAAATATAATAACCATGAAATATGCTAGCTTTACAATATTCCAAACCATTTAACTTGTTGTTCTGCTTATGTATCCATATTATAGCCTGGTAAAAGTTGATCTGTGAATAATTAATTGAACATGTTGATTTTGTTACTTGCAAATTTTACAATAGTTAGTTGTCCACTTAGCTCCAGAACTACTGTCAATTCAATAAGGAAACTATTCTATTCGAACAAATAGCAGGGACTATAGTTAACTCAGTTACATTCAGTTAAACCGAAAAGATAAAGACAGCTAGTCTAACGGACGAGCTAATGTTTATAACCGTTCTCATTTAACTTTTGAACAGACTGTATATGATGAATACGAAACTCAAAATAATATGTGAATAAAAACAAAACAAATATTACGGTGAGCATTTTAAGTTTTTGATGGAAATATATTATGTTTAAAAAATAATTGTTGGATTAAATGTGTTGCTATGGAAACAGGATATGATTGCTTTGAAATGTAGAATTTATGATAAATTAAAATACATATTTTGGTAATTATATAAACAACACATTGAAATTGAATGGATTGACTGTTTCATATTATGTTAATAAAACTTTTTTATGGACATGGCTTCCATGGGGCATAGGTTTTATTGTAAGCAGGCTTGTTTCGTAATTAAATTATCTAACATGGCTATTACATTATACCAACACGTTGCTTGAATGCAATACTCTTTTCGAATATAATCATTTTATATTTAAAAAAATAAAAAATATTGCTGATAATTTTTTTAATGAATAATCATAATTCGTTGATTTGATTGTGTTCAATGTCTATTGTGTAGCACTGACACGCAGCTGTGGGGTACTTATATCTATAATTCTATAATCAAATTGTCATCTTTGTGATAATAAATTAAAAAATAATATTCAAAAGATAAATATAGAAACTAAATTATAGTTGTATGTGATCATTATTTCAGATTTTATGAGTATGTTCGTATTTGATTACCTCAGCAAAAAAAAAAACAAAAAAAAACTGTTAGTCAATTGTCATTGAATGGGATTAATGTTACCTTAGCAACACATTGATGATCCATTGACAATATTGTTTTTAGTGTGTCAAGTTTATAATGTTAAAGATTATTTGAGTTTGTAAAATTTTGAAAAGTTTGACAATAATATCTTAGTGAGTAACAGTGAAATAAATATTTGTATTATTTGATGAAATATTTACGGAATTATTTCTGTTTGTTGCCATTGAAACAGTGAATGAATGAAATATTGAATTATTTGATGGAATAATTAACGGAATTATTTCTTTTTGTTGTCTTGGAAAAAGTGAATGAATTATTGTACAGTTTGGTGGAATATTCAAGGAATTATTTCTATTGCCATGGGAACAGTGAAAGAATTAAATTATAAAGATTGATGGAATAATAATTTCTGTTGCTATGGAAACAACAATACCACAAGGAAGTGATATTAAGATATACCTGATTGCTGAGGTAGGTTGATTTACGTTGATTACAGATCTTGTGTTTTCACATACCTGCCAAGATAGTTGAATCCAAAATAGGAGTGATGAGGCGAAACATGTCACAAGATGCACTTAAATTTGATTCAAAAAGGATTAAGATGTATAAAGGAAAATCTTAATTCTAGTGGTTATGATTATGGGACAGAAGATCATAAAATGAACCAAATGTACCTTTTTCAAAGTTAGGTAAACTCGGAAAACTAGAAATTAACCACAAAAATAGGAGTAACTCCACTTTAATAGGAGTACTTGGCAGGTATGTTTTTTAGCTCACCACCAGCTGTCACTAAATGGCATCGGGATAATTTTTTATCAGTCGTTGTTGGTCCACAATTGACATTACACCAGAGCAGAGATCGCTCCATCTAATTGTTTGTTGTAGGTTGCTTGGAGAAGGGTTTTAAGTTAATCCATTGGACCATGTGATTATAAATCAAAGTTAAAATTGATTTAAAGTGTATTGATTGATTACTGGCGTAAATTATGTCAATTGCTTGTGTAGGCCACTAGATGTAACAATTTTGATCTAATCTTTATGAAACTTGGTCACGATGATCATATTTACCAACATCAAGGTAATGTTTGATTTTAGGTCACCAGGGGTAAAAAACTGGGTGACTAGGTCAAATCATATAAAATATTGTGTAGTCACTTGAGGTTTCAACTTTGGCTTATTCTTTATGAAACTTAGTCAAAATGATGACTTACTTGACTTAAGCCTGTTCACTCCATACCTGTTCACTCCGGTATGGAGTATAGGCCAACAACAATTGTCCTCCATCTCTGTCTGTCCTGCATATCTGTCTCCATGGTGTGCCAACTATGTCTGCCTTCCCTCATCTCCTGCTCTAGGGTTCTGCGCCAGGTAGCTCTAGGTCTACCTCTCTTTCTCCGACCTTGAGGGTTCCATTTCAGTACTCAGTCAAAATGATAATCTCAATTAAATCTAGGTCGAGTTTGATTTTAGGTCATCTTGTGTCCAAAATAAATTTACTTTTCAAATGATAGAAACCCATTGTGTAAACAGAACTTTGGCTTCATGAAACTTTGTCATTAAAATCATTTCAACAAAATCTAGATCAAGTTTAATATTTGGTCTTTCAGTATCAAAAATTATGTCGTTAGGTCAAATCATAGAAAAACTTTATAACTCTTAGAGAAATTGTTCCAGCCAATTGCTGGGGGAACTGTCCCTAGTTTTAAGCACACCTGCCAAGTTATTTAAATTCAAAATAGGAGTGATAAAGCAAAACGTGTCACAAGTTGCACTTAAATTTGATTTAAAAGGGATTTAGATGCATGAACAAGAAATGTAATAATTCTAGTGATTATAAATATTAGATCATAAAATGAAACAAATATACTTTTCTGCAAGGTAAGTGAACTTGGAAGCAAGAAATGTATCAATGAAAATAGGAGTAACTCCATTTTAATAGGAGTACTTGACAGGTATGTCTGTACAAGTGTTGTAGAAAATAGGAGTAACTCCGCTTTAATAGGAGTACTTGACAGGTATACGGTTTTAAGCTCCATATAATTTATACTGTGTGTGCATGTGCTTCATACCTTTTTTAAAAGCATTGAACTCCTAAATATAAAAGAGCAAATCTTAAGGGAAAACTTGAATTATTTTGACTTAAGTTAAAATAATGAGCTGCACATATTTTGCAAGAAACCATTCTTCAACCAAGACAGTATGTTGGTGATTGATACTTTATGAAGTACTATTTTATACTTTCACGTTACATTATATGATTATTTTGAACTGGTGGAGATAAGCTAGACATATCATTAAACATTCAACCCAGTATGTTCATGCTCAGTTGGGAGCGGTGGCCTAGAGGTAGGACACGCACTTCGTGATCGGGTTCGATCCCCCTCTGGACCACTGGTTAAAATCTCTGAGCAAGACCCACAGCTCCACTCCACCATGATGTAAAATGGTACCTGTGAGGGCAGTGTCTATTCCTGGGTGCCGCAGATCGATGTTTGCTGCCACACCACAGGAGAGAAATAGTCTTCCCAGGAGACAAGAGTGTAGGTTTCCGTATGTAGCCCAATGACCAGGGGAGTTAAAATGTCAAAGAGAGCTTGAGCGGCCTAACAGCTGAAAAGAGCCCTAGAAAATTGGTAACTTAACTTTTTAACTTATTCGAGGCATTTCGTGCATCTTTTATGGATATGATATGCTGCGAAATATGAGAATATCAAATTTTCAGTCCAAATTGTTTTTAAAATATTTTCCTCTATTAAATACGTCTGATTTCATTTTCTAGTGACCCCTGGTCAGTTTCTCAATCAGTGTGACCATAATAGGGTACGACTGACTATTACTATGACCACATATGATATAAATTTTACCAATGTTACCTTTAAAACCATGCTATCTGCCTCCTCGGACATTTTAGAACGTCCGTTGCTAATGACGTTAGTATAACGTATATTCATTTTCTAGTGACCCCTGGTCAGTTTCTCAATCAGTGTGACCATAATAGGGTACGACTGACAATTACTATGACCACATATGATATAAATTTTACCAATGTTACCTTTAAAACCATGCTATCTGCCTCCTCGGACATTTTAGAACGTACGTTGCTAATGACGTTAGTATAACGTATATGACGTCATCAGTTGTTTGAGTATTGACACATGACATAATTAACCACACAATTTTTACATTTAGCTTTCATATGAGACTAAGATTATCAATTTACTAACTCATTTGGCAAAGTTATGACCCTTCAACAAGCGAACATGTATTTTGAGACACCCTGTATATGCCTGCCATGTTTCAGTAGAAATAAAGAAAATAAAGGCTATGCTCGTAGTAATTCATTTTGTCTCAATTTGTTGTGAATCAATAAACAATTGATATAACTGAGCATTGCAATAAAGACAAAAACATTGTAAATAATTAATGAAAACAAATAAAGGTTTTGTAAGAAAGCCCATACTCCCATTATTTATATCTAAATTTAAGTGCTACCTATATATGTCCATTTTCACTGATATTAGTAATTAACCAATTGTATAGTATAGGCAGGATATCTAGAAAGGCTTGAAAATTTGGAATAAGCCTAAGGGTGGAAAAAAGTCCAATATTTGTGATAAATTCAAGGAAAACTGCTTAAATCCTTAATTTGTGATATTTTCAGGGTATAAATTGTACATTTGGGATCATTTTGAAGGACAGCCACTTTAAAGCATAGGTTTGTTGCATTTTCAAGGACAGCTGCTTTAATATCTAGATTAAAAATGCCTTTTTTCCAGAACAACTGCTTGAACTTGAAGCTTTCTGATAATTTCATGGAAAGCTGCTTCAAAAAAAAAGGAATGAGGAAATTAGACAGGGAAGGCAGCACTCAACTTAACCAGCCGTGCACAGAAAACAGTAACACCACAACACAACTACACCTGAGAAATCCATGATTTGTGCTAATTTCAAGGACAACTGTTTTAGCTCCAAAATTCATGATAATTTCAAAGACAAGTTTTAACTTTCAAGGACAGCTGCTTTAACTCTGAGATATGTGATAATTTCAAGGACCTAGGTGTTAAGGAGATAAACAGTTAACTGACAATCAAATAAAATAAGAACAAACACTTGTGTAAGTGAGTTGTAATATATATCATGTTGACATTATGTCTTGCTGTAAGTGGTCGGTACATCGTTGTATACATATTGATATTACGTTGTACACCCCATGCATGTACTGTCGATTCAATAAGTAAAACTAAAGAGGGAACTATCCCATTCGAAAGAAAATCTAATATCGTTTTGTATTTTTTCTTATTTGAGAATCTTTTTCAAAACCTGGTTTCATTATTATTGCAATTTCATAATGTCAAAATAGCAAGTTTTCCTTGAGAACGGCTTATTTATTGAAAGCTTTAATGATTATCATTCTTCTATCTTGTATGTGCATAATGTTGGCATTTTAATAACCTTGATCAATGTTAAATGCATGAGAAATTTACCGAAGATCAAATTTATATCCTATTGAAGGTTTTTTTCGTGTCGTATTGAAAGATTTTATTTTGACAAGATAATCTATATTGACGGTATAATGTAAGATATCTTCACTTGACAGTATGTGTATTCATGACATTAGTCTGTTCAAAATTAAATAGCGGTTGTAAACATAAGCTTGTCAGTTAGGTAAAGTTTGTTTATATAGGTTTAACTTAATTAATTGAAAACGTTCCCTTGACAATATGTGAATTCATTATGCATTAGTGCGATTTACACTCTGTTCAAAGTTAAATGATAACGGTTGTAAACATAAGCTCGTCAGTTAGGTAAATTTTGTTTTATTGGGTGTAACTGAGTTAACTGTTACGTCCCAGCTATTCTTTCAAATGGGGTAGTTCCCTCATTAGTATTACTTATATGATTTGGGAGGTTTCGACTGTGTGTGCTGTTTTGTGGATAGTGTTCTCCTCCCAAATATCGCTGACCTAGAATGAGAAGGTCGTAACTACTTACCACTTTATAAGACTCATACATAATTATAATGAAATCTTATCTTTTATGAGCCTATTTTCATGAAAATTGGAACTTATCTAGTTTGCCAAACTTGAGTCCAAAAAGTTAGTTTTTCCATCCGTAAAAAGTAGTTTTCAGACAGTTTTACTTGTTTTCTCAAAATATTGTAATATATAATGTGGTTTTTTTTTCACAAAAAAGGTTAAAATTTTTATTTTAATAAAATGTTCAAATCGGTAGGGATAATAATTCAATAGTGATATGATAAAAAAATTGAGATATTGTTAATTGAGATACCCGGTAGGTCCTGGGATATAATTTATGTCTGTGGAAATGCATATGCTTGTTTAAGCCAATATGTAATTATGTATATTTCACAAAAAAGGTAAAAACATTTTTTTAAATGTACATATCAGTAGGGATTAAAATTCAACAGTGATATGAGAATTGTTTAGATTGTTGCTCGAGATATGTTGATTGTTATCGTGGTCTATTCATATTTTGATTTTATAAGATCTTAGAAGGACAGTTAGCTGTATAAAAGACTCGTTCATAATGGCATTTAACGAGTTCTATTTAATGTTATATTATAGTCTGTTTATCGTGTATATAGAATTATATAGAATACGGCTGGTATCAATGCTGTAGTCAGATACATGGGGTCTCGTATATACCTATATATACCTACATTGTGATAACGATAAATTTGTTTAAATAAACCCTAAGCGACTGGCTTATGAATAGGTAATTTAAAAATTTAAAATTTGTTTAATTTGTATAACAGCTTTATGCTATCGGATAGTATTTTGTTCGGTGTTTTGGTAATGTACGTCAAAGATAAAACTAGATATATGGTATACATGCACGATTAGTCGACAATTCTTTATTGCTTGATTCTATTGGAGTTTAAAAAGAGCTGCATTCTAATTGAATTGACGAAGGAAAAAAATATTTTTTTGGATGTGTGGTGTGTTTGTTTTTAAATTGGAATAAAATTCTGGATTATTTGACCGAGTGTGATGTAATCAAGAATCATACCTGATCATGGAATTATTTGTTCATTTAATTTATTATTTAATACTTGCATGCACATGTAGTTGAAAAAAAATATTGTAAAAAATGTTGAACTGTTAAAAGGATACAAAAAATCATGTTAATAATTTGTTAACAAAATTTCAATGAAAATAAGTTTTAAATAAATTACGTATACTGGTAATATGCTGATTAAGTGTATTGAATTGCGAAAGAAATTTTGCCTCAATTCTTGATTAAGTGATGTTTTGCCTCAATTCTTGATTAAGTGACGTTTCGCCTCAATTTTTGATTTAGTGATGTTTCACTTTAATTAATTTTTGATTTAGTGATGTTTCACCTTAATTCTTGATTTAGTGATGTTTCACCTTAATTCTTGATTTAGTGATATTTTGCCTGGATTCTTGATTTAGTGATGTATCACCTTAATTTTTGATTTAGTGATGTTTCACCTCAATTCTTGATTTAGTGATGTTTCACCTTAATTCTTGATTTAGTGATGTTTCACCTTAATTCTTGATTTAGTGATGTTTTGCCTCGATTCTTGATTTAGTGATGTTTCACCTCGATTCTTGATTTAGTGATGTTTCACCTTAATTCTTGATTTAGTGATGTTTTGCCTCAATGTGTTGATTAAGTGATGTTTTGCCTCAATTCTTGATTTAGTGATGTTTTGCCTCAATTCTTGATTTAGTGATGTTTTGCCTCAATTCTTGATTTAGTGATGTTTTGCCTCAATGTGTTGATTAAGTGATGTTTTGCCTCAATTCTTGATTTAGTGATGTTTTGCCTCAATGTGTTGATTAAGTGATATTTTGCCTCAATTCTTGATTTAGTGATGTTTTGCCTCAATTCTTGATTTAGTGATGTTTTGCCTCAATGTGTTGATTAAGTGATGTTTTGCCTCAATTCTTGATTTAGTGATGTTTTGCCTCAATTCTTGATTTAGTGATGTTTTGCCTCAATGTGTTGATTTAGTGATGCTTTACCTTGATTTGTTCATTTATTGATGTTTTGCCTCAACTCTTTGATTTAGTGATCTTTAAAAAACTTGACATTTAATGGTGTTTAATTTGTGCTTTTAAAAGTGGTTTTGAACTCGGATTTTGTCAAAATGAAGTCAACATATTAAAGCACTTAACATTTTTGATAGTGTGTATTTTAGCACTTATAATTAATTCTCTATGAGATAATGTACTGGTAATAATTTAAGTGTTGTTCTGTTAGGCCGTTTTACCCCTTGTTACTGAATCTACTCATCATCATATCGACAGTGCCGAACCAAAACCCTGTAACTCAATTTTGGCGCGAAAACTTTTTTGCAGCATCCGCATCTGCTAGACGTCCCACGCATTTCTGTCTTGTCGCCATCTAAGTAACTCGATTTGCTTTTAAAATGGCGACAAGACAGAAATACGGGGATGTCTAGCGGATGCTGCAAAAAAGTTTTCGCGCCAAATTGAGTTACGGGGTTTTGGTTCGGCACCGTCGATATACAATATACCTGCCAAGGCATTCAAATCCCAAATAGGAGTGATGAAACCAAACATGTCACAAGATGCACTTAAATGTGATTAAAAAGAGAGTTAGATGCATAAACTAGGAATGTATTCATTCTAGTGGTAATAAATATGGGACAGAAGATCATACAATGAATCAAATATACTTTGGTGCAAGTTGGGTGAACTTGGAAAACCAGAAATTAACCCCTTTTATAGGAGTAACTCCACTTTAATAGGAGTACTTGGTGGGTATGTTTACAAGAGACTCCGTAGCTTAGTGGTAAGTGCGCTTGCCATCTAATCTAGCGACCCAGGTTCAAATCAAGGTTGAGGTACTGGTCTGCCTGCCATGTTTCAGCAGAAAGATGACTTGCAAATAAAACCTCTGCTGAACATACATTGTATATAAGCCACACCCTACAGTGATTTTTCCATACTGTCACCAAAGCATATCAAGGCATATCACTTAAGGCACGGGACTCCTGGCCAATTTCGCCGGAAATCGTTCAGATTTTGCATAAAATACGCACATTCAAAGAACGCATCTTTCACACTCGACGAAGTTAAAACTAATTTCAAACAATGCATTCGTCGTAAATGACAATATTCTTTTCGCTTTTTATTCGACTTTTCGTGATTTAAAGTTTACGACAGCCACAGAGTTACCTCCCGTAGCACATTGCCGGTTTGCGTTATACAACAAACACACGACAAATTTCAACCTTTTTTGCGCGTAATTATGACAATTTGTTACAATCTGGTGCTGTAAGAATGTTATTCGAAAGAATACAGATGTCTCGAAAGCGGAACAAAATTAGACAGTTTCGATTCCACCGGTGGCATGCGTAAGACGACCACAAACAAGTAATTATTGTAATTTCTATTGTTTTTTTTCCCAAAATTTTGGCAATATTATTGCATGAATTTATGCGCAAACTTGTCAGTTGCTCCCACGGCACCCAACCCCCGGGGATAGGCGATGGATAGGCAGGCAATCAGCCATGTTTTTACCTTCCAGCTTTCACCGCACAGCCGGGGAAATGTTATGATGATTTTTATTCAAAGATAAGTACCCCGGGGATATTATTTAGTTGTCAGGGGCTGAGGAAATATATGGCTACCAGAGATTTGACCATCAGCTGTCCCCCGCAAGGCGGTGGAAGGGCCAGTGTTCTGACAATTCAAAAGTAAAAATCCTGGACGATCCCTGGCGGTGGAGCGCCCTGAATACAACCGACTGGTGCATTATTAATCATGATAATTTTACGCACAAAATATGTTGCATATTTAATGAAATTAATCCAAAAGATGAGCATTAATTGAACTTAATTCATATCATTCATGATTATTCGATTTATTGTCCATTATGATTATACACTTAGTGAAGTTAGTCAATCGTAACCAATGCCGCCTCACCCTAGTGTGCTTTCTAGGAGCTCCTTTTAAATTTAAAGTTTCACAGTCTATGATATCGAGTCGAGGTTCGACTACCCTGTCCCTAGAGCTAGGGCGCATGGCGGTGGAAAGCCGCTGAGGGACAATTATTTGTTTGGGAACAAACTCACTTTGCCGGGACAATGTTAAGGTAACACCACCGATATTTTCCCAAACTTACAACTGGAATTACACTGCAAATACAATACAATAAGAATATAGGCCAACTATGTATACAGCTCTTGGTCGTGGAATTGACATGAAACTTCAAAATAAAGCATTTATTAATGTTGAATGAGTTCTGTTGTTTGTAATACTTAAACATGTATATAATGTTTACAGGTGTGAGGAGTCATGGGTCATGGTTTAACTTATAGACTGTATGTCAACAGACAAGATCACTTGGCAACACCACTTGGCTGCTCCCTAGATTTGTAATGAAGTGATATCCTCCAACTAATCATTCAGAGGAACATTCATAACAAAAAGAGAAAGATAAAGGTAAGATATGTTGAAAATGTTGATTAACTGACCCAAACTTGTGGCTCGGTATATACAGGATGTTGCTATAATTATGCTGTGTTCTTTTATGACATACGTTAGAGCCAGAAGTGTTGACTATTGGGGTCAATTTTGACTATGGCATACTTTTTGCTTTTGTGATACTATTGCTTTATTGCAAATTACTATTGTTTTACTATTGCAATGATTATTGCTAAGTTTTGACTAGCAATGCAGTACATGTTCATGATTCTTGAATACTCAATCAAAGACATATAATTACACATTGTTACCATTCCATTCAAGTTCAACCTTGAACAAAAAACTAAAAAATTGCGAAAATTTAAATTTAATTGAAAGTCCTTGAATTTAGTCACACAGCCTTGGATATACATGAATTGTGTATGAATAAGAATGTTGTGAAAATAACACATTATCTACATAAAATATGATGAAGAAACACTCTTTGTCTTACCTATTAAAAAGTGATGTTACTGCATTGTTGCGAGTGTTAGCAGCAGTCGGGATGACCATAAATTTCTTATTAGGGCCCTGCAAATTTTTTTCAGGTGCCCTATAGTAATCACCCTGTCCGTCTGTCCGTCCGTCCACATTTTTCATGTTTTTTTCTTAATTACTTGCAAACCGTTAAAGGTAACGACTTCAAACTTTAAACATAAGGTCACAGCAACAATACACTATTGTATGCCAAGTAATGTTACTCCAGCTACAATATTGTAAGAATTATGGCCCTTTGTAAAATTACAAAATGAAACTTGCTATACATATTGACAGTGACAATACGCACATGTGTAGCAAAGGGCAACAACTCTAGCTTTAATAAATTTTGGCTTGTGCCCCTTTTTCGACTTCAAACTTTACATTGGCCATAGTTCAAAAACTTTCAAGATATTCAAATGAAACCTGCAATACTTATTGACAATAATAACGACAGGGCCCTGATCACGACAGTGATGGTTCTAGTTTATCCTGCACAAAATTTTTTTTCATAATTTTGCTTTGTAAATGTTTTGAAATGGCCTTGAAAATTCACATTTTACCTTGAATAGTCCTTGAATTTAGGTGAGATTTGTGCATGAACTCTGGGCAGCAAAAGTAATAGTAAATATATTGTACTGGTTTTCAATTTGTTATATGCAGCTACCCCTCCCCCCCCCCCCCCTAAGGTCTATTCCCGTAGGAGAATTAGGTATTTCAAGTGCAAACTTATGGGGGGGTTCTTTAATTTAAAATTAAACTGATAATTATACATTTTCAATATTTATTTCATTTTCTGATTGCAGTTTGTTGTTCTGAGGCTTGGAAATGTCATCATAAAATGATTGGTGAACTGTTTACACCTGGCAACAGATGCATGTTCTCTCTTCTCTATGAAATGTGAATCAAATAGATACAAAAGTGTGATCAAGACATCCTGCTGCAGAAAAAAGTCAAAGAACAGCTACAATTGGTAATTTGCAGTTTTATTTATAATATGTTTTTTATTTAAATTTTAACTTGCACATAAGTTGTATCCATTAAATCTTGTTTCCTTGCTTGAACATCCCATAATTGCTAACAGTTTACATAGTAATAGCTCTGTAAAGGGTAATAAAGATTTTATTAGCTTGACTTTTTTAAGAGTTATTCCCCTTTTCTGAAAATATGTCAATTTGTGATTGAAAGACTATGGAAGATACTTGAAATCCAACATAGTTATTCACAATGATCAAGATGGGCATCCATACTGATAAAGCTGGTAATAATCAGTGTCCTTCCATCAGTCCCAAATTTTTGTCTAAAAATTTTGAAGATATTGACTTAAAACTTAATATGTCAATGATGGCAACTAGGATAAAGACAGTAACCAAAAACCATAACTATGTAGTCCAGTTTGAAATTATCTCCCCTTATTGAATTTTATAATATATTTAGTATAACTCTAAAAATATTGGAGGTTTTGATTTGATATTTGAATTAAAGTATTGTTTGTCTGGAGCATAAGTTAAATGGTATTCAGTTGATTGATTTGGAACTTCACAAATATGTAGATGACATCTATGAGAAGTGCATGAATACTTAATTTAAGTCCTGCTTTGAGAAAACACTTATGATCTTACAACAAACACCTGGTCCTGTTACTTGCAAATAAACATATACCCCAGGGATGGTCATGTGATTATGGCTTTTGTTAAACTTTTTATTTTTTTTATAATGGTTTTTTATGTTTGCATATTATATCATTACAGATTAGATGTCAAGCGAACCTGCCTGTGGAAGTGGAGAAATGCTGCTGATGATCATAAAGGATTCGCGAGAAACTATGTGTTGATAGAAACAATATAAACTGTTTTACATCACAAATATTAATGAACATACTCTACCTGCTTGATTGTTGTTGTGATATTCTATTGCTATTTTAACCCTCAGCATGCACTGTAAATCAATTTAAATTCCTACATTTGTTTGAAAATAAATGTTGATCAATTCATAATTATTGTTATATCTTTAAGGGGCAAAAAAATGCCCCGCTATCTTTGATGATGGGGTAAGGACCATAAGGTCTATATTGCTTTGCACATGTGGGTCAGTAGATCAAATGGTTTCCGCTCGTTGACTCGGAACTTTTCTTACCAGCCACAGGTGTTTTTTTATAAACTGTGATCTTTGACCTTTCAATGTGACCTTGAACTTAACTATATGACACCATTTATGATTTTGTATTAAATACTTCTAATAAATTATATTTTACAAAACAATTTAATACTTTTTCAATAAATGATCAAACTGATGAAAGTTCAAGATTTTCTATGTTATAAAAAGTGGGTGGGGTAATGTGAACACCTTGTTTGATTCCCCATTATAATATATATGACTATTCTATGTGAGTTAATAACTGAAATGCATCATATAAATTATTAAACAAGCATATTTAATATTTGTATCAATCTATTACAAGTAAAAATACCTGTATGACCAAACCTCTTAAAATTGTTCATTCATATAGAATCTACCAATGATTGTTTTACCTTAGCATTTGACCTTGGATGTTCGAGTTACACATGGCTTTATGGAATATTGCTCTCTTGCTCATGAGTTTTTATGTTGGTGTGCATTTAATTATTTATGTATCAACACTTCTCAAAATCAGGGCTGTGTATAGGAAAAAACAGTCATTTTTGACACAAAAAACTGACTTTTGACCTTTCTTTGTGACCTTGACATTTAGGTAAATAACAACATTACTATGTTTATATTGAATTCTTATCATAAGTTACATTTGTGCCAAGTTATTTTATGATCAAACAATAAATGAGCAAACTATTCAATTTTAAAGATTTTTAATGTTAAAAAAATGGGTGGGGTAAGATTTTAACATTGTTTATTTCTTTTTTGTATTGTTTAAGTCTTTTTGAAATAAGATAAATACAGTATGTCTATTTTATTTTGTATAAATTACATTTTATATGGATTTTATCAATTTCTTGTGTAATTATTTTCATTAATTGACTAATTGCATATTTTATGTGTTTCGGCCTTATTTAGAAAATTTCAAATTCAAATAACTTTTTTTTAAGCGCATAGACATATTGTTTTTAATGCATTTCTAAAATGACCGTAGATGTGTGCACAACATGGCAAAGACTTGGAAAATCCTTGTTATATTAAAGATATTTTTACAAGGTATTTGTTTTCAGAAAAATGTCTATTTTTCATGATTTTTGGTACTTTATTCATTACATGTTATAAATGTGATAATTTTCGAAAAAAATACAAAAACACCAACAACTTGATTTTTTTCGGTGTGGTACTTATATGACTAAAGGTTACATTACTTTTCATTATACACATCGCCATATTTTAGGCAACATGAATTGATATTCTACCCCTACCCCATTTTTAAATGACATAAAACGACTCCCCTGTATTTTACACAGTGTCACTTCAAGTGCAATTTGCCAAAAAATTAAGTCATAGACCCCCCATTTTTTTTACTTTATTCAACGTATATAAGGTTACTCCGCATGAAAAATGAATTTTCGAACAATCCTTGTTATAGGAAAATTTCTCGATATGATGAGTCCCATACCTTAACATGTGCCATTGTGGTCACACCAGTCAACTTCATATGGATGGCTTAGAATTAGAAGGTCGTAAGTGCCACTTACGACCTTTTAATATTCATACATATTAGAATAAGCATCACAAGGCACTTCTTATGAGCCTATTTTCATTAAAATCTGAACTAGTCATGTTGACCAAAATGAAGTTGTAAAAGTTTGTTTTACCATAAGTAAAGAGTAAATGTCAGACAGTTTTTCCGTGTTTTCTCAAAATATCAATTTGGTAGTTACGACCTTCTAATTCTAAGCAATCTTTGTTACATTGAAATAAAAAATAACACTTGGGGAGCCGATGTTTTTCAATAATTAATCTGAAATTCAACCTTTATATTAAGTGTTATTTTTCACTTGGCTATGAAAGCAACTTGATAGTTGGATTATAATTTACATTTCTTGCTCAATATAATATATTATCATTGACGTTATTAATAACAAAAATGTTCCTTTTAAGATTACTTTTTTCAAAATTTTCATATACATTGTGGCCGACCTAAAAGCGTGGATTAATATTTGTTAAATTGTGTGAAGTATTTTAACAACTTGTGTACACACTTCAGAATGTATCATATATTCTTTTCATTGTAAATGTCAACCATTTGTGGGGGGAGGCGGATATTTTGAATTTATTTTCAAAGCAGACTATATGATAAATATGTTCTAGAGTTATTGATATATATCATTTATATCATTATAAACGACTCAAAAATTTGATAAGGGTCGAAGCAATATTTCTCTCCGTCTTACAACATTAGCTTAGCATAACCGATGAAGCAAATATCAAAATATCATCTAGTCTATATCTTAAGTCTGCTGATGAATTAAGTTGTAGAAAATTAATGCATTTGGCTTGCATTGCATGACACAATATATTATTATGATGTTTGTGCTTGAAGCAAGTTCAGCTAATACGGAGCTTACCAGTGGATCCTGGGTTACGTTTTATCTAAGCACTTAAGCAATTCTTAAAAGTCTGGTAATTCTTTCAAGTTTAAATTTTTAATAATTCTCAAACAACTGCAAATTGGTGAGAGAAAATATAATGGATGTTTGTTGCCTAAGCAACAGGCTATCAAGCGCTTTCATTCATGCATCTACCTCCTTTTCAAGTAATTCAGCAGATTGGCAAATAAAGGCAAATTTGCTCGGTATTTAAGCTTAAGAAAACTTGAACCAAAATTAAATTATGCACAAGAAACCAACAGTACTGTTAAATTGCCTGCACATAGAATGTTTAGGGTTGAGGACTGAGTTAATTTGTTTGCCATATGGTAGCTACGGGGATTGAAGTAAACTATTATAATAATTATGTATGTACTACTAAGGTAATATTGAGCTGTCTTCATTCAGCACTCTACAACCTTATAGTACAATTCACGCCATATTTTATTCTTAAAGAATGGGATCATTCAGATCGAGTATGTCTTAATAATCAATTAGGAATTTTTGTATGATTTATTATGTGTATTGATTGATAATATTAAAGGTTTATAATTACTTAATTAATGGAGAAAGATTTCCTATTCAGTCGTTTATTATGCTAGGGCTGATATCAGTTTGATAGGAAAATTGATTAGTTGTGAATATTGAATGGAGAGATTTCAGTCTTAAGTTTATATTTATCAATGTAAAAAGAACTGGTGCATGTAGAGTCTGTTAAAAGTTAAATGAAAATTACAAAAGTTTGTCCATCAGGTTAGTTTTGTTTTACTGAGTTAACGATAGTCTGTCATAATCTGATAAATTAGATAATTCCCTCATTAGTATTACTTATTGAATCGACAGTGCTTAAACCTCATGTATTTAGCTAGAACGGTAAAACTTCAATGTCTTCAATAACTCCTGGTTAGAAGGGCTCAATGACAGTTTTGAAACGTAAATCTCCATTCTAGGGTGTCAGTGTTAAATTCTAAGTAAAATAGATGACCTAATTGTTAATTTAGAAGTGCTAATTAAGGACTGCAGTGTTTCATTTTGGTTTAGGAAACAACAAGTCCTTTTCCACAATTTGGAAGTGATAATTAAAGTGTATGTTGGAAGGGGAATGGCTGAACAGCTATCACTCCATGTTTTAGCAATAATTACAAAATTAATAATTATGATAAATTACACGTTTCAATTTTCAAATATTAAATTTCATGAAATAAAATCACTAAGTAAGATGAATTAAACATGTTACTGCAGGCCTAACACCTTGGTGGCTTTAAATTTTAAATTTTCTAATTTCAAGAAATTTGAATATAAATATTTTATCAGTTGGCCCTATGTATACTGTGATCAGGGATATTATGATAAATTATACGTAATTGCATTTTTATTATATTCAATTTTGGAATAGATTAATCTCTTCACTATTGTTGCCTGGCAACCAGCACTTCCTGTTCTTCATGTACCTAGCAACCAGCACTTCCTGTCTAGGTAAAGATTAATTGTTATTGTAAAAGTCTTAATAATTATTACTTTCATACAAATTTTGAACATTTTTCTTACCCTCCTGAAAATTTATTGATAATTTATTTAGAAGACAGGTCATAGATTGTATGCAAGGTTTAGATATTTTCAATATCCAGGACGGCTGACTGTACCGCAGTAATGGATCTGATTTTTTACTCGTTAATTATTTGTTTGATATGATCTTGTTTATTGATACGACCCTGGTATACAAGGTAGATCAGATGTTTGAGGTTAATTCTATCATGATGCTATACAAGTTCTCATTGAGGGGAATTCAATCAAGCCTGTTGTATTAAAGGTATATACTCAATCTTATAATTTAACTTCAAATCTAAAAAGGCTAAGGAAATTTTAAGATTAAAATGTCCATTTTAAATACTTAAAACTTCCAGTCTAAGAAAATTTTAAGATTTAAACTCCCATGATGTGCCCCTAGAGATGTCTCTTATAGGGGATATAATGTCAACATGGTATGTCTCTATCACAGGTGTAGCACATATGTTCAGTCTATGGGGTGTGTCTCTTACATGGGGTGTAAAATGCAAGCTGCATACACAGGGTGTGTCTCTGGATGAGGTGTAGCATACTTGAGGTACCTACTGTGTGTGTCTCTAACATGGGATATGATAAACAGAATTTGTTTAAAAGGTAGATCTCTTACAGGGGATTGAGACCTACCTTGCTTCATTGAAATCAGTTCAGTTAATAAATAGGTAGAGAGCAAATTGCATAACTTTTCCAATACCTGTTGTACATACAAACTTAAATTATGTCTCAAAAATTTCATTTTGAAATGTAAAAAAACCAAGGACATGTCCCTTTAAATTATATAGAAATGAAATCATTTATAAAGATATGAATAAAACATATACCAGACCCAGGGAGGTTAAATCCTCTAATCAGCATGAAGGGTGAAGACCTTTTATTGAATAAAATACCTTCATTTCATGTCATCATATAGAAAGACATGTTAGATAGATTTATGACGCAAATTGAATTTTCAATGCTAAGATGATTTCATTTTATTGATACAGAATGAAGGATAACAATAATTTTAGCAATATATTCTCAATTTCGGTTAGACCATGTTAGATAGGTGCTTGTTTAATTCAAATTAATTAGAATCTTGTTTGCCCATTACATTCTAAGATTTTGACTAGCCAATATCCAAAATGGACAATTTTTGTGTGGCGATAAGCCACACAATGTAATAACTATCTTTCAGTTTTGATTTGATTTATATATACTATGAAGTTAACGCCTTTATGCCTACACCAATAAATAGGTCTATGATTTGAACAATATTACAAGCATGCTACTCAGGTTACACGTATCATTGAACCCGATTTGTTTACATTACCAACATTTATTAATATTAAGACCAACAATTACATCAGACTTTTATTTTTTGAGGATATTTTAATTTTATAGCAAATCATTCCGCATGGACTATATTCCTACTACCAAAGGCCTGCGAACCGCCCAGGACCGTCAAGAAGGTTGAGAAAGTAATCCCACGGTTTCATGTTTACATATCGGGGCATTCATATGCAAATTGATATACAACGAGCTATTGGTCAGTGACTAGTTTGTATTGTTTATTCAGCCGATAGAAATGTGTCTATTAAAATCACTCCGCCGCTGAACATTTGTAGACGATGACCTAATTATGTTGTTTACAAACATTGATGCTATAAATAGAAACAACATGGTTTCACTGGTAGCGGGAAGCTGAATTAGTTCAAGGACAGTATATACAGTCTATCTAACCGCTAGCAGACGATCTATACACTAACTTGATTAGCTTATCTACAGGATCTACTATATTAATAGATCTCTGGTTTAGAACAGTACTGTCACGCAATATTCAATTAATTGCAGTTCCGTCAATTACTATCGGATTTTGACAAAATAAATTTTGTCAATACCATGAGATATTTCAATTTATTAATATCAAATTAAATTTAAATTATAAAATAATATGAATTCACATTGGCGAGTTAAATAGCGAGTCCCTAGATTTTCTATTCTCGAATTGCGCAAATTTTCGGAACTACGTGAGGTTTTAAATCGTCAGTAACAATTTTGTTTTCTAATTTACATAAACAAATAATACCTCACTGAAAAGAGGAAACTTTCAACTTCAAGAAAATGTGCAACATTTATATCAGTCTCAATTAATAAGCACATGACAGCGAGTTAAACGCGCATCGTGCGAACTATTTGTGCTATTCATAGCGGCTATTTTCAACACGTAACGCTATTTAGGATTTGAATTGAGAAAGAATAATTAAGCAATAAACGAGAATTCAGTAAAGTATTTTCGGATTAAAAGAAATTGTCAATACTATGACATATTAAAGATCACTTATACCAATTTAATTTGCGGTTATAAAATAAATGAACTAATGCTGACGAGTTAAACAGCGAGCACTTACATTTTCTATTCATGAATTGCGCGATTTTTAGCAACAACCTGGTGTCGTAAATCACCAATTATATTTTTACTTTCCAAGTAACATTAACAACTAAAAGCTATTTTAAAGACGATACGTTCAGTTTCATTAAGATGTGCGACTTTCATATAGATCTCATTTAATAAACACTCTTCGGCGAGTTTAAACGCGCAACATGCGAACTAATATGCCTTTTAAAGCGGTAATATATTTTCACAAGGTTTCGAATTGAAAAGTTAACGGTAATTGGATTAATAGGCCGTTAATTATTATATACACGTTGGGCAAACCAAATTCTTAACCAAAGACCAAACATACTTCAATAATTATAAATAATTAATAAGCTCCTCCCACTTAATGTGCAGTTATAAAGCCCATTAATGCATATCTAATTAGCTCCTCCCACAAGCCACGTTGTGCAATATTATCTATGCATTTTTTAATTAGCCCCTCCTTATTATGTAACATTACATAATCCTAGCTAGATCTATATTTTGACAAGAAATTTGTAATCAATTATTGAAGCTGCATGAGGCAGAAAATTGACCATACAATCTGGTAAACTTCAAGTGGTTGTATATTGGTAGGTCGTTAGTAACTTGTTTTGGGACAGTTGGGGGTCATGTAACACAGGGATCTATGTTTTTACAAGAGATTGAACACACCATGAGACAGGAAATAGACCGTTAAAACTATTTTTAATTGAATGGGTTGTATATCGGGTTCTTGTTAGTTGATTTGGAGACAGCTGCAGAAGTAAGGAATTTAGGGTCATAAAATTTACTGGTATAAAAAAGGGTTTACAACTTTGATACTCAGAATTTAGAAGTTAAATACATTCTTCTTGATATGGATTTAATAAGAAATAATGTATTTGAAAACTATCAGCTATCCACTGCCCATCACCTGGGATGGGACCATGGTCGCACACTGACTGGTGCATAAAAATATGCTAAATACAACATAATATAGCTATAATAAATATCACCCGCTGATTAGC
Organism: Spisula subtruncata; assembly: GCA_963678985.1. Lineage (NCBI taxonomy): Eukaryota > Metazoa > Mollusca > Bivalvia > Venerida > Mactridae > Spisula > Spisula subtruncata. Next base: position 1,451,496 of record OY787677.1, read on the forward strand.
GCGAGTTCATATTTCGGAACAGAATACGCAAATATTTAAATAATAACCAATACATTAATAATCGTCAGATTTTCAAAAAATAACTTGTAGTATATTCCAAAATATATAATTGACCTGTTTTCAAATACGATTTTATTAACATATCGGACAGAATGCTATAGAATTTACGCTGAGTATGGTCCGAAAGTCTGTTCGTAAGTTTAGTTATGTTACTCCGCAAAACATTTCTGCTATTGATCCGGCAGGAGTACGGACAACCTTCATTATAATCATATCAGTAGTCAATAGCCCTTACCACTGGACCACTTGTCCACCTAAATTCAATTGATCGACTTTAAATATATATGTATATGGCATCTAAGAGAAGTGCTGTGACATGAAACCATAATTCTATCTGGTTCCGTTCTTGAATTATTGCATTCAACCAAAAAAAGTCATGATATTACCATTGATATCATTTTCTTATATTTTCCTTCTATTGAAATCTGGTTCTATCTTATTAATTACCTCCCTTTATTTAATTTTCCCAACATATTTCTACCTAGTCCTGTTTCCATAGCGGGTGGGGGGGGGCATCTCGTTTGTTGTGTTTTAATTCCCAGTTCATCAGTTGTATGGAAACTACCCAGTCACTCATCTTGACACCGACGCTTGGTGTCTTGAGAGCAGCACAAACATTCGAGTGAGTCTGGGCTTATCAGAACTCTGACACAGCATGTTGGTGCAGCCTTTATTTGAATGGTAAAAATGACATCAGTTCGCCACACATCAGTACTTTCAGTGCTTTGATTTAAAATTTTATTCTATTTTTAAATTATTGTTTGATGGGATTAAATTTTTGTGGTAGAAGATGAACCACAAAATCCACAAAATTTAATAACCCATAAAAATTAATGATTTTACAGTAAACTATCTGTCCTATTTGATTTTACGTTTGTAATGATCTCGGCATCGTGTTTTATGTCATATTCGGGGATTATATGTAATCCTGTTTGATTCCTCCCATCTACTGCTGTGTGAAGCGTCTTGTACTGTATGAAGCGTTTCTGGTTAAACGTATGTGAGAAGATGACAGATTTACGTAAATTGTTTGAAATATTTGTAAGATTGTATGACAGTTCATTGACATATATTACAAGCGAGGGATATTTTATGCCCCCTCCATGATTATGTAAGGTTGGCAATGTATGAACGAGTTGACATCTGGTAATCACAATAAGGCGTACATGTGTTGAGGTCCATATTGAAGATTGCATTATTATAAATATGTTAGCCTCGTAAAATAAAGACTTTACTTACAGTCCTTTCAAAGTCAAATGAGAATGGTTGTAAATATACTATCATCCGGCAGGTTAACAATGTTTATCTAGCTTTAACTGGGTATCCTTGAGTTAATGGTATTCACGGCTATTCTTTCGAATGGGATATTTCCCTCATTAGTATTACTTATTGAATCGACTTTACCTCCTATCATGTTGAGCTGTTTCGTATCCCAATAAGTCATACAGTCATGCTTTTAATCACAATACAGGGTGAATTGAATAGTATTAGTCAGTCATTCAGTGATTTGGTTTATATGCTAGGAGATTTGTTCCTAGGTTGAGGATTGGGTAAAATTCTCTGTACAATACAATATATTAATGACCAGTATAGCTTAGCTATTTTGACCTAAGCCTGACCTTTATGCAAGAATATACTACAAGGTTCTTGCTTTGAATATATCAATTTCCGCAAGCGAATCGTGCGATATTGGTATTTCAAATTTGTGTTAGTATTACTACTCGAGCATCTTCAAGGTACTCCCCGATTATGAAAACATACAATCGGTGTTGTAAACGTAGACAATATATCACCTGTTAAATTATGCTAATCAAAAGGTCAGGTTCATGTCAAATTGGCCAAGCTATACTTAATGGTAATCAGCTGTTAGAAATAAAAAAAAGTGCAAGTATTTCATTGCTTGATCAGAGACACAATGAAACATTTATCATTTTTTATGTTCAATTGAAACAAACTGTTTGCAGTAGTACTTGGCTAACAGTTTGAGTAAAAATGAAGTTATTGACTCCCAGCACGATAAAACCAATATTATATTTGTCTGTACAGAAGATAAATGCTTCAACTGTGTGATAAATTCCAATATTACATTCTTGTTGACCAGATAAATTCCTGTATCGTTCAATCTATGTTCAATTGTCTTATAGAGCACATATACTTCACACTTAGAATGGCATCAAACTTCTTGATAGCTTAGTTGTATAGCGTCCTCTTCCAGTGTGGGAGGTCAAGGGTTCGGGACTAGGGTTACAAATAAAAGAAACTGTATATATAAATAGGGAAAAAGACGCGGAAAGACATCTCCCAAAAAGAAGAAAAAGAAAAAGCCAAAGATGTCTATATTTAAATCGGTACTGTCGGGTATACTGCACAGTGTTGGAGATATGTCTGTTATATATTACAGTGTCACACCAATACTGTATCATTGATAACGAAAAAAAATAAACGAACATTTTTTTATAGAAAAATAAAAAAATTCAATTTTTTTTTTCATTTAAGTCTTTATCAATGATACAGTTACCTGTCACTAATACTAGGGCTGTAACGGTATACCGCGGTACACGAAAGACCGCGGACTTCAGTCCCACACGGTTCACGGTACAAGAGTTGCAAATTTCGGTACGGTTCGGTATAACCATTTTATGAGCAAAAATAATATTCAGAGGACGAAAATGTCTGAAAGCCCTCTGATTATGTATATTTACCATGCATCATTCGTTTTCATTGTATTAAGTTGATAGCCACATAATAATTGCTGTTATAGAATCAACAAATTCATTGTCACTTAAAAATTGTAGTATTTAAGCTGCTGTTAAAGAATATTGTATCATACCGAAATATACCGAACCGTTAGAAAAAATGGCGGTACGTATCATATCGTGAGGTGAGCGTACCGTTACAGCCCTAACTTATACCACATGACTTTGACCTACAGACCCAAATACTTACAGCTATCTTTGTTGTCGAGTCGATGCACATGTTGTCTTGGATCTGTAGCCCAAAGTCACATGGTATTGCAACACTGCATAATGTGGTATAGTACAAAATGTACAGTCTACTTATGTAGTAACTTTTGTGGTTTGTAATGTTCAGAATGTATGGTTATAATGTTGTAATGTCTTGTTTGTCCTTATGAATAAGCTGTCTTATTCAATGGGAAATCAAAACCTTTTTAATGAATTATTTCATGGAAATATAAGCTTCAAGGAACTTATTAAATGATATATTGTGATATGTTGTTTGTTCTTATCAATAAGTTGTTGTTGTCAAAGTTGTCAATAGAAAATCAATCGGCTTTTGAGTACCAAGCCTCAGTTGTGCATATTTGCCCGGCAAATCCGGCAAATATTGCTAGAGTTATGGCCCGTGTGTGGAGACATGTATTTTTGTGTGAAAAACAAACCAACTTCTAATTTATATCTTCTTTTATAGGAAAGGAAGCTCTATGTTGTGATATGTTGTTTGTTCTTATCAATAAGTTGTCGTTGTCAAAGTTGTCAATGGGAAATCAATCAGGTTTTGAGAGATTTAGATCCGCTACTTGGACAATGACTGGGGAATGGAGGAGTTCTAAAGGCTTTTCATACCCTTGTGTTTGTTGAGTGTTTGTCAATGAATGTCATCAATATATCTGTGAGGTATCTTTCTCAATGTTTGTCTTGTTCTTCCTGGAATCTTGTAGAAGTTATATGTCATGTGACGTGTGTCATGTGACACTTCCTGAGATGTTAACATAATTCTCGGTAAAGACTTTGTTTCTTTGGTGCAATAAAGTTGTATCTTCCTAGTATATGCAAGATATGTGATCCTGATTCTGTCGTGAGTGCATGGAGTAGCTTTTAATCTGAAGTTAAAACTTCTATTTTAATTATTAAGTTATGAGCGTAAGATATTATTTTGTTAAAATACAGTAATGCTTTAAATGAATCAAGTTTGAAACTATTTTTATATATTTTTAGTTGACAATGTGACCCCTTGCATAATATGCTGTAGTAGGCTCTATATGAATAATAAGCCTTTTAAATGTACTCTGAACTAAAATGAGGCTTTGTAACAAATGCATACTCCAATATGATTGGATGATATAAATAGATATCTGGATAATAACATTTGACAAGCATTCTGATTGGATGTTAAAAAGATATCAGTATTTTAACATGTGACAAGCATTCTGATTGGATGTTAAAAATAGCAAAGTGATATTGAATTGTGTTCTTCAATTTGATTGGATGTTAAAAATAACCAGCCAATCATGGCAGTGCAAATTGTGCAGTACATTGATTTAAGGCATACAATAGATGTTAATCCACCGACCTATCACTATACTCCTTACAAGGTGAGTTTTGATGGTAAAAGTTGAATATTTCACCTAATTGTTACATTGTTTGTATTGGCTTCTTACAAACTTACTAACTAATTAGATTCATTGTTAGAATTTTGGTCTTGATTGCTCTTCCAATCAGATCATTGCTCTATATAGTTCAACAGACTAATCAAAATAATTATTTTCCGTTACTAACCAATAAATTATTGTTATTTAACCCATCAGAAACATTGTTCTTAGTTGATTAACCAATCAGAATTAATCTTTGTTCCAGGTTAATTGACCAATCAGAATGTCTAGATTAATAAATTAACCAATAAAATTCTTAGTTCAGAAATAGATAATATATGTTAGCAGAACAATGATTTCTGGCTAGTTTCATATTTAGATATTATTTGCTTGTCCAAAAAAGTTTACATTGAATTTCTTTCAGGGTGAGGTGTGGGGTGTTACAAATAACTTAACATTACATGTACATGTATAATAATGCTATTGGTTGTTAAATTGTGCTTTGGCATGTTCAGTGTATCTTTAATGCATTACATGTATTACTATAGGAGAGATCTACAGCTACGTCACTGTTATCTGTGATGTGTACTACGTAGTACACACTTTCCTGGAGGTCGGACAAACATTTGTAAACAGGGGCTGCTTCTGATAAGATGTATAGTGTAGAAATGACAGAAAATTATGTATCTGGAGCTAAATTTTGCTCATCAGTTATATCTGAGCATCAAAATCATTTGTAGAATTACAAAGATAGTAGGCCTCACATTGTCGAGGTTTAAAATCTTCTGGGAACAAATCGGAACTGATTGCAATTAAAATTGTTCCAGCTGAATAATATTTGGTGTATTATATTTTGCTGAATATTTTACACAAATGAAGATTCTGTAGTTTAACAATATTAATCCAAGGCAATATAGCCTGATTTGTAATGTAACAGGTACAATAAGAGTTCACACATTAGTCCGGTAAAATTTGTAGATTTTATCATGGATGATCTTATCTAATTAATACTTTAATTACATCATCTGTTAATCATTGTTTCAATGAGAGATTTAATCAGATATGTAGCCAGCATAATGATAATTAAGTACTATTGGAAGCACAAGCTATTTTAATATGCAAAACATGTCTTCAATGCTTGTGCCAAAGATGACATTGGGGTGTCAATTGATTAGGGGAGGTGGTTTCAAAACAGTTTGAGATGCGTTAGCCGATGACCAGTGCAGAACAGAACCAATATTTCCTGTCCTGCAAGTGACTGGTTGGAAATCATTTCCATCACCAAGTCTTCCAGAGGGCTGTGGTACTCATTGTTTCTTCAAAGGTTGATTATGACAATAGTGACAATGATGACTCCTAAAATTTGACACATCTCAACACATCTAAGCCATTGATGAAAGAACAATATTAATATATTACTTCTGTATTGGATATGAAGCACACATGTTAAGAAGGAGGACAATTTATCAAATGCATAGACTGGGCTTCTTAAATATTAAATTCAAGAACATCAGCACTGAGACTGTTTAAATCAACGGTGACTGGAAATAAACATTACATCATAAAAAAAACAATGTGTTAAAATTGCACATCACAGCTTATAGCAAAGTGTAAAAACTAGGCAAGGAAAATACCATCTTTAATGAGATTACTCTGGGCCTGAATGCATTAAGATATTCAAAAACAAACGAGTTTTGTGTCAGAACATTTAGGAAAGTGGGAATAAAAATTTGATTTTCAAAAGTTGTGGAAACTACAGGTCTATGGATTAATCCCGAGCTAAGATGTAGCCCTGATGCCATTTTAAAAATTGATCAAAAGCTGATGCACCAGTCAGTTGCATCGACGGCCCCATCCCAGTGATAGGCCTAGATAGCTGATGAAACGGTCGTGTTTTACCTTCCAGCATCCCCACACTGCCGAGAAAATGTTTGTAAAAAATTCTCCAAACCAGTTCCCTGGGGACAGTATTTTGTCATTTCCCGGGGAAATACCGGATATTTTACCAATAGGGTTGGCGGTTTATGACAACAACACAAAAAAATCCCGGCCCATCCTAGAGGTGGGACCGCGGATACAACGGACTGATGCATTATTTGTATGTGAAGTTGTTAAGCACCAGACAGTTGCAACCACAACCCACACCCCATGGGATGGGATGGGAGTTTTACTTTAGGGTTGTAAAAAACGGCCCTGCCAGGGAAAGCTGATGGTAAAATCTCAGGTATTTCTGACAACTAAATTTTGTCCCCGGGGTATTGGTTTGGAGGAAAAATGTCCAAATGTCCAACATTTCCCGAGCAGTGCGGGGGATCCTGGAAGGAAAAAACACCGCCCTTTTCCTGACTATTCCCAGAGTATCAGCGGGGTGGGTCGTGGATGCAACTAACTCGTGCGTTTTTGGCCACCATGACGAATAATTTTAGAAGCCATCGAAAGAGACGTTGACTTTTGGGACAATTTGAGACTTTCCCATTTCCACAACAACACTTTCTGGAGAATACGTACCACGCTGTCTAATGCCCACTTGTCACAATAAAAACATAGATCAAGCAAAATATGTTAATATAGATTTATACAGTGATACACAAAACAGTCATGTTTTTTGAGTAAATGATTATCATAATAATAAATATATCGTACACACATAAACGAGAAATATGCTGTACATGTATATAAAAAATGTATATTGTAATTATATTTTTTCTCTCATTATAATCACACAAAGATTATTCTATTTATTAATAAATATCTTTAATACATGTAATTCCATTACAAGTAAGTGAGTTGCTTTAAAGTCTTTGCGACCATGCACTTATCCATCTGTTACACTTTACGTCATTTGTTTTATGGTTTTGGAAAAGGTATGAAAAAAACCTTGCATGTCAGTTCTGTCACTCTACCTCGAGTCACTATTACAAAATCATTAACAACAATGTTTTGTCCCACCAGAGCGTTTTTAGCAGAAGAAGATGACATATCCATACTCATGCATGTATAAATATATAGTGAATCAGAAGGTAGTACAAACAAAGTTTGTCCGACCAGCAACAGTTGCTATGGTCAGTGCTTATCAGTAAATCTATTTTAGCATATCGGCCTACCTGTAGATCCCTCCTATTGGCTGGTCGGTAAAAATCATTCTGGAACTCTTGTTTTAATTGGTTCACAGCAGAATTCCATTGGGGGTTCTTCTAGCATGTGTATTTACAAAATGGTGGCTGTGTGATGATTCTGACGCACATAAACGATGAAATTATAGACATAGGATCATCTGCTTCTCTGTCTTACTGAATTTTAGGGGTATTTAATAATTTTTCCATTAAAATTTGTTTTAAAGAGACATAGAGCTCTATTCTCAAAATATTTATTGAAACTCATTTTTTTAACTTCTTCAATCATTTGTCAATAATTTTGGACCTGCATGTTAAGCAGAAATATGTCAAACAGGGTTCACGAAACCGTAAGAATTCACAAAATTATAGGAAAGAAGGATAATATGTTTTGCTCTGGATTGATCAGGGTGTAGCTTTGATGAAATAATATGTTTCAGCTTTTTTTAGGTCAATGTCAGCTCATACAAGATGAAAGTTTGTGTACTGCTTTCACTAATCAAATTGTCGTTATAATTGTTTGCTTAAGTTTTTAATCGACCCTCGTGTTTTAGTTTGAGCTCTACTTATGTTTGTTTTTGCCAATTTTTTTACGGATGCAAACAGGATGAGGTACAACATCTACAGGGTCAGGTTGCTAACATGGAGCAAAACGCTAACCAGGCCAACGATATATCCGAGGATTTAAGATCCAAGCTTCTAGAACTTCAACTTCGTCAAAGTACTGCTGATATGTTAGCAGAGCAAACCGCCTCTCGTGAATCGTCAGCCAAGTTATCAGTAGTATGTCAATGCACTGGCACTTCTTGAACGCCCCTCATAATGAGACTAACTGATTGCCTTGCCCCCCGTTATAATGCTAATTCCATGGTTGGCCCACGTAGTGTAACTGTAATACAAGTTACTAACTGCCCCTCATAAAACTTAACTGACTGCGTCTGGTTATGTTGCTGTTATGTAACTTAATGACTGCCCCTCATATCGATGGCTTAGAACAAGAAGGTTGTAACTACCAAATCAATATTTTGAGAATACACCGAAAAACTGTCTGACATGTACTCTTTACTTATGGTAAAGCAAACTTTTACAACTTCATTTTGGTCAACATGACAAGCTCAGATTTTTATGAAAATGGGCTCATAAGAAGCGCCTTGTGATGCTTATTCTAAATATGTATGAATCTTAAAAGGTCGTAAGTGGCACTTATGACCTTCTAATTCTAAGCCATCGATATCTCTAACTTAGTGCCCCTTATGATGCTGCTGTATTTGGACTAACTACAATGTACCATGCATATAAATTTTCTAACCAACCCTCAATAATGCTGTTATGTACTGCACAGGGCCGGTATTTATAAAGCATCTTAAGTGAAAACTTAGAATTTTCTTAAAATCTCAAATTTTCCTTAAGTGTATCAGCTAAACAGAAAAACCATTATTAACAATTATTTACATTGTTAAGAAGCTGTATGTAAAGAGCTATACTGTAATCATATAGAAAACATAGGCTATGTATCATTTCTTGTGAAATATGGGAAGCTCAATATTTTAACTTAAGTCAAAATATTTAAGTTTTCACTTAAGATGCTTTATAAATACCGGCCCTGGTAACTGACACAAACAGGCACAGGGTTATGCACATTTCTTGACTCCTCCTCTGTCGGTTGATGAAATAGTTCTGAGGAACTCTAAATTTTCAAATTCATGCATGGTTTATAGAAATTTGTTGGTAGTAATATTCGGCATTGAGATGAGTGAAGTAAGTGTGTATGTTGCCCTCGGATACCAGATTGCCAGAATCGTTCTTGTGTTTTTGCAACTAACATGATTTTTTGCAACTAGTGTTAATTTTTGCAACTAAAATTAATTTTGTAACATCCCTGTTTCCCCTTCCCCAACCGTGGACTCACTGATTTGTGCGCAAGTCCTGTGTTTATTAATCAACTGAAGAAGCTTTGAATTTGTTTGCTGGTGAATTTAGCCAATAAAAACCTTTCTAACTGACAATGGTGTGGTTATGTTACTTGTCCCTGGATTGGTTAATATTTGCTGTGTAATATCACATTGACCAATGGTATTAGTGATGTTGGAATTATTTAATTATGCAATTTCAGCTTTTGTGATATCATACATACCAAGTTTTGCAAACAAAGGGAGCTAACTCTATTTCTGCTAACACATAATATTGTAAGAGTTACCTTCCTTCATAAAATTAAAAAAATAATATTATCATGCATTTATATCATGCTTTTAAGGTCATAATGACCTGATTTTTCATGCTTAATTAAGTATATAATTTTATTATAACATTTTTCTATTACGTAAATGTATGGTCGCTTGTTATGTAGTTATATTGACTATATAGTTACATTCAAGTATAGTACCTTATATAGCTGCATGTTTTGCATGTTTTAAGAACATTTGTGAATAATACTATTGATGGTATAATATTTATACACATGTATTTTAATTATAATGACATTGCATGTTTTAATACGCTGAATTTTTGTTATTAATATTTTAATTTTGACCAATCATGTTGCATGTATCTGAATTTGAATATTTTCAGCCAATCAAATTTGGTGTTATATTTCGCCTAAGTTCAAATCAGCCAACAAGATTTTGTGTTATATTTAGCTTGAGTTTGAATTGACCAATAAGATTTGTTGTTATATTTTATAGGGCAAGTCTATAGGAGAGATATCTGCTGGAGATGATGACCAACAAGCAACGAAACAGGTAATCACAAGAATTTTCTATGAAAACAAAAATATAAAAAGTTTCTTGATATATATTATCGGATCCTTCTTTCATTCTTCCATTAGCACAAATCTTTCATATCTACATCTTAGAATTGACAGTGGCACCCCTCCCCCTCTCTTTTAGTACATGGGATTCATGGTCAATTTAAAAATAATTAGACCATACCCTGGACGCAAAAGCATCGTATGTAGTATGCATTAAAAACATTATTTGGTATTGCAATATTTCCTAAAAATTGGTTCCTGAACATCAATTTACCCAATTTTTAAACATTTTATATGCCAACAATACTACAAAACATACGAGATGTATTCGGAACTCAATGAAAAATACTAAAACTACTCACGGCAGGATTCATGGGAGATAGGGGTGTCACAGATAGAATTTGTCAAAGTTCATTAACTACTAGCCTTAAGTTATCATTATGCATGTTTGAAATCATTAATATTCTTAGTATTAACATCATGTTATGGTTGTTGTTTATAAGTCCCCTACCGGAGGACTTATGGTTTGCGCTCCGTCCGTCCGTCCGTCAGTCTGTCACAAAAGTTTGTCCGGAGCATAACTACAAAACTAAGCAAGCTTTGACTTTAAAATTTCACATGTGTATAGATATCAATTAGGAGAAGTGCAGTGCACAAGAACCATAACTCCGCCTTACTTAATTTTATAGTTATTCCCCTTTGTTAATTTTCTTACTTAAATTATGCCCGCAGCATAACTCCAATTCCAAAAGAGATATGATTTGGAAACTTTACATGAGGATAGATATTAATGAGGAGAAGTTCATTGCACAGGAACCATAACTCTCCCTTACTTAATTTTTGAGTTTTTCCCCTTTGTTAATTTTCATACTTAAATTTTGTTCGGAGCCTAAAACGTAAAACAAACAAAAATACTCTGAGGGTAAACACCTTGGAATGGTCTGGTGACAACTGCAGCAGGCTTAAACTAGTTTAACTGCGCCAACATCACACTACCCTGTTACAATTGGCTACTGGTAGGGGACTTTCATTGCTTGGCAATAGTCTTGTTTATTTTGTTGTTAATGCAATCAGAAGTTGAAAAAGGTGGTAATTGTTGAAACGGTAAGACTAGTGGATGTTATATTCATACCCCACCCACTTCATTATCATCTTCATCATCATCATTACTTTACTCAGTGAAATCATCAACAACAACAACATTATCATCATCATTACTTTACTCAGTGAAATCATCAACAACAACAACATTATCATCATCATTACTTTACTCAGTGAAATCATCAACAACAACAACATTATCATCATCATTACTTTACTCAGTGAAATCATCAACAACAACAACATTATCATCATCATTACTTTACTCAGTGAAATCATCAACAACAACAACATTATCATCATCATTACTTTACTCAGTGAAATCATCAACAACAACAACATTATCATCATCATTACTTTACTCAGTGAAATCATCAACAACAACAACATTATCATCATCATTACTTTACTCAGTGAAATCATCAACACCAACAACATAATCATCATCATTACTTTACTCAGTGAAATCATCAACAACAACAACATTATCATCATCATTACTTTACTCAGTGAAATCATCAACAACAACAACATTATCATCATCATCGTCGTCATCGTCATTGTCAACATCACCAACAACATCATCATTGTTATCATCATCAAAAACAACAACATCAACAAGTTCTATACAATCACAACAACAGCTCAATCAAGGTTCACACTATGGTCATGAAAAAGTACTTGAATTTTATAAAATTTCTTATTTTCTTGGTAAATTTTCCTAGAATTACTTACCTGCAATATGGAAATGCTAAAACATAAAACTGCAAATGGAGACATTGAGCGTCTGATTACTCAATCTTTTATCATGAATTCTTTTGATTTTAAGAAACATTTTTTGGCATTTTTTGCCTTGTCAATCACAATTTTAGTCCTTTCATCATTTTATGAGATCTTGCAATATAGGAATCACACAAGTATATTTGGCAAGCTAGCCCATTTATTGTTTCGTAAACATTAAAGATCAGGTATTTAATTCTTTCTGTATCTTTTGAAGACTGTTTGCTGTGTCTGTGAAAGTCTGTTAGATATTTGTTATGATGTTGACATATTGTGTCTGTCTGTTATGATGTTGACATATTGTGTCTGTCTGTTAGTTAATGGGGTATGTCGTTAAAATAAATGACCAATTATCATAAGTGTTATAGATTAAGTCAAACTGGACTACCCGGGCAATACTGCAGGAATAATTTGGGTTTTATGGGCTTATTTTTTGTTGTTCGGGCTAACATACGTGGGTGAATCAAAAAGTTCGTAGAAAAATATCATAACTCACAAACCACAGCTTCAATCGCTTTAAAATTTAAATATAACGTGATCATAAGTATAACAAAACAATTTGTCAAATTTCAATGAATTAGTCAAATTGACATGATTTTTACATTGAAACGCACACATGCTGTAACAGCATACCAGAGCATGTCAGCGTCATTTGATGAACGACGTCAAACTTGGGCTATGTTTGTCAATACTTACGTTAACGTTTTGACTCATTTTCGCTTCTCGAGGGACTAATATGTAGGTATTTTTGAATAACCATCTTGATAATAGTTTCTGCATTTTAAATTGTTTGTTTAATATCGTGTACGCTGTCCCGTAAGATTAATCTAAGTGTTTTGCTATATCCGCTATTATATAGCGCTGGTCCTCTTCGACGACGTTGCGTTCCAACGTCACCAGTATCGGGTGTATTATATTCGTTTGTCAACTTCTGATATCCTACACATAAGCACTAATTCCACTTATAAATCTATGTCTATTTAGTTCAGATCATATACCTGCACGTTTCAAACCATATATTGTCTCTGATGCCGTACGTATATTCCAGTTTCACGCATATTTTGATAGCAGCCCGCGGTTCTGTCAATTCCGGTAGACCCGTTTTACGCGGTTATTTCTATATAGTGCGATTATGTAAATGTCTATTAAAACATTATTTATCGGAGATGACGTCTGAAATTTTAACAGACTTTATAAATTATATCAGGCATAACATTTTGACGGATTTTGGAGGTCCTACAATTGAGATATTTAAGAAAATTGAATAAAATATGTTTCAAATTATCCGTGTGCTCCGGTATACGTAATAACCCTTATTTAAGATATAAATATTTTTAAAATGGTTATTATCAGGTCGCTATGCTTCTGTGTTTATAAAGAAAATACCAATATATTAATTCAGCATAAATATGACGACATAACAAAAAAGTAAGGACAAAATTCTAAGAACTTTTTGATTCACCCACGTATGTTGTGCACATTGTCAGGAATTTTAAGTTGGATAATTTTTGCCAGAATTATGGTCCATAGTGGGAGAAGTCAAGACCCTTTAAGTTCTTATATAAGGTTATGGTATGCATATCAGGGACCTATCTACCAATCTATATGGTGACTGATCCGTGTCATAAAGAGGCTTATTGGAATATACACAAGACTGGTTGCCCATTTACATTGTCACTGATCCGTGTCATAGAGATGCTTATTGGATTATACACTAGACTGGTTGCCCATTTACATTGCGACTGATCCATGTCATAGAGATGCTTATTGGATTATACACTAGACTGGTTGCCCATTTACATTGCGACTGATCCGTGTCATAGAGATGCTTATTGGATTATACACTAGACTGGTTGCCCATTTACATTGCGACTGATCCGTGTCATAGAGATGCTTATTGGATTATACACTAGACTGGTTGCCCATTTACACTGCGACTGATCCGTGTCATAGAGATGCTTATTGGATTATACACTAGAATGGTTGCCCATTTACACTGTGACTGATCTGTGTCATAGAGATGCTTATTGGATTATACGGTGTCACACCGGTGGAAAGTACTTCCGGGTCGTAGTATGCTAAAATAGTCCCTTTCAAAAATTTGATATATGTCTGTTGAAGCACTGTTTTAATACGGAAAATGCTGATTGTTGGCCAAATTACATGAATGTAGATCAAATATGACCTGCATGCTAACTTTTAAGAGTGTTTAATTGATATTTTTCTGCATTATCTTTCCCTGGCTGAAGACTGACAATGTATGTGTGCTTCGGTCAAGTCAGCTTTTGAGGCATGGAAAATAGCGTTGTCCTTCCAGAATCCCTGCAGTAGCTCGAAAACGAAACTATCGACATGCCATTTTCTCCAGCTTATTTTGGATAACAGGGATTGCTTTTTATGGAAACGGCCACAGAAAATGACCTGGAATGTCAGTGAAACGGAGGGAGAGATGCGAATTTGGGTCATTTTGCATTAATTCCAATGGCAGAAAATTCACCGGTGTGACACCTATATCAGGATTTTTGAAGTTCAATATTTTTTCAACTATTTGATATAAACCAATGATATTTGGCATGCAAGCACCCCTGGACCATTAAACCTTGTAGCCAAGAGGAAATTGTTCAGGTTTGTGAAATTTGGATGTTATTCAAAAAAATGAAAAATATGTCCAATTCCTCTTCAAATGGTATATCTGAGTTGTTGCCCTTGGCCTTGGAATTTTGTCAGGTCAATTTGGTGGACAAATTCTTAATTTCTTGTTTGTTGGTGTGTGTTTTTTTAATAATATAAATTGAACCTCCATGGTTAAACCACTAATTGGACCCTGAAAACTGGTCTTATCGCTAAGTTGGTCTTTATATAGAGGTTCAATATAGCACAAAACCGCGGAAATTGGACCTTGAAATTGTGACCGGTCTAAACTTTGAAGTCGCCTAAGTAGTGAAGTGGTCACAATTGTGGGGTAGAATTGTAATGGAGGTGGTCTTTATGTTGAGGTGGTCATTTTATTGAGGTGGTCTTATTATTGAGGTTGATTTTTTCTTGGTGTCGCGCAATCGATTTATTGCTTTCGAAACAGTCTATTTATGATTAGTATGATTTCGCCGCGTCTCATGATTCCGGTCCATGATTGAAAATCTTTGTTGTTGATTCATCTTATTATGGTCTTATTTTGCTGTGTCTGAACTGAATAAAATATCTAGTTTACTGAGATCCATTCCATAATTGCCAAAATAATGCAATAATAGAACAAAAATAACCTTTCGAGGAATTTTTCCAGTCCGCGCCAAGTTCTCGGAAGGGGGGGGCCATGTTTTAACCGGTCACACCAACTTGTTAGGGGCTCAATGTGAAAACCGGTTGGACAACATATGCCGCAATACTTAAAATAACCAGAATAAAAGTATTCGGTTTAGCAAATTTCAAACATTTGAGGTATATTGGTGTCACACCGGTGGAAAGTACTTCCGGGTCGTAGTATGCTAAAATAGTCCCTTTCAAAAATTTGATATATGTCTGTTGAAGCACTGTTTTAATGTGGAAAATGCTGATTGTTGGCCAAATTACATGAATGTAGATCAAATATGACCTGCATGCTAACTTTTAAGAGTGTTTAATTGATATTTTTCTGCATTATCTTTCCCTGGCTGAAGACTGACAATGTATGTGTGCTTCGGTCAAGTCAGCTTTTGAGGCATGGAAAATAGCGTTGTCCTTCCAGAATTCCTGCAGTAGCTCGAAAACGAAACTATCGACATGCCATTTTCTCCAGCTTATTTTGGATAACAGGGATTGCTTTTTATGGAAACGGCCACAGAAAATGACCCGGAATGTCAGTGAAACGGAGGGAGAGATGCGAATTTGGGTCATTTTGCATTAATTCCAATGGCAGAAAATTCACCGGTGTGACACCATACACTAGACTGGTTGCCCATTTACATTGCAACTGATCCTTGTCATAGAGATGCTTATTGGATTATACACTAGACTGGTTGCCCATTTACACTGCGACTGATCTGTGTCATAGAGATGCTTATTGGAATATACACTAGACTGGTTGCCCATTTACATTGCGACTGATCCGTGTCATAGAGATGCTTATTGGATTATACACTAGACTGGTTGCCCATTTACATTGTCACTGATCCGTGTCATAGAGATGCTTATTGGATTATACACTAGACTGGTTGCCCATTTACATTGCAACTGATCCTTGTCATAGAGATGCTTATTGGATTATACACTAGACTGGTTGCCCATTTATATTGCGACTGATCTGTGTCATAGAGATGCTTATTGGATTATACACTAGACTGGTTGCCCATTTACATTGCGACTGATCCGTGTCATAGAGATGCTTATTGGATTATACACTAGACTGGTTGCCTATTTACATTGCGACTGATCCGTGTCATAGAGATGCTTATTGGATTATACACTAGACTTGTTGCCCATTTACATTGCGACTGATCCGTGTCATAGAGATGCTTATTGGATTATACAGTAGACTGGGTGCCTTAATTCAATAAAGTCGTGCAATCATTTATTGGACATTGATTATTCGTGCTGGTATTGTCAACTGATTTCCTAGCACTCGATACTCGTTTAAATGTGATGAAATTTTAATTCGAAAATCGTTAAGAAAATAAGACTTTATTACACGCTTAATGACGTTATCAGCGGGACAGTGAACCAAGTGTCTCATGTTTATATTGGTTGATTATAAACATTGTGTTCATCCTTTCTCTATTCTAAGACTTTGTTGTGAATTGCATGATGTGTGACAAAAATGATTCACTTTTGGATTTATGTAAATTCAGGATAAATTCTCGTTGCCTTGGTTACTGGAGTGCTTGATGTGTTCATGGAGTCTGTGATTTATTCTTCATATATCTACATCTTTATTCTATGATTCTTTTTGTGTTTTCAATTGAGTTTGGTTAATGTGACATCTAAAACTTTTATAAAAAAATGTTAAACTTTATAGTTTGTTTCGCACTTTGTTGTTAAGGTAACGTTTGAAAATATATCTTTCTAAGTAATATTGAAAAAACAACAATAATAATAGTAACTATCAAAAACTACAGATACAGGTTAAATAATATCTCAGAAAGTGTAAAAGTATAATAATACCAATATTTATTTACGTGTTCGTTCGTAAGGTAACGTTTATTTAGAAAATATGTCTTTCTAAGTATTAAAGAAGCCGATGATTCCCTATAACTAGCACATTTTCTCTACTATCACATTAAATGAGCTACATTTACAAAGCACTATCAATTATCATAATTTGTCAGAAGAAAGTGCGCACAAATATGTCTCTATATTGTCAAAAATATATTCAAATCACCAATAATGTTTTATCACTTCCAGCGATTTATTATTATGTGATCAAAGGGAAACAACTTGTGACAATTTGGCTCGTTACGGAAATATATTTTCTCTTTTTTTTCGGTAATTAGTGGGAGCTCGTGTTGAAAATTTAAGGAGTTTAAGCAATAATGATTCTCATTTAATGTATAATATTCCTGAATTGATTTAAACGATCAAAGTTATAGGGAACGCCTCTTTAAAGAAAAATAACTATAATAATAATTACCAGAAAAGATCAAATAACTACAACTGATTCAAGATAAGCTTTAAAATATTATTATGTATATCAGGTAAAACTATAACTATGACCAAAAACAATTAAAAGATAACGATGTTAGGTATTAAATAAAACTATGATTATGAGTTATCTGTCCTTGTTGCTCTTAGAAGTTTCACTCACAGATGAGTAAGGGTACTATCAAGTGTGAGAAAGTTGAGTGTCCAGCACTCATAGGCAGCGCTCATGTTCTACAACTCCAAGGTTGCTGTTTCTATTTTGATGTAAAGTATATAATTGTAACAACCAAATGATTAAGGACTTCAGTAAGTTATCTTCTATTAAGAAGTGCAATAAAAGCAGTACTGTAAAATCATCAATTTTCAAGGGGGATTAAATTTCGTGGTTCGCCTTTAACCACAAAATCAAATCCCATCGAACAACATTTTTACTTGTGTATTTATTACCTGAAATGCAAAATCCACAAATTAACATCCAATCAAAATGGTCTTTTTTACCCAAACCACAAAATTTCTTCCCATTGAAATTAAATGATTTTACAGTATAATATTTTATGCATTGGATAGTGAATGAATGTGTAACAGTGGCCCGGTAGTCCAGTGGATATGTCTGTTGACTACTAAGTGGAAGGCTCAATCCTCCTACCCGGTTGCAAAACAGACATGCTATTTAGTGATTCCCACCTTCCATTTATTTTATCAATATTCTTTAGGATGAGAATTTAAAAAAAAGCTAGGTCCTGTGTATGATGACATATATCTGCACGTAAATAACCAGGGATGCTTCTGCAACTGGAGAATCTTCTGTATCATACACTATCCCCAACCACTCGATGCCTCGCCCATATGGATCATCTGATGGTCAGCATAAATAAACTCCTTATTTATCCTTGTCACCGGGAGGGAGGGGGACATCCTTGTCACAGGGAGGGAGGGGGACATCCTTGTCACAGGGAGGGAGGGGGATATCCTTGTCACAGGGAGGGAGGGGACATCCTTGTCACCGGGAGGGAGGGAACATCCTTGTCACCGGGAGGGAGGGGGACATCCTTGTCACCGGGAGGGAGGGGAACATCCTTGTCACCACGAGGGAGGGGGACATCCTTGTCACCAGGAGGGTGGGGGACATCCTTGTCACCAGGAGGGAGGGGGACATCCTTGTCACCGGGAGGGAGGGGACATCCTTGTCACCGGGAGGGAGGTGGACATCCTTGTCACTGGGAGGGAGGGGGACATCCTTGTCACAGGGAGGGAGGGAGATTATTGGCATTGTCCATCAATATCATTGAAGAGACAGAAGTGAGATACAAGGAACCCGGGTGCGATACCCTAGCACATTTTAAATCGATTCCTAGGTTCTTGAACATGCCCGGTGTAAAGCACTGATACATGCGAATTCATCTCTAGTTGGGTGGGAAACACTTTAAAAAACGTTTCTGAAATGATTAAGTGCCCAAGTTGAGGATCAAACCAGGGACCTCTCGATCAGGAGTCAAGTGCGTTATCCACTCGACCACCATGCCACCCATGCTTGTAGATCATTAAAATGTCAATATTCTTATTAAGTGAACTTTTCCATAAAGGACTGTCATTGTTTCAGTATAGACCTATAGGTCTAGGTAAATCCAGATATATGGTTGCTCAGGGAAACTTAGGGAAACAATAAAATCACTATAAAACATAAATCATAGCTCCCAGTATCCCGGGACTTTATTTTCTTAATCCGCTTCACGTCAGAAAGTTTGAAATCAATAAAGGAAACAAAAGGAGTATGATTACTTTGCTTTCATTCCTACTGCTTTGGGTTCATTAATATTGATTGAGGCGATTATTCTATAATTTTGGATAATTAAATGTCATCTGATTCCCGGGTAGCTACGGAAATAATTATCTTAGAAAATGGGAAAATATACGATGGCATTGTTCAGTCTATTGTTTTGGTCACAGAACTTTCATGGATATTCGATTGATAGTTTGTCTTTGTTAAGCAAATCTCGTCTGCTTTACTGGCAAAGATGAATATGAATTTCCCCTACCAAAGTTCAAATTATTGTTCGAAACAATTACATATAACATAAGTTCCAAACCATAGCATATAAAATAAGTTCAAAACAATTACACACAAAATAAGTTCAAAACCATTGCATATAAAATAAATTCAAAACCATTGCATATAAAATAAATTCAAAACCATTGCATATAAAATAAGTTCAAAACCATTGCATATAAAATAAATTCAAAACCATTGCATATAAAATAAATTCAAAACCATTGCATATAAAATAAGTTCAAAAGCATTGTATATAAAATTTGTTCAAAATCATTGCATATAACATAAGTTCAAAACCATTGTATATAACATAAGTTCAAAATCATTGCATAATTATAACATAAGTTCAAAACCATTGCATATAAAATAAGTTCAAAACAATTACACACAAAATAAGTTCAAAACCATTGCATATAAAATCAATTCAAAACCATTGCATATAAAATCAATTCAAAACCATTGCATATAAAATCAATTCAAAACCATTGCATATAAAATCAATTCAAAACCATTGCATATAAAATCAATTCAAAACCATTGCATATACGATAAGTTCAAAACCATTGTATATAAAATAAATTCAAAACCATTGCATATAAAATAAATTCAAAACCATTGCATATAAAATAAATTCAAAACCATTGCATATAAAATAAGTTCAAATTATTGCATATAACATAAGTTCATAAGCATTGCATATAAAATAAGTTTAAAACCATTGCACATAACATAAGTTTAAAACCATTGCATATAAAATAAGTTCAAGACCATTGCATATAACATAAGTTCATTTTAATTGTATATAACATAAGATCAAAACCATTGCATCAAACATAAGATCAAAACCATTGCATATAAAATTAGTTCAAAACAATTACATATAAAATAAGTTCAAAACCATTGCATATAACATAAGTTCATAACAATTACATATAAAATAAGTTCAAAACCATTGTATATAACATAAGTTCAAAACCATTGCATATAAAATAAGTTCAAAACCATTTTATATAACATAAGTTCAAAACCATTGCATATAACATAAGGTCAAAACCATTGCACATAACATAAGTTCAAAACCATTGTATATACAATAAGTTCAAAACAATTACACATGAAATAAGTTCAAAACAATTACACATAACATAAGTTCAAAACAATTACATATAACATAAGTTCAAAACTATTGCATATAAAATAAGTTCAAAACCATTGCATATAACATAAGTTCAAAACCATTGCATATAAAATAAGATCAAAACTATTGTATATAAAATAAGTTCAAAACCATTGTATAAACATAAGTTCAAAACCATTGTATATGAAATTAGTTCAAAATCATTGCATAAAACATAAGTTCAAAACTTTTGTATATAAAATAAGTTCAAAGCATTGCATATAACATAAGTTCAAAACTATTGTATATAAAATAAGTTCAAAACCATTGTATATAAAATAAGTTCAAAATCATTGCATAAAACATAAGTTCAAAACCATTGTATATAAAATAAATTCAAAACCATTGTATATAAAATGAATTCAAAACCATTGTATATAAAATAAGTTCAAAACAATTACACATGAAATAAGTTCAAAACAATTACACATAACATAAGTTCAAAACAATTACGTATAACATAAGTTCAAAACTATTGCATATAAAAAAAGTTCAAAACCATTGCATATAACATAAGTTCAAAACCATTGCATATAACATAAGATCAAAACTATTGTATATAAAATAAGTTCAAAACCATTGTATATAAAATAAGTTCAAAATCATTGCATAAAACATAAGTTCAAAACCATTGCATATAACATAAGATCAAAACTATTGTATATAAAATAAGTTCAAAACCATTGTATATAAAATAAGTTCAAAATCATTGCATAAAACATAAGTTCAAAACCATTGTATATAAAATAAATTCAAAACCATTGTATATGAAATTAGTTCAAAATCATTGCATAAAACATAAGTTCAAAACTATTGTATATAAAATAAGTTCAAAGCATTGCATATAACATAAGTTCAAAACTATTGTATATAAAATAAGTTCAAAACCATTGTATATAAAATAAGTTCAAAGCATTGCATATAACATAAGTTCAAAACTATTGTATATAAAATAAGTTCAAAACCATTGTATATAAAATAAATTCAAAACCATTGTATATGAAATTAGTTCAAAAGCATTGCATATAACATAAGTTCAAAACTATTGTATATAAAATAAGTTCAAAACCATTGTTTATAAAATAAGTTCAAAATCATTGCATAAAACATAAGTTCAAAACCATTGTATATAAAATAAATTCAAAACCATTGTATATGAAATTAGTTCAAAATCATTGCATAAAACATAAGTTCAAAACTATTGTATATAACATAAGTTCATTTTAATTGTATATTTAGGAAATCATAAAAATGGGATGAAAGATTTCACTAAAGACATTATAAATAAACTGACAGTTAGTTGACATTTATGTAACATATTCTGGATGTAATTATACCTGTAAAAAGTGTGTGTGCTCGGGATATGTATGGTTGCTATGACGACCTTACGTGCTGTGAAAGCGTTTAAAACTAGAACGTTGATAGTCAAGGAGGAGACAGGAGACAATGTCGTATCCACGGAGAATGTCAAGGACGTATCCAAGGTGAAGCTACAGTGGGTCACCAACCCGACCATTGTAGCCGCGGCTATTGAAGTATTTAAACGTAAACCCGTAGTGAAGAAAACAGTTGCGTTGTCAGAGATTCCTAGCATTAAAACTACGAGAAAAAAACACGGCAAAGTAAGGAATAATTTGATTGGTCAATTTTGTGTTTTCATGGCGTATCGTAGTCAATGTCTGCTACACAACTGCAGTTATATTAAACATATTGAAATTATAAAATCATTAAATTTCGATGGGACAAAATTTTGTGATTTTGGTAATTTAAAAAAGACCATTTCTATTGGTTGTTGATTTATGGATTTTTTACATGTCAAGTAATAAATACAAGGGTCAAAATTATTGTTTGAAAAGATAAAATTTCGTGGTTAAGATGAACCAGGAAATTCACAAAATTTAATCCCCCACAAAAATTAATGATTTTACAGTAGATGTTCCAGGTTACGTAATAACTAGTGGTTCACCCCATGTCATGATACATGTGACTGCTTACAGGATTACAAGTATAAAATATTTCTGACTTAAAAACGTAGTTAAAGAAAAAAATGATGTACAATCAAGAGTCCTTCATTTTCAAAAGGGAGACAACTCTGTATTTATATCTTCAAATTCACAGTTCTTTCCCTTGTTATAAAAAAACTTTTAATTTTATTATTTCATACTCTGAGCATTTTGTCTTGTTATTGCCTTTATTGTTAAGTTTTTTTTATGTTTTATGTGCTCAACTGGTTAAAGTTATCTTTAAGTTGCAATTTTCAAATTCTGAAAATTTTAAGCAAAATCTTGAGAATTCAGTGATTTATGATTGTTTCGTTGACGGCCAGTAATTGGATTCATTTAAAGTTATATTGATCCCTATAATGAAGAGTGAACATTGATTGGTTGCCGTTATCACAGGTGGCAGTATCAGTGTTTGGAAAAGAAAAAAAAACAAATCCGCCACTGAGCTAATACATTACATGGACCGTATATATATCGATTGTCTATCTAACTCCCTGTACATTATGAAGGTATAAAGCGTAGTATATGTATATGTCCAAAGATTGTGGAACATTGCATCTTACAATAGGCTTGGTTCCCAACAATTATTACGATACTGTGAGCGCAGCGGGTAACCAGTGCATAAATAAAATGACATTGAGCGAAGTTGAATAACGAAAGTAACACTGTTTCGCAGTTATGAGACACAATTGAACGAGATTTTCGGTAAGAATTAATATCTTATAGTTTATTTGAATGACTTGTTTAGCAATTTTTCTTCAGCGCCCGTATTTTATGTTGAAACAACGAGATGAAATGTTCCACAATCTTTCGCATATAGACATATAGTACGCTTTATACCTTGATAATGTTAGTATATTAGTTCAGTACGGACATTTTTATATATGTTTTTATTATTTTATTTAATCGTTTGCGGACCAAACACTGATACTGCCACCTGTGACCGTTATATGGTCATTGATTGGTTACCGGTCTCCAGTCATTGATTATACAAAACAGGCAGTATTTTACTGTTCTCAGACTCGGTATAAAACTGAATGACTGTTTGTTTACACTCTATATGGACTCGAGTTCCATTATACTTTTTAAAGTTAAAAAAATGTGTTTATATACCGTTAGGTCTCTTGTATGTATTTTTATGCTCTCCTAAATTTTCTTATGAGCCTATTTTCATGAAAATCAGAACTTGTCATGTTAAAACAGATTGTTTTACCATACATAAATAGGAATTTTCGGCAGTTTTTCTTGTTTTCTCAAAATATTGATTTTGTAGTTACAACCCTCATTCTAAGCCAGCGATATAAACATTTTGTATAGTGTTATTATAATCAATTAAACAATGTTCAATATCTTTGACAGATTCATGTATTAAATGTTGTCTACACAAGATAAGGGTCATCATTATAATTCCCTAACTGACAAGCCTACATTAACCCTTCAATTAAGCTTTAGCTAAGGTCACATGTTGTCCGCATTTAGTCAAGGGATTTGTTCCCAACCCTGATATCCCAATTAACATTTCAATAAAACTTTAGCTAAGGTGACATGTTGTCCGTATTTTCTGATTTAGTCAAGGGATATAGTCCAAAACCTGATATCCAACATCATAAAAGATATGAGGAAATCAGACAGGGAAGGCAGCACTCTACTAACCCTTCAATGTGAAGGTAAATAACCATCAATGCCTACGCGGACCAAATTCAGATACAGTCAAATAGTCCGGTAAAAAACTTTAAAGCGACTGGAAATTGGGGTATGTCTTGACAAATCAGCATCAGAACCATGATGTTGGTGTTAAATGCTTTGTATGCATATATGTGATGTAGTGAAATGGTTTTATTCAGAAATATTTTGTATTCTGGCTTAAATATGAAAGTGAAAGTAAGGTTGGGGCTAACGGACAGTGAGTTAATCCGTACATGTGAGAAAATCTGTTCACCGCGTTTGACGAACCAAATTTTTCTTATATGATACATGACCCTCTACTTTTTTTTCATTTTCTTGAAGCTAGATGCTATTTCTATTGATTAAAAGATTTTGAGAGGGCCCCATGGACAAAAAGTTGACTTTTTTGCGGGCCTAGGTCACTTTATATTGAGTTAAAGAACAATTCTATTTAGCTCGTTAATTTCTGCTTTAAATCTAGATCTACCTGGTCACACTTTCTGCGGTCAATTTTCCATGTCAATTTCTACGTGAAATCTGTATCTACATTGCCACAATCTCTGCGGCCAATTTCACATGTCAATTTCAACATGAAATCTATATCTACATGGTCACGCTCTCTGCGGTCAATTGCCACGTCAATTTTTATATGAAATCGAGATCTATACCTGGTTACACTCTCTGCGGTCAATTTCCACGTTAATTTCTTCATGAAATCTAGATTTACCTGCATAGTCACACTTTCTGCGGTCAATTTCCCACGTCAATTTCTAGGTGAAATCTTGATCAATGAAAGCTGTCTATGACTGTAGTAGTGTGATTGTGTTATCATTGATTCTCCTCATATTGGAAAAACACTTCAATCCTCGTTTTATTTGTTTTCTTCATAAAACTAACTTGATTCTTCAAATACTTGGCTGCTATTATAAACAATACAGTGAACGTCAGCTAATGTTCTAGACTCGATTTTTGTTTAAATTTCTAAATTAAGTGTACTTGATCAATTCAATTATCAATTATGGATTCCGACAGTTTATAATTGGTTTATAATTGGTTATGTAACTTTACAGCTACTGATTCTGTCAGTTTATAATTAATAATTGGTTATGTTACTTTATAATTCTAGGCAGCATTATGTCTCTGGTCATAGTTATTCAATATTTATTTTTACTTTTACTCAATGCAGTCAATATTATTGAGCCTGTTTTAAAACATTTGTCATGGTGGCATGAATTTCACCTGCTACATGTGTTAAGTGCAGTGTTTTGTTGAGGATTTCAATGTTACTATCATTGTGTGGAAAGTGTTTGTTATTCCTATTTGTTGATGGAGTTATATTCTTGTTGTGATTTAAAAACCATCTTGGTTACCATGGTGACCATTCTGTATTCAGGAAATCCGATATTCAAAAAATGTGAAATGATTGTTTTAAAAAAGTCAAAATTTGTTAATTATCAACATAAGTCAAGCTAAAACCCTTGGAACCAATTGATCTTTTATACAGCTAAACTTGTTCAAATACTTATAACAAAGATTTTCAGAAAGCTCATTTCAGTGAAATTATAATTTAACAGTTAAATCCATTCAATAATCCAGGTGCTAACTTTCAAAAACATTTTTAGTGTTAAATATTTTAGATGTTTCAATTTTCCTCGTTATTGTATCCAGTGGAGTTATGTTACCAGAGTAACAATTTAACGTAACAATCTATTGACCAAGTATGAGGAAAAAACTGGTAAATATTTTATGCGATCTTTTGATGAATTATTTCCATTATATTCTCACTCAGGTTTGATTTGTCACAAAATACCTAAAATTTGTGTAAAATTACTTGCCATAGCTGTGTTTTAAGGGTTATTCATGCACAGTTTCTTTTTGTTTTTATACACTGCTGTTATAATTCAGCAGAATTGTCAGTCTCTGCCTCTCTTAATAAAATACAGAACATTTTTTCATAAAGGTATTTTTCGCAAAACGTCTATAATTTATTACACATGTTCTGGACTTTTATAAAGCAAGTGTGTCTAAAGCAGACAATTCATGGTCATAATCATCATAATGGATAGATAGATTTATAATTAACATGACAAAATATATCGCAGCTGATACAATAACAATAAACAAAATTCACTAATAATGACATGGCAATCAACACTACATGTAAAGGATGGTGCAAAAAAGAACTACACATACATGTAGCTTTTATTTCCATTGCGGTCCTTTGACATATAAATTCATGAATACATATATATATAGAAAAATATGGGATGTGAAGAAGTTAATAAAAGTAAAATCCCTGTGCGTAAAATAACCTAAACATTAATGAAAAACGAACCTGTCCCCAACTATTTTAAATATCATTCAAATAATGATGATTCAATTTAGTTTTAAAAGTTGATATTGATCCTGAGTCCCCGATATGTAATGTGGCAACTTATTCCACTGGGAACATCCTTTATAAGCAAAAGATTTGAGTCCCAAATTGTTATCACCAACACACTGCCTAATGTTTCAGCATATACGGTATATCATCATTATAATCATCACTTCGATCATTGTTATAACTTGGCTATTTTGACCTGAACCTGACCTTTATGCAAGAATATATTACAAGGTTCTTGCTTTGAATATATTAATTTCCGCAAGCAATTTGTGCAATATCGGTATTTCAGATTTGTGTTTGTATTACATCTCGAGTGTCTCCGTGATACTCCCCGATTATGAAAACATACACTCGGTGTTGTAAACGTAGACAATCTACCGACTGTTAAATTATGGTAATCAATAGGTCAAACTCATGTCAATGTGGCCAAGCTATAATATAATTATCAGCATATTATTATTACCATCAACATGATAATTTCATTATTACTATTCACATAATAATCACTATCATCATGTCATTTTTTTGTTGTAGCTTTATTCATCATTATTTTCATCATCACCGTGTCACAAGTTACATCATATTTCATCATCGTGTCATGTTTTGTGCTAACTTCATTCACTTTCAGATTGGTTTACTATACACCCTGTCCCTGGATGAAAGTATCCGGCCTCTATCAGCATACAGTGCTAAAACAGGAAATCTTTATGTAATATTTCATGTTACCTTGGAAACATAACCCAAATGTTGCCAAATTGTGACCTTGACCTTTTGTTAATACCTTGGTATCATAATCTACTCATGTTGACCTTCTGTTACCTTAGAAACATGATCAATTATAAAAATGTCACCTTACCCCTTTCAGGGCTTTTTTTCGCTGAATTGTGAAGGGGCCCAAGCCCTTCAGTTTTGTGAAATTTAAGCGCGAAAAGCGTCAAAATTGTGAAAAACTTAGCGCGGTAATTTCTCAAATTGTGAAATCACATGTTTCAGTTGTAAACTCACTTTTAAAAACTTGAACAGGATATTATAGCAACCTTGGCTTATCACTTTCACATTATGTCAAACATGCATCTATGATGTTATATGTTATGTCAAGTCAAGTAAAAGGAATAGTTGGCTGGGTCTGGGGATCAAGGTCAGTGGAAATACAATTATCAATGGCTGGTTCATTAGGACTGGTTGTCGAGTTGACTGATCTGCTTGTGGAAGACTTTACCACACCAAAATCAAATAAATTTGATTGCTGGTGTAATTTCTTTACGCTTTTCACGTAGTATTTTCCGTTTCTGGAAGCCATGACTTATTACTTTCACTTCGTGTGTGTGTTTAACGATGATGTCGAAACATTGCCAAATGAAAAATAAAATGAATAAACGCCCGCTGTACGGTACGATACGGTATGACTTATCTGTATAACGCCGTCGTTTTTTTCACTTTCTGTTCATTTACACAAGGCTGATTTACGCTATTTTTATAATTATAACAATCGAAAATGATCACGGACATTGCCAGAATAAATCAGGCCGTTTTGATTATGCCAGCTCGTCACAGAATATCAAGGTAGATACGAGCCTCGATTTCGATTCAGAGGCTGGTTAAAAATACGGGATTTCCCAATGACGTCACGCAAAATTACATGCGCTAAAAAAAGAAACGGTGGTGAATTAAAATCGTAATGTTTTGGTTTGATTGTTTACACTGTGAAGAGGCCGATTTTCACTAAAATAGACGCCGATTTCGGTTGTGAAGAGGCCGATAGAGAATTGTGAAAGGGGCCGATACGGAATTGTGAAGCAGCCGATATTCGGCCCCTCGTATAGAGCGAAAAAAAGCCCTGCCTTTGTTACCAAGGAAATCAATTTGCTATCAAATGTGACCTTGACGTTTTTGTTGCTATAGAAATGTAATCAATTATCAAATTCTTCTTGAGCTTTTGTGTATGTTGTTGCTTTGTGTTTATTGATGTACATTATGCTGCTGTTTATGGCTTGTTGCTATGGAAACATATAGTGACAGAATTGATCTGGTATAATGTCTAAGAAATGTTTCTTTTATGGAAAATACTAAGCCTTGATTAAACTACATGTGTACCCTTCATTGCATTCCTTGTGTGTGTCTTCAATGTATGTGTCTCTGCATTTCCAGTAAATATCTCAAATCTTCCAAATCTTCGACCTTCACCTTTCCAACCCCAGTTTCAAGGTCGACATACAATGTGACTTTTTTGCTATAACTGCAAGTAAAAATCTACTAACAAAATGTACTTTATTCTTTGACCAAATTTAACAAGAAACGTTCAAGACTCAAGCCAAGAATAAGCACTTCCATGTAACTTGGCAGGTATCAACAGAAGTTCACAGTTTTGCCCGAAATCAACTTGTTTGCTATCCATGCTCATTCGCTGCTTGAGCTTGGAACATGTCCCGTTAAAATCTATTTTTCACTTGCAATCTTAGCTGCAGAAATGTCATGTTGAGTGTCCACACTGAATTTGTGGTTTGATATTTTTTTAATCATAGTAAATTTAAATCATTAAACTTTATTAGACTTATGATTTACATTTCTGATTAAATTCTAGAATGAATTTTCACAATATTGATAGAATATTGACATGGTTATTTGTGGCTAGCCTGTTTAATTGTCGAATATTGACATGGTTATTGGTGGCTAGCCTGTTATCTGGAACTCATTTATGTAAAAACTCAATAAAGTATTATGGGACATTTAGCTGTAACAAATCTCTATTGACAACAAACGGTTCTTATCTCTGTATTGATTAATCTTAGAATTCCTTTCTCTTCTAGTTAATGAGGTTGTTGATAGTTGTTAATAGTGTCAGGTCATTGATAGTGGCAGGTTGTTCATGGTGTCGTTATTTCTAGATGTACAACTAATATGAACAGTCAACTGCCCTACTATCTTATCTATATTGTTATGTGTTTTATTGATGAAGGGAAGCATTGACCATTGATTGGTGAAATATCACTATACAGTATGAGACTCTTGGGGTCATACAATTCTGAATTATTCTGGAATTAACAGTAGAAAGAATAGTATTTTCTGCACAAAATAAAAGTCATTTGATGAAAGAAAACTAAAAGTAGTGACAAAGTTATGGTCATTTGAAGTTCCTACTTCCAATTTTAACAACAAAACTTTGTTAAGGCAGAGATGTGTGCAAATGGCACCAATTAACTCATTGAATGAATAATATACATACCCAGAAATATCATAGTATGCATGAATTTAGCTTAGAACTTTTAGTGTCCTTTGACCTTAAGCTAATGATTATAGTAGTGTGACACCTTATAACGTTTTTTATGCCCTGTTTGATTTCAGGATAGTCGACCGAGTACGAAGGACACGAAGAAGAAATCGGAAGCATTGAAAACTGGCAAACCATCGAAATCTCCAAACAGACTCGGTAAAGATGTAAGTAGTGATTGTTTTTGTTCAAATCAAAATTGTACAACTTTTAAATGTTTTATGGACAGCTTCTGTGGTTAGTCAAGTTCCAAGACTTGTATGTTTCAGGCGGAAAAAAAATGTTGGTTAAATAAAAATGATTGTCCCAGGCATTCATAAAGCCAAGTGTCTGGTCTGTCTGGGAGGTAAATTAAAGTACTTCTAGTTAAAATTATCAAAAATACATTTTTGTCTTTCAAAATCTAACATTTATGCAAATATGGGCGATATATATATGAATTGTTTGTCTGTCTGTCTGTTTGTCCATCAGTTGGGATAGGTAAACCAAATGATTTTCATTCAATATCTCAAGAACACTTTTCCCTAATATCTTCAAACTTAACATGCAGGTCGGCCATCAACAACTGGCCCCTATTCATTTTGAGGTCAGTATGACCTTTGCTATTTCCGACTATAAATGGCTGCCATTGGGGGCATACATGTTTTACAAACATTACTTGTTATTAATTAACATTTATTTTATACATTTGCAGAAAGGCAAAAAAGGTATGTACAGTGTTTGATTTGTTTTGATATTTTAATAATTAATGGTTTTCTGCTTCAATTAAACATTTTAAGTACATAAAGTTTTGTATTTGAAAAAAATAAATATTTTTGGATATAAAAAAAAAGAAGTAATAAAAATGTAGCTCAGTGATATCATACTGTACATAAACTGAATGAAAAAAAATTACCAAATAGTACATATAGCTTAGCGAATTTGACACAAACTTGACCTTTTGATTAGCATAATTTAACAGCTGATAGCTTGTCTGTATTTATAACATCGGCTGTATCTTTTCATAGTCGGGGAGTATCAAGAAGACACACGAGATGAAATACAAACACAAATTTGAAACACGGATACTGCACGATTTGCTTGCGGAAATTGATATATTCAAAGCAAGAACCTTTTAATATATTCATGCATAAAGTTTAGGTTCATGTCAAATTCGCCAAGCTATATTCAATCTTATAATTGAAACATCTACCATACTGAACATAAATTGAATGAAACCTCTACCATACTGTTGAATAATAAACATTACAGATTATGCGGATGCTTCTATGCAAGATGAAGGTGGCGATGCATCGAAAGCTTTTATTGAGAAGTCGAACGAGCCGAGTAGACAACCTACGAGACAGTCTAAAAACCTGGAACCAGTCATTGAAGGTGACGCAGAATTCCCGAATGTGTTTGACCTCGATGATGAGGAATCATGGGTAAGATGTGTACGAGTTTAAAACATCATCCTCTGTAGCAACATGGTGTAAAATCATTTAATTTTAATGATAAACAGTTTCGTGGTGAAGTAATGTCATATGAAGGCGTGTCTAAGCTTACCAATCAGCAGACAGTATTTATGAAAGTGTCCTAGTTGACCAATCAGCAGACAGTATTTATGAAAATGTCCTAGTTGACCAATCAGCAGACAGTATTTATGAAAGTGTCCTAGTTGACCAATCAGTAGTCAGTATTTATGAAGGTGTGTCTGTTTATACTAATTTATTTAAGGTTGATTATGAAACGGTTGATTATGAAACATTTGTTTTTCCATTTTTATCACTCTCGACTCCTCATTCCTGATGTTATCCATCGCCACAAATCTATGAGAGAAGAGAAGTCAGTTTCCCTTTTATGCTGAGGTCACAGTTTTGATCTAATCTTAATGGTATTTGTTCACAATGACCATCTCAACAAAATCTAGGTAAAGGTTAATATTGGGTCATATGGCCTAAAAACTAGGTCACTAGGTCAAATCTTAGAAAACCTTGTGTAGTCACAAAAGGTAACAAGTTTGATCTAATCTTTATGAAACTTGGACACAATGATCATCTTAACAAAATCTAGGTCAAGTTTGATATTGGGTCTTGTCATGTGGCATCTAAAACTAGATCACTTGGTCAAATCACTGAAAAACTAGGTTAATAGGTCAAATAATAGAAAAAAGTACTGTGTGGAAGCTGGAATTCATGTCATCATTGGGGCTTGTATGCAGTGTTATGACAAGTGAGCATTATAGGGCCCTTGTGGCCCCTTGTTATTATAGCGTGCCCAGAATAATATGAAATTCACAAACATTGACCGGATTAGTCTACTATTGCAAAATTGGTTACTTAAATAAGCACATAATTATGATCAATTGTATACCTAAATAACACTGAGCTTGATTTTCCACCTAAATGGGCTATACCAAAGTTGCCCTCCGTTATCCTGGTTGCACTATATTGATACATGTATTTGTATATTTTAGTCTGGAGTTCCATCACAACATGTACCCGGTAGATTTAATCAGTATCGTCGTCTTGTAAGTACTACCACCTTTGTTCCTTCATTTAGAAGAGTAGCGAAGTGTCAAAGCTGTAAACAAATTTGTTTTTCGTAAATACTAATTTTTGGCATATTTGCGTCTACAAATTTTTGCGTTTTTATAAAAACCTTCAAATTTTCCCAAAGCTTATATTTACTATAAATTAAACTTTATAGAGGACTTACCTTTAAACAATGGTCAATATTTGTAGCTCAGACAGGGTGTTGCTCTGCAGAGGTCATATGTACTTATATGTTTTCAGACGGTGTCAAAACTCAAAGATTTAGAAGACCAGCTGCAAGTGACCTTGACTAAGACTCACAGGAAGGTCAACTCATTGAAAAGTCAATTCAACGAACACAAGAGTAAATGGGAAACGGTGAGTCA
Source organism: Spisula subtruncata (assembly GCA_963678985.1). Classification (NCBI taxonomy): domain Eukaryota; kingdom Metazoa; phylum Mollusca; class Bivalvia; order Venerida; family Mactridae; genus Spisula; species Spisula subtruncata. The sequence goes on from OY787677.1 coordinate 1,484,681, forward strand.
GTTTGTTTGTCAATTATTTACTGTGAATTTATATTTACATGTATTCAGACTGGTTGTCAATTATTCACATTTTTTTATGGATTTTTTTCATATTTTGATCTTTGAGTTTATTTGGAGGTTTTTTTGACAAGTCTGTTTCTTTTGGAAGGTCAAACCATTGAACAGTCAATTCGAGGAGCACAAGAGTAAATGGGAAACAGGTTGTCAATTTTTCATTGTAAATTTATCTTGATTTGTCTCATATTTTAATCTTTGAGTTAATTTGGATTTTTTTTAAAACAGTCTGTTTATTTCATGCTCATCGGTGGTTTACGGTGGAATAACGGTGGATTATTCCCCTATAATTTCACTGTTCATAATTTCACAGTTCATAATTTCACGGAAACGGACTATTTTTTTTAAAACAAATTTCCCCGCCGCCAAAAATAAAATAATAAGCTTTTTCACTTGCTCTCTTAATCTTTAACAAATAACAGAACATTAAATGTACATAAATGTAGAACAAATGAACGAAATTGAAGCCATTGCAGAAGAACTATTTGATTGCAACTCGACGCGCGCATGGCGGGTAAACGACGTCACGCAAAACATTCCAGGCATATAGTGGAATGTTTTCATCATATAAGCTATTTGAAGCATGAAATAAATAGAATATTTGTATTTTTCCGTGTATGATCGTTTGATAATTCACCTCGTGAGCAGCTGACTTATATTTTCACTTGTGGCTACGCCACTCGTGAAAATATTACATCAGCTGCTCACTCGGTGAATTATCAGCCGATCATACACGAAAAAATACAAATATCCTCTATTTCTTTGGATAGTTAAACCAAAGACGTTCATACACTGGATTTGAAAGTCATCGATTTTACCGAAAATCGTGGATGATCCACAATTGTGGATTAATGCACTGCACACGCTTCGGTAATTATCGACCGTTTCCGCTAAACCTTGATTTTACCGCGTTCGGTTAACTCCGTTAATTTCCGCCGATATTGTTTACGAAAACGGCCATCTTTAATGGAGTGGACAGGTGGTTTAAATGTCTGCTAATCGACTTTTATTGAGACAAATTGGCTATTTGATAGAGTATTAACATTTTTATTGTCATTTGAAATGTTTTATACACCGAAACTTCGATTAAAATAGGAAATTATTATGTTTTTCACACATTGATCGCGAGCAGAAATACGAACGAAATTTGGATTTGGACGTTCAAGTAAGAATTCAATTTTACCCCCATCAAATAGAAAAACGAAGTTGTTTCATTACCACAAGTATTTTCAAGACAGTCCAAAGATTACAAAAATTAATATTCTATAAAAATACCGAGTACGAATAGCTCTAAAAGAATAAAAAACAAACAGCATAATTTGTTGCGGGCCGCTTTGTCGGTTCGAAAACTCCATTTCGATAACTCGCACAAATCTGAGGTTTAATTTAATATAGTGGACGTATCATACAAAATATTGTAACTTAAACATAGAATACATATTTTAGAGTCAGTAAATGCCCACATTTGTTCAATTCGTCGGAGGATTAAACATTAAAACCTCTTATCTAAAACGAACAAAAATCTTCTTTCATCCGAAAAATCCAAGATGGCGGATAGCGTCTTCTTCAATCGTGTGACGTAGGTGGATCACGTGACTGATAATCTCGGGTCAGCTAATCAGAACTGCTCTAAGAAATACTCTACTTTCATATCCAGTGTATGAACGTCTTTGGTTAAACACAAGAGTAAATGGGAAACTGTAAGTCACATGTATTCAGACTACTGTATACTGTAAAATCGTTAAAATCGTGAGGAATTTTATTAAATTTCGTAGTTCAACCACAAATTAAAGTCCCATTGAAATGGTCTTTTTTTAACAAAACCACGAAGTTTCATCCCATTGAAATGAAACGATTTTACAGTATGATTTAGGCTGGCTGTATTGCAGTGTTTTTCAATCAAAATCTTATCACATGTATCAGACCAAGAGTTTAATAATTATGGTGTGATCTGATTGGTTGTCCTTATCCTTCAGTCAATATGGTGGCAATTATCAATTATTCTAGGAGTTTATAGACTCCAGTAAAAAAATCTCCCATATATTGTGAAGTGAAAGTAGAGAATGATTAGAATGTCACAAACAGTTATTGATTGGTTCCCTCTCTCTCTCTCTCGTGTATCCAGGATGTTGGTGATTTGGTTCCCGTTTCCGTCCTGTCAACATTCTTCTCGTATAAAACTGTAAATGTTAGATAATTGAAAAACACTCCACATAGACTCTGGTGGCATTGATTTAGTGTATCTATATATAGACCGCACCTGTCTATCAAATATATTGGTTTAATTACTGCAATAATTGTGTTAATCAATAGTCTGGTTGTTGTCAGTTTCATTAGACTATGTCACTGATTTTACCTGTTTTAGAATGGTTCTCACTATTTCTGTAATTGAATTAGTCTGGTTCTAGGTTTATCTACATTTAGACTGGGGTATTGTTTCAATACTTTGTCAATATTTTAATATTATTTGTTTATCATTTGACTATGTTAAAATTAGGTATAGTGCGCCCAGGATAATGTGATGTTTATAAACATTGACTGGTTTAGCCATCTGTTGTAAAATCGGTAAAATGTGTGCTAAAATAACACTGATAATTCGTGCACACTTGAGTAATCCACTTGCCTGGCCTATACCAATTTTTACAGCCTTTCACATTATAGTAAAAATAATAAATCTAAACGAACCCCCAATGTCGCAGTTTTCTTGGTATTTGGGGATACCGAAAGTCAACGCTCATTGCAAAAACTTGTATTTGGCCGTTGTGACGTAACGTTTGCTAAGTGACGTCGCGTTTGTTTTCCCACCGTCCCCCAAAATTTCCAGCCAAAGTGTCAAAATTTTGAAAAGAATACTGGTACTCATAAAGTGCTGTTTTATGCTCAGTCTTCACTAAAGCCTTTACGCGTTATAACAGTTGCAGAGTCCCTCGGGAGTGTTTGTGCCCTCGAGACTGTGCAGATGTAATAGCACGAAAAAGCATGCATTAACCATGGTTTTTAACATTATTTTGTGTTTCTAGGAAAGGTCTGTCATAGCTGACCAATCAGCAGTCAGTATTTATGAAGGTGTGTCCTAGTTGACCAATCAGCAGACAGTATTTATGAAGGTGTGTCCTATCTGACCAATCAGCATACAGTATTTATGAAGGTGTGTCCTAACTGACCAATTAGTAGACAGTATTTATGAAGGTGTGTTTTGTTTATACAGGAAAGGAAGATACTGATAGAGCAGGTAGAACAAGCACAGAAGTTGCAGACAGACGCTGAGAAAGAAGCAGACGCGGCCATGACACAACTTGAAGAATTCATCAACGAACAGGAAAAACTGGTAAACACATTGTATAAACTTCTCTTATACGAGGAACATTTTAGAAAGTAATTTACCCAGGTAAAGTCCATTTTCAGACATGTGCCCTTTCAACTAACAGTACATTTAAAAAAAAATACTCCCTGCTCTTTAAGTTACAAGTTGCTGTTACTTCTGCCTCCCAATGTGCTGTCAGTGAATATGAGCGTGTGTCCAGGGTGACCAATCAGGAGCTTGTATTAATGAAGGCGTGTCTTTATTTCAGGAGGATGAAGAGGAACAGAAACGTCAGGAGATTATAAAATCGATGTCACGTCCAGGAACTGTCAAACAAACAACACCGGCACCCACAGAACCGAAACCAATCACACCAGATGGTAAGTAGAACTATGTAGCTTCATTCTTTGGTTTATTGCCTTTCTTTATCCTCACCCGGATAATCCATATGGGCGAGGCCCACAGAAGAGTTTTAGTATTTTTAGTTTTTGGGGGATAGTGCATGATACAGAAGATGCCCCCATTCCAGAAGCATCCCTGGTTCTTTTACATGCCAGGTGTATAGCACCTATAAATGGGACCTCGGTTAAAGGCTCATCCAAAATACTATCAATAATTTTGGTTGGCCAACCAGGTATTCGAACTCACAACCCCAAGATCAGTAGTCTTGTGCTCTACCAATTGAGCTAGGTGGGCTGGTTGTGTAGAACATTATCACTTCATTCTGTAGTTTATATGAAGGTGTATCTTAGTTAACCAATAAGCAGACAGTATTTATTCATTGTCTTATGACACTTTAGGTTATTCTGCTTTTTGACAACTGATACTTGAGCATTTCATTTTCTTGTTCAGTTATGTGTGGGTAATTTGTCCTATGTATTTGTGTTATGATGTTTTTATGTTTTCTGTGCTCGACTGGTTTAAATGAGTGCTGCCTTCCCTGTCCAATTTTCTCATATCTTTATCCTTGCTTGAAGCATGGTAAATGTGCCGAACATTTCTGACTTTGTATCAGACAAGTAGACCCACAGATTAACCACTTATTTAATTATTAAATTGCTGTAATTTGGAAGTTAACTACAGTCGACACTCGTTATGTCGACATTTTTGGGACCGTCAAATTTGTGTCGACACATCCGGATCCAACAATACTGACAAGTTTTCCTAGTCGTATTTTTTTTATTGTTTATTGTACACCTTATTCATTCGTGATATTTTATATGAACAGAACAGAACAGAAGTTTATTGGATTTGTGCGTTCAGCACCTCATCACATACAAACAGTTTATACAAAATAACATATATAAATGATCACATATAACAAAATTACGCAGATGGCAAATATTATAAATATTTGTTAGTATAGGAGAATGGACAATTATGACAATATATTATTATGACGATTTTTATATGTATAATCGATTTAAATTCTTGGACTTTTGGTGTATTTGTGTTTGTTTCTTTTCCCCTGATTTTACTGAAAACACAAAACTGTTGATTAAATAATTATTTAATTTATGCGCTGAGACAGGTATCAAGTTGTTTTTAAACTTCGATTTAACACCATTCAATTTCAGTGCGAACAATTTAATTGTCAAACAATGGGTCAAGACAGAAATATTTTCACAATGGGTGTCAACTGTATTACTGATCCCATGTTGTTTTGAATGTTTCAGAAAGTGCCTGGTACTAATTGTTTAAAATAATATGTCATGCATAAATGTTGACTGACAGATCCCTATGTTGAAATATTCACACCTGCAAAGATAGTTAAATAAAAAAAATAGGAGTGATAAAGGGAAAAAAATTCCGTCACAAAATGCACTTAAATGTGATTTATAAGGGATTAAGATGCATAAACAATGAATGTATTGATTCTAGTTGTTATAAATATGGGACAGAAGATCATAAAATGAACAAAATGTACTTTTGTGACAGGTAGGTGAATTTGGAAACCAGAAATTTATCAAGGAAGATAGGAGCAACTCCACTCTAATTGGAGTACTTGGCAGGTATGGAATATTATATTGTATAAATGTTATTTGTATGATTACAGCCAAGCCAGAACAACCTGAAGTATTACAAACAGAACAGTCAGAACAAGAGTTAACTAACCTCTTACAACAAACTGATGATGCCAAGGTGAGTTAACTCCCCTGTTTACTTCACTATAAGTTATTGTCTCCCTTTGTCATAACTTTATTTCATTGTCTACCTTTTCTATAATTATATTTATTTTGTCAAAACTATATTTATTGTCTCCCTTTGCCAATTTGTTTATTGTCTCCCTTTGCCAAAACTTTATTATATTGTCTCCCTTTGCCAATTTGTTTATTGTCTCCCTTTGCCAAAACTTAATTTTATTGTCTCCCTTTGCCAATACTGTATTTGATTATCTCCCTTTGTCAATACTGTATTTGATTATCTCCCTTTGCCAAAACTGTATTTGATTATCTCCCTTTGTCAAACCTATATTTTGTTGTCCCCCTTTGCCAAAACTTTATTTTGTTGTCCCCCTTTGCCAAAATTTTATTTTGTTGTCCCCCTTTGCCAAAACTTTATTTTATTGTCTACCTTTGGTCAAACTTTATTTTATTACCTCCCTTTGCCCAACTATATTTTATTATCTCCCTTTGTTAAATTATCTCCCTTATTTTTTTGTTATCTTTAACTAGATTTAGTATTACACTAAACTGTTTTGCATCTATTATCTCCCTTATTCTCTGTAGTCAAATACTGTAAAATCATTAATTTTCGTGGGGGGGGGTAAATTTTGTGGATTTCATGGTTCACCTCAAACCACGAAATCAAATCCCAAACAAACTATCATTTTGACCCTTGTGTTTATTACATGAAAAGCAAGATCCACAAATTAACGTTCCATCGAAATGGTCTTTATAATCCAAACCACGAAATTAAATGATGTTACAGTATTGATAAACACCATTGACCTTTGAAAATATTACTATAAATAAATAGAATAATACGTCAAGATGTTATTCAAAAGTAGGCTTCTCTTAATATTTTGCTCTGCTGTTCAATAACATAAAACAAACTCAAACATTTCAACAATTCAGAATATTTCGAATTATGAACATTTTGTACAAGTTTGATACACAGTTTGATCTCACAAGTCAATGGTCTCAGTACTTATTTTGTTCTCTGTGTTCTTCTTTTGCTTTTGAGTTGATTGTCTCCCTTTATTTTCTTATATTTAGGTGATATATTCTGTGATAGGCCAATACAAATTATATTGTTGTTCTGGTAGCCCTACCTACCTTAACCTGCATTGAACGTGTAGCTTCATTTACACTTCGCTGTCTTTGTTGTATTAATGTTGTATATTTTATTCTTACAGCTTGGAGAATTTGACCTGATCCTGACCTATAAGCATGAATGTATTACAAGGTTCTTGTGTTGAATATATCAATTTTCTAATGCAAATTGAGCACTATCCAGAATTGTGTTTGTATTACACCTTGAGCATCTTCGTGATACTCCTTGCTTATGAATGATACAGCCAGGGTTAAAAATATATATCAGCTGTTAAATTATGCTAATTAAAAGGTGAGAACCGTGTCAAATTCTCCGATCTATAATTTTGTATATTGAGTGCTTAGTGCAAAACTATGGTACATGCCTCTATAAATTGATGTAGTTACCATACTTTTGCACCTAGTCCTTAATATTTTATTGTTGCCATATATCTCCAGTCTCGTGCTGGTTCCGCAAGGAAGGTAACCAGCAGACCAGGTACCAGTCAGATAGTAACAACTCCTAGTAAACCGGGAACCAGAAGTGTATCTAGAACTGAATCTGAACTGGACGGTTCCCCTATCGCTCCCTGGCTGACCCCGGCTTATATCAAAGGAGATGTTGACAGACAGAAGAGATCACCTAGCAACCAGACAGAATCGCCTAGCAACGAGTCACCATCAGAAGATGCAACCAGTAGGTTGACTCAACAAGCTGACAAAGAACTTCAACAAATTGAAGCTAAAAATGAACTTGACATTGGACATCATCCTGACCTTGACCTTGGTGAAACAGATGAGGTCAAAGGTGAAAGGTTACCTCCAATAGGAGGAATCAGAGGTGAGAGAGAGAGGTTAATGTCAAGGACATCTACAAAGTTAACCAGACTTCCCAGCATACCCGGCGACGATGGACTTGCTACACCGTGGTATAAAAAAACAGGTCAGGGGAAAGATAAGCATGATACAGTGAATGATGTATTTGATGAACCTGAAGATCTTGCGGAACCTGTAAAACAAGAAAAAGAGGAAACAAAACAACCCAACACTCAGAGAGGTACCGATACTAAGATACCAGGACAAGGTCAGACAGGGTCACAGAAGGTCAGTCTGCCGATGTTATCTCATACTAATCTACCGTTTCTAACCGTTGATAATTCAAAGAAAGATCTTAACAAACAAAATAATCGAGCTGTCAAGTTCATGAAAAAAGCTAAAAATCCAAAATTTAAACAAGAACAGAAGAAGATTTATGCAGCTTATAAGAAAAACAAGGCAGCTGAGAAGATACGTAGAGCTTCCATCGTGCCTCCTCCCGTTGAAGAGGTCAAGGTCAAAGTCGTACGACGAACATCATCAGCGAAGATTCCGAAAGAAGTTCAAGACAGATTGAACACTGAGATGGATCGCCTTCGTCGTGTTCGATCTTCTATTGGTATGGTGGATGAACTAGACTCGCCAGATATCTCTGACGCTGAGACAGAAATCATTGACCTTGATAACCTTGACAATCTTGATGAAAAACCCGACCTTGAAGATAAGGTTAAAGATCCTGAAGGAGTACACATGTTTGAAGCTATTGCTAAGAAAATTGAAGCAAACATTCATGATACTTCTGAAGTTGATCATAAAGCTAGTGCCCAAGATACAGAGGTTAATGCCCACAAGCAAGGTGAACATGAACCCATTGTAGATAAGACGGAGAAGATTAAAGAGATTTCTGAAGTTGGAAACAAATCTGACATTCAGCAGACTGCTTTAGTAGATAAAGAGTCAACAGTAATAGATAAACAACATATTGAATCAGAATTGAATAAAGAACTAGATGGAGTAGATAAAAATAAAGAGTTCAATGGAGTTGACGAAGAAAGCAATGAATTAGATAAAGTTAAAGAACTTATAGAAGTAGATAAACAGCTTATTGAATTAGATAAAGAGTTGAACGAAGTAGAAAAAGATAAAGAATTTATGGAAATAGATAAAGACCTCCTGAACGAAGTAGACAAAGAACTTACTGGTATAGAAGAAGACCAGGAAATGATATCCGCGATGCGGAGTACAAAAAGTCGAGCAGACGTTTTACCAAGTCAGCAAAGTCGGAACACAGTACAACAGAGCCGACTGACTCTACAATCACTGCAGTCTGTATCTATAGCAATGGATATGGAATCTGATGATGATGAGGCTGTTGCTATGGAAACGGTTACTATGGAAACGGTTGCACCTGAAACATTTGTTATGAAAACGGTTGCATCTGAAATGATCGCTAGAGAAATGGTTGCTATGAAAACGGTTGCATCTGAAATGATCGCTAGGGAGATGGTTGCTAATGAAGATAAGAATGATGAAGACCAGAAGTCTGATGTATCTAAGAGTAATGGTAGACTCATCATGGTGGATCAACGACCGGCACTCGGTGAAACGGAAGGTACGATGATACGATATTCACCTACAACAACTGTTACCATGGTTACAGCAAATATTCTTTCATACTTTACCAATAATATCTGAATTGTATTCATATTTAAAACATACTTTATTTAATAATTTTATTTTAATTTTCTTGTGTATATAAAAATGTGCTTTTATGTAATGTTACTTTTGATTTCTTTTCATATGTAATAATATCATTTTATATTTTATTTACAAACTATCAACATGTACCTGTAGTATGTTGTATAATCATATTTATAAATGATTTTTTAAAGAGAATGAACGACATGTTGTCACGGTGAATGTTCTACATACACCTCTGGATGGTACACCCCTCGGTAGTGAGGTTAGCGACCTTGACACCCTACAGTCCCCTACCAACCCTTTAAACTGTTTGCTGTGTTATCCCCTAAAATTATTGTGTTAATATCACTGTATCTTTTTTCAGAGTTATTCAAATTATGTTGACAGAAATATGTTTATTTTTATATCACATTATGTCACTTACATACAAGTCATGTATATTATGCAAACTTAATTGACAATTTACATGCAACTGATCTTTAATTATTTCACTTAATAATGTAACTCTATTTAATCTGTTTTATCATGTTCCTTTTTACGTAACTCAGTAAAAAATGTACATGTCAGAATTATGTCTTTTTCACTTTTGTTTGAACTGTATTTTTTTCGTCATTGATTTCATCCCTCCATTTGATCTGTCTAATTATGTCACTTTTCATTCACTTCGATTTGTTTGAACTGATTGTTATATGTATGTGTCATTATGTCACATTTTATGTCACTTTGTTTTAACCGTGTCACTTTTTATGTCACTGTGTTTTGAACAAATCTTGTGTCACTTATTATTGCCATTTAAACTGTTTAATTATACCACTTTGATATGTGTTATTTGGTCACTTTTTATGTCACTTTGTTTAGAACAATTCGTTTTCATAATTGTTGTCCCTCTTTTTAAATTAATTTGATTTATGTCTTTTTTATGTCACTGTGTGTGAACTGATCAATTGTCATTAATTATATCAATATTTGAATGTCTTATGTCACTTTAATTAAACTGTTTATTTGAATTTAGCATAATGTAACTTTATTAGTGTATCACCAAGTTAAATTGTCATTGTAAGAAAGTTGATAAGCGCTCATTTTCAAATAATAAAATTCACCCTTCAATTAATGTAGCCGGGTGTATAGGATTTAATTACTAATAGGGGAGAAACTTGTGTAGGCAGCCGGCTAGCTCGGTCGGTAGAGCATTCGCCCTGTAAGCGAAGGGTCCCGGGTTCGAGCCCCGGTCTGGTTGCACATTTTTCTTCCCCTGTTACATTAATATTGTAGTCGATGTGTGATCATTCTTTATTTCCCTTAATTAGCGTCTAAATGATACCTTGCACATGTTTATATAGCTATAATATACTAAAATATTGGTTGAAAATGTGTAAATTCAATTTAAATTTTTTAATCATTTCAATTATCCTCTGCCTGGAAGTTTAAGAAATTTTCTGATGTTCCTTATGTCACAGTGCTGTATAATTTTGGGTAATAATCTCTGTGAATTTAAAACAAAATACCCTGTCTGGAAGTTTAAGAAATGTTTTGAATGTTTGTGCCCCCTAACTTATATATAAGTGTGGGGGGGGGGCAAATAGCATTGGTGTTGTCCTTCTGTCTGTATGGAAAGCAAATCTTGTGTGTTGAACTCCTCACAAACCGTTTGGCAGAATTTCTTAAAACTTTCTCAGATTAACAACCTTGATGTGTAGTTCACCATAAAGAAAAGGAATTTTTATGCCCCCGTATCGATAGATCGGGAGGCATATAGTAATGCACCTGTCCGTCCGTCCGTCTGTCCGTCCGTCCGTCCGTCCGTCCGCCCTGGTTAACCCAAATTGACCGTTTCGTCTAGCATTAATATGGCTTGCTACAAAGTTTTCAAACTTGCATGGATGTTGTATATGATCACTCTCCACGCGCCTGTATCACCTGACTCCATTTTGACCTTCACCTTGACCTAATTTTGGACTTAGACTTATTGAAAGGCCAAATTCTTGGTTAACCCAAATTGACCGTTTCTTCTAGCATTAACATGGCTTGCTACAAAGCTTTCATACTTGCATGGATGTTGTATATGACCACTCTCCACACACCTGTATCACCTGACTCCATTTTGACCTTCACCTTGACCTAATTTTGGACTTAGACTTATCCCCCTTTAGTATTTTCACAATAAAATTTTGTCTGCAGCGTATCTTCAAAACTATTTAACATATTGACTTGAAATTTGAAATATAAATAAATGGCAACTTGGAGAAGTGCATCGACAAAGAACCATAACTCTGTCTGTCTTAAATTGTGAATTATCTCCCCTTTAGTGTTTTTATATTCAACCAAATTGACCGTTTCTTCTAGCATTAACATGGCTTGCTACAAAGCTTTCATACTTGCATGGATGTTGTATATGACCACTCTCCACACACCTGTTTCACCTGACTCCATTTTGACCTTCACCTTGACCTTATTTTGGACTTAGACTTATACCCCTTTAGTATTTTCACAATAAAATTTTGTCTGCAGCGTATCTTCAAAACTATTTAACATATTTACTTGAAATTTGAAATATAAATAAATGGCAACTTGGAGAAGTGCATCGACAAAGAACCATAACTCTGTCTGTCTTAAATTTTGAATTATCTCCCCTTTAGTGTTTTTATATTCAAATTTTGCTCTGAGTATATCTTCAAAATTATTTAACATATTGACTTGAAACTTGGAATATAAATAGATGGTAACTTGGAGAAGTGCATTGACCAAGCAATATAACTCTGTCTGTCTTAAACTTTTAATTATCTCCCCTTGAGTATTTTCAGAATAAAATTTTGACCGGAGTGTATCTTCAAAATTGTTTAAGATATTACCTTAAAACTTGATATATAAATAGATGGTAGCTTGTAGAAGTGCATGGACCAAGAACCATAACTCTGTCTGCCTTACATTTTGAATTATCTCCCCTTCAGTATTTTCATGATAATTGTTTGTCCGGAGCGTATCTTCAAAAGTATTTAAAATTTTGACTTCAAACTTGGTATATGAATAGGTGGCAACTTGGAGAAGTGCAGTGACAAAGAACCATAACACCATATCACCAGATCACACATGAAGTCAATCAAGGCACTGCTTTCAAATGTGGCATATTCGTTTACCATCATAAGTCCCTTATAGTTCAAAGCCATGTAACACTATCAAACATTTTAACTGAATAAAGGCCCCTGATTGATTTAGCTTTTTATGGACATGGCTTCCACGGGGGCATAAGCGTTTATTGAACGCAGTCTTGTTCCTACTTCAATTTCTACTACAAGTGTTATGGCCATTTATTACTCTTACTTTATACTCCAATTGGGGCACCTGTGTCGACGAACACATTTCTAGTTTGATATTAACATTGTATTTTACGTTTCAGGCACAGAAGAACTCTCGGAACACAGGAGCTGTATCAGCTCCCCCTGCAGTACAACCCAGCAATGCTCAGTCCAGAAAGGTCAGTTTCTTCTTTACCTATCGTATAAGTTGTCCCTTTGGCAGGCTCAACAAGGTTGTATCTTATAAAATGCCCAGCATAGATTTTATTTCCCAGTCAGCTTTCTGCTGAAATATGGCATGTATATGAGTGCCTCCTCATGCATTTGAATCACGGGGTAGCCAGATTAGACAGCAAGCACACTACCCACTGAGCTATGGAGGCACACATTATGTTATAGCATAAAGTTAGATACAACCTTGTTGCTTCAAGGGGACATAATGTATTTTTCATGTGTGGTGTTATGGTGTATAAAATCATGTTCATCACATTCATACTGTGTGGACTTGTTAGATTTTTGTAATGCGTATTTTATTGACAGTCAGGTGAAGCGATCGCTTCTCTGGCGTTATGTCAGAAATGAAATTTTATTGGTTGAGTTTAAGTGTGTAAGATGAAATTTGATTGGTTGAGGTTAAGTTTGTAAGATGAAATTTGATTGGTTGAGTTTAAGTTTGTAAGATGAAATTTGATTGGTTGAGTTTAAGTTTGTAAGATGAAATTTGATTGGTTGAGCGAATTGTGTATGTTGAATTTTGATTGGTTGAGAATCTTGTCTACAAGCTGTCTTTGATTAGTCAGTTTTTGTAATTTATCTTGGATATAAGGATATGCCGTAATCCCTATATAATACATGTTGTTATTTTTCACAGATTTTAACAGATTAGTCTTAGTTCAGATGATTCAATATTATCTATTAAACCCAAAAGTATAGAATAGATTTAGGCCAATATGAGATCATTTCTTTGTTTATTTTTTGCTTATATTGGAAAATGGTCATTTAGAAAAAAATGTAAATATCTTGTAGAAAACAACAACTAGTTTATGGTGTATTATTATATATTATACATGCATGTACTGTAAAATCTTTCAATTTTGATGGGACGAAATTTCGTGGTTTTGGTAAAAATAACCGTTTCGATGGGAAATTAATTCGTGGATTTTGCATTTCAGGTTACAAATATAGGTTCAAAATTATTGTTGGATGGTAAACCATGAAATCCAAGAAATTTAATCCCCCATCGAAATTAAACGATTTTACGGTATATTGGAGGGCATGTCTGTCTAAACTATATTTGTGTTAAGGTCATCAATCTACCTGCAAACTCTTAACCATAGAAAATTTCCAGAAATATTCTCATTTTTATTTAGACAACAAAAAATAACAATTTTTAAGAAAAAACTGCCCAAAAATATTCAAAATTTTTAAGCAGGCAAAAATAAATTAGGGAAAGGAAACCCTTGAATTGCCTTACTTTAGCCTTAAGTATGACTTATTTATTTCACATTCTAGAATTACATATTTAAGGATAAGCAAATTTGTTGTCATAATCTGTTAAAGATATTGGGGAAGTGTATGGATAAATTATTTTATTTAAAACATGTTTGTTCAATAAAAGGTATAAGAAAAGTTGTCATGTGTTTTATGAGGAACTAAATAATAATGTAAAATAGATACACTATTCATTGTCTGTAGGAATTATATTGGATAGATTTTTGGAGAAAAGGTAATTTTTGAATTTTTAAGGCCATTTTTTTTTTTCTCAAATATTTTCTCTTATAGGTAGATAGATTTATTTTCATCATAAAATGAACACTTTGTGTCCATTGGCTTAATTTGGAAAAATCACTTTGAAATTGGAAAAAAAGAATAAAATATTATCAATATTTATCATACAAACTTTTTAATTTCTACCAAGCTTCTGCCGGAGCATGATGATATAGTAGAGGATTGTGAAAGTCGTCCTCTCACCGAGCGTAACGTGACGTCTGCTTCACGCTCAGGCAGACGTATACCTCGACCAGAACCAGTCGCACCAATCTCTCCACCGAAGGAAGCTTTTAGAACACCAAGATCAGCACGCAACAGCAATCTGAGTGAAATGAGTGATGACGTAATAAGCATCCTGACTGACACGGATGAAGGTGTTGCCATGGAGATTGCTCCTAGTCAGTCAGATGCTTTAAACAATATGAAAAACTTGATGACGGAAGATAACATGAACTTGGAACAGCAGAAGACGTTACACTCGTTGAGGTCGGCGATCCGAGGTCTCTCCGCCGAGCAGACGTTACGGGAGATGCAACTAGAGAGGACCGTTACCATCTTGTCGCTAGCCAGTCAGATTGCCCGAGAGTCTGTAGAACTTGGCATCCTGCCAGATGGCGTATTTGATGGTTTCGCCAAGATGGATTCTCGAGCGATGTCCGTGCTGTCCGATAGGAAGGGTTCAGTGTCCTGTAAACCTGACACGGTGGAGATTGTGGGAACGAAGCCAGATGATGCCACAGAACAATATCATACAGTAGAGGTGTGTGCTGGTTCCACTCTTCTCTTAAATCCTAGCATGATGTCTATATCATAACATTGTAAGGATGCTCTGTAAAACACATGGCTTGCCCAACTGTATGCTCTCCTTTATTATTCAAATTAAGTTATGAAATATTTTTAGTAAAATTATGTTAAGGCTGATGGGAACACGGAGTCTAGCTCTTTAAAGAAAAAAGAATTATTACATTATTATTGTTCTAATAAGGGAAGAAATAAGTCGTTATAAGCGGGGTAAGGGTTAAACTACTTAATTCTAGGACCATTGTTTACCTTTATTGCATTCATTAAGCCATCTTTGGCCCTCATGTTAGAATATATTTTTTATCAAAAAGTTCTATCCCAAAATCTAGTAATTATTAAGTCTCAAGTAGTTTAATACTGTTAACAAGTCAACTGATTAAGTTATTGTAATTTTTTATTTGCTAAGTTGATCTATCATGCTTGAAATATTCACACAGACTGACACAGATCTACAGTTTAATTTGGTCAAACAAAGCAGAAACAGGTCTTCCAAGTCACGCAGGAGCTTGAAAAAGTCAGCAAAGTTACAGAGAAGCTTGGAAAAGGAAGATGAACCTAAAGGAGTTGAATCTGTTACAAAGAATGAACCAAAAGTATCGACAAAGAAAGAAAAGAGCCATAAACCAAACAAAGTGACTGAACTAGTTAAAGAACTAACTATGAGCTCTGCATTCACGGGACTAACGCCAGACCTTGCCGATGCATTCTCGGCAAGCCTTCCGAGGACTTTGACTTCATCAGAATGGCGTAATAAGATGTCCCCAGATGATCCCTTTTGGATACCTGCTGAAAATAAACCCAAAGAACAAAAAGTGTCCAAAGAACCAACTAAACCTAAAGTAAGCAAAAGTATAGAAATCACAGAAAAGAAATCTGTAAAAATGGTCACTGTTGGAACACAGTCAGATTTAAATATGGTGGATTTAGAAGCCTTGGAAGCCATGGAAACTAGAGCGTCTGCTATCAGCGTAGTGATATCACCGAGAAAGAAGTCCCGGCCTGTTAGTATACACCAGATGCTATTTGGAGAAGAGGACGACCAGAAACTGATGACAAGGTCAAGGTCATCAAGGTCGTCAATGTCATCACTAGATGAGCAGGTAGATTGAGTGAAACTGTTTGAGTTCCAACATGCACCATGACGACGACCAATCACATCACAGTTCTAATCTGTTATACTCTAACATTCCTTTGTTACATTGTTTTATTATCCAAATAATGAAATAATTCTCATTTTATTGTTGTTATACTTTAATTAACTTGGGTTCAAACTTTTCAGGTTTTTGTATAATCAGACATTCTAGAAGTGGACAAACTTTTACTTACAATGAGCAATCAATATTAGAATAAACCATGGAAACTGAAACTTACTAAACTTAAATCTTCAGATGTCTACAAAGAATAAATAGAAAAATAACCACCAAACATGAGATAAACTAAATTTATTTATTTAGTTTAATACATGTTTGGTGGTTATTTTCTATTCCTTTTTTAAATGAAAATATCTAATATGATCAGCAAAGATGCTTAATGTAAAAACTTTTTTTTGTTGAAAATTTTATTAAAATGCTGTCCTTAAAGAACTGTCTGACTATACTGATCTGTTCCCAAATGTTGTTGTTACCCTATTTTCATGTTATGACACATCAAATACTAACTTAACAATGTTTGTGAACATTTGTATTTCAGCTTATTGATTGTAGAACATGCATGTACAATAATTCTGTGTTATACAAGTTAATGGGATATCCCTTTTTTCCAGCTTGAGTCTGACAACACTTCCTCTTTATCTCTAGAGTCAGCCCCTTTATTTCCTGACCCAGCCCCTTTATTTCCTGACCCAGCCCCTTTATTTCCTGACCCAGCCCCCTTATCTCCAGAGTCAGCCCCTTTATTTCCTGACCCAGCCCCCTTATCTTCAGAGTCAGCCCCTTGTTACAATAGAAAGACTGAAATCTTGTTACCATGGCTTCCATTGACTAGAATGAACGCTGATTTAGCACAACAAAAGTCTGCGTCTGAAAAAGTTGCTAGTGAACGTAACAGAACTGGTACTAAACAATCCAAAATGGTGTCGTCTGCCAAGGTTACACAATTTCCATATCAAAGCGATGATAAACAGAACATTGCAAGGAACAAAAATATTATTAAATCCAACTTTGATCATTTCGTGTTTCCAAACTCATTTTCTGACCCTAACACACTCGTTGAAGATCCTTATTTTCATAATTTAGAAGATTTTCGGCTAAAAGGAAGCGTATGTAAATATGAAACCAAACCACAAAATGCCAGTCAATATTCCTACAACAAGAAACGACCAAAATCAGACAGCATTCAAAATAATAGGTCAAGGTCAAGTATACTGGCATCCAGTTTACCCTCTAAACCCTCTCTACATCATAAAACCTCCTCCAGTCAGTTGCTAAGCAACAGAAATAAATATGATGTTAAGTTTTCTGAATTTGGTAATAGTATGATTAAAAAAGGACCAAATCCTTTATCCCCGAATGGGAAGCCGTCCCCTAAATACCAGCAATTCAAAGAGAGTGCTCATCTAACACAGGAAGTTGACCTTGAAGATTTAGAGGTCAAGTTCATCACAGAGGTAACACTGAAAGCATGATGACATCTTCCCCTTTTTTCCGAATTTGAATTCTGATGATTGTGAAAACCTTTAAAGGTGTTAGATAATAGACCTTGTCCCAACATTTGTTACACTTTGACCTTTACTTGACGTTTGACCTTGTTGCACTTTGCTTGACCTTTGACCTGTATTTGACCTAGAAGTGAATGTTCACGTAGTGTGATTATTTTTCAGCTTACATGATGAAAGTTAGAATAGTTTTATGACTAACAATTGATTAGAAAGTAGGATTTACTAACATACTTTGTTTACAGAGCTACACTTAGATATACATGTATAAGTTTGTCATCTGTGAAGCTGGAAGCTTTCAATTTTATATGTTGTATTATGTTCATACGATGATGCTTGTATCATTGATATTATTCAATAACCAATTTTGAACATCAACCATGTATTGAATATTTTGTCTGAATTGTATTTCTACGAGACAATAGTTTCATTGACTGTTTTATTAAAATTAGGCCATACCAAATCAAATATTTTTGTTTAGTATTCACACTAAGTTCGAAAACCTATTTAGCTACAAAAGACTCGAAAACAATAAGCATCGAAAGGCATTTCTTATGAGCATATGTTCATGAAAATCTGAAATTGTCATGTTGACCAAAATGAAGTTTTAAAAACGTGAGGTAAAGAGTTAATTGCAGACAGTTTTCTCTTGTTTTCTCAAAATATTGATTCTGTAGTTACGACCTTCTTGTTCTAAGCCATCGATATATGGCTAACAAAAATAATAGCTTTCCAGCATAATAACTTACTGAAATAACTGATAACTTGTTTGTGTGAAAACTACTGGCTGGGACATGATGGTGAACAAACATAAAAGCAATATCTCAATGGAACTTGTTGCTATTTCACTCTCAAGATGCCCAAACATATCCTTCCTCGGACACTAAACGAAGAAATGATTTGGTATGGCCTTATCACACTATATATATTCCATTCTATTATCATTAAAATTAACATAAAATATCAATATTCAGAATAAATATTCAAATCTTTTCTTAGAATATTAACAATATTCATGAATATTCATTATTCAGTTCAATTTTTAACAATATTGAATATTAATTTTTTGGTTCTGTAATATCAAATATACAGACATTTATTGAATGTTATGAATATTCAATATTCAGATTTATGATATTTAAATTAATTAAAAAAAGAAAATATAAAAATAAATATTTATTATTCTGTTTAATTAATAAAATTGTTAAATATTTTATTCTTCATTTCAATGACATCAAACATTTAACAAGCCTTTCATGAAAATAATATATATTCATTATTAACCTGGTTCTATAAATAGAAAATTAATATTAAAAGTTTTGAATATTCATCATTCTGTTATAGTTATAGAATATTTAATCAAACAAGTGAATATTCATTTTTCAGCCTATTTCTCCAAGTTTATTGGATACTTCTGACAACACTAACAGTAGTCCCGCCCACTCACAAAAATCCTCAACTTCTATTGGTCCGTCAAAATTGTCTGCTAAATCTAAGACATCTGTGTATGATAGTGAAGTCTCCGCCCCTTCAGAAGTCTCCGCCCACTCGGTTAATCAACCATCAAAGTCCCCATCGGCTAGTGATCGTTTATCTCCAGTAACATTCAACCCTTCACGGCGTACGTCTGCTACACCGGGCACTTTAGTGTCCGACGTTCAACGCCCAGTGTCAATATCATCTGTACAGCCTAAAATACCTGAAACTCCGCCCCCTTTTGTCTCATACAATCCCAGTAAAGAAACGCAGACAGATGATTGGGTAATTATAAAATGTCAATAATATTATAGCTCCTCCCCCTTTTTCCATTATGTTTATTATTCATCCAATGAATGTGTTTGACTGGTGTTCATCTGTTTATCCATGCAGACAACTTCCTGCACATACCTGCCAGACCTTCTGTCACTTTCTGTCTGCAGAATACGACTGGTTCTCAAATTGACAGTTTTAGTGACATTGAAATATTGGCAAATTTCAAAACTTTTCAAAAATAATTTTTTAGCATTAAAAATATAAATTCTAAAACATTTATTTTGAGTAAGATAAATTTTCTTTAAACAATTTTATTTCAATGGCAATGGATTTCTTCAACTTTTATCAACCACACAGACAACAGAATTATACACCAGTCAAATTTAAACCATTATATTTATGTAGCAACTTTTTGTTCATATATATGTTTCCCTTTTGTAATCTTTTCATCATTTATTGTTACCTTTTGTTACTTTATATTACTTTGTCTCTGTTTTAGCTCGGACATTTCTGTTACCTTTGGTGTAGATAGAGTCTGAGAGTCTAGCTTAATTAAATTGTTTTCTTAAAACCTGATCTGCTATAATTCTATGTGATGTCGACACACTGTACTCTAGGGGCTAGAAATAAATACATGTATACAGTAGAACTTTGATGTCTCGAAGAAACATTTTGCCTCAAACATTCACCCGAGCATCCATGGCAATCAAACAGGAACCAGGGCCCGAAATTACAACCAATACTTCCACTCTGCACTCTGCACTCAAATATTGAAATCCAAAATAGGAGTGATCAAACAAAATATGTCACAAGATGCACTTAAATTTATGTTATTTAAGAGGGATTTAGCTGCATAATCAAGGAAGGTATTAATTCCAATAGTTATAAATATGAGACGAAAGATCATAAAAACCTTAGTGCAAGGTAGGCAAACAAGGAATAACTCCACTTTAATAGGAGTACTTGGCAGGTATGATATAGAGGATATTTGTATTTTACCATGTATGATCGGCTGATAATTCACCGAGTTAGCAGCTGGTGTAATATTTTCACGAGTGGCGTAGCCACGAGTAAAAATATTAGACAGCTGCTCACGAGGTGAATTATCAAACGATCATACACAGTAAAATATTAATATTCTATTTATTTCATGCTTCAAATGGCTTAAATAATGGAAATACTCCACTATATACCTCAAATGTTTTGCGTGACGTCGTTTTCCCGCCATGCACGCGTCGAGTTGCAATCAAGTAGTTCTTCTGCAATGGCTTCAATTTCGTCCATTTGTTTTACATTTATGTACATATAATGTTCTGTTATTTTTATTAAGATTTAAGATGAAAATGCTTATTATTTTATTTTTATCGGCGGGGAAATTTGTTTAAAAAAAGTAGTCTGTTTGGGTGAAATTATGAACTGTGAAATTATCAGGGAATAATCCACCGTTATTCCGCCGTAAACCACCAATAAGCATGAAATAAGTACTAGTAATCCAGTTGTAGTCTTAAGGTTCCAACTATTTTCCTGGTCTAAAGGCATACAGTTAGAGGCATCAAGGATCTACTGTAAATATATAGACGCATACAGTATATGACATAAAAATCTATATAAATGGTTCACTTTATAATATATAACTCACTTGTCTATCATGCCAGTGATTTATTATACCCCCATCTTTGATGAGGTGGTATATTGCTTTGCTCATGTCTGTCGGTCAGTCGGTAGACAAAATGGTTTGTGTTCAATTACTCCAGAATGCTTTGCCCTAGGATCTTCAAACTTTACATGACCAGCAACAGTAGATGACCCCTATTGATTTTGAGGTCAATTGGACAAAGGTCGAGGTCACTGTGACCTTTACCATTTTTGACTATTTGGCTGCCATGGGGCATACATGTCTCTTGTTTAAACATAACTTTGTACGAAGTCCTGTGCTTGGTGCTTAACTGCATTCAACAACCTAAGTTAGATGAGTGTCTGCTATCCAAAATATATCTTTAGTAGGCTACAACTATGGAAAGCCTAAATTTCAGTTTTCTTGGCAAATTATAGTATTACAGCTCTTTTTCGCCTTATTTGCCTTGAGACTTGAAATAAATTAGTCGAAACTAGGTCATTAGGTCAAAACTTGAAGGTGAAGAGCATTTGGCAATTAGGCAGACGCACTAAGACTGTCTCGGCTGAAGGAAATTAAATTAACCTAGATCTTGTTTATATGTTGATTTGCTAATGTTTGACTCACAACAAGTTTGTTTCCCCTTGTTTGCAACACACAAACACAACACCTTCATATTGTTGATTTTAAATTGTTTCCCTTGATCTATGTGAATTATTTCCCCTGTTTGCATGAAGTACTTCCCCTGTTTTTTTGTGAATTACTCTCCTTGTTTATGTGAATTACTTCTCTTTGTTTTCATGAATTACTTCCCTTGATTTCTATATCTTAGATTCATTGTTTTAAAAGCTTGACATTTTGAATTATACGCTTGATGATATAATTATATAATGCCGGCTATTTGTCATTGTAGGATATGTATTGTACTTTAACAAAACACCACATTCATTCAAAGAAAACATTAGAAACTCTGGTGTTCAAAGTAAGAGTGAATATCCACACTTTAAACAGCAGATAAACATGCAGTCAAAAAATACTTTTGAAGTATAAGTCTTAAAAAATAATTAAAAAAATAATGAATACATGTTCTTATAGTTGTTCTGAAAAAATGTATGTTTTTCTATTTGCATGGTGAAAAAAGCTGTTTTGTGTTATTTAGTGATAAATGAACAAAATAAAGTCACCATGTTAATTCTTCAATAGAAATCTACTTATTTTCAAATAGAAAAAAAAAGAAAAATAATACCTGAAACCTGATGTAAAACTTCAATGGGTTCCAAAATACAAACATTAAACTGTTACAGAAATTGTTAGGTTCCGTGGATAACAATTTGAATGTTTAGTATGTTTTATATAATTGGGTTTCTTTCTGGTTTTCAGCTTTCACAAATAGAACGGGAACCAGTTAAAGGTAATTCTGAGGAGGAAGTGAGACAATCTTCCGCCAAGAGCCGGGCCTCGTTACGTAACCAGTTTAAGTCACGTCTAGATGAGACGAGGAATGCCGTAGAAGAGAGACGGACGAAATCTCCGGTGATCACTTTACCAACACAGAAATCTGTGGACGATGAATTAATTATAGAAGATGATGATGATGATATTGATCTACCGATACCTGACGATCAGAAAGGTTTGTATTGACCAATCAGCAGTCAGTATTTATGAAGGTGTGTCCTAGCTGTCCAATCAGCAGTCAGTATTTATGAAGGTGTGTCCTAGCTGACCAATCAGCAGTCAAAATTTATGAAGTTGTGTCCTAGCGGAACTTTTGAGCAGTCAGTATTTATTATAAAAGTTAAAAAGTTGCCAGTTTTCAAGGTCCACTTCCTGCAATTCATTCAGGCATTCAGCCATACTTGGACATTTAACTTCCCCCGGCCTGGTCATTGGACTACTGAAAGCCAAAATCAAGATATGGCACCCATATGTATCTAATGCATTGTTTATTACAGAATTCTTCAAAGATGATACAATAGATGCGGGCACATCTCCTCCACCAGGACGTAGAATCAGCATGGCCTCAAGGTATACTGTAAAAGCATTAATATTCCAGGGGATTTAATTTCATGGATTTCGTGGATGGTCTCAACCATGAAATGAAATCCCCATGAATATTAATAACTTCTATAGAATATGACTTAGTCTAGTCCGTAGTGGATAAGATATTCATGAAATTAAGTCCCAACAAAATGGTCATATTCACCAAAAAAACACGAAATTTTGTCCCATTGAAATTTAATGATTTTACTGTAAATACATCTTGATATTGTGTTCATTTAGTTACCCTTGTATTTTATTTACGAGGCCCAAAGTGAAATATTGTTTGTTACCGCTTCCCAATCCTACCCAAGCAAAAATCTCCTACCCAAAAGTTATTTTGGAAATCCGAAACAAAAAAATCATTTACATGTAACAGTCTAGTACCAGAGTAAAAAACAAAAATTGGTGACATTAAAAAGTAAAATTTTGTAACATATTTTACCCAAATTTATTTTTGGCCATCTGAAAAAATTATTTCATTTAATTAGAAAAAGTTGGGTACAAGAGTTAATAAACAAACTTTTTTGACAGTAAAATATCAAAAAAAACTTTAGAAAAATATTTGACCTACCCAAGTTGTGAATCTGACACAAACTACTGTAGAATCTGTAAATGAAGTAAGTGCATGTTTGACTATAAGAACCTATCGAAAGTAAGCGCATACAGCCTGACTGTTTTTACTTCAACATTTTGACACTTAGTCACAATGTTTGTGTCTATGAAATCAAGGTAAAGAATACCTGATTCTGCCTAAACGGCATGTCGTCAGGTGAGTGCTTTAGGGCCAATTTCCCTTTTGTTTATGTTTTCTTTGTTTGGCTGGTTAAGTTGAGTGCTGCCTTCTCTGTCCCTCATATCTTTTTGTTATTACATTTACAGAAAGTCAACAAAGTTAGGAGATCATCCTGTTGTCCTGGAATACCTGCGTGCGTATACTGGTATACATAACTTCAAGGATGCCATCTGTCGTGTACTTATAGATAAAGGTAAGCATAAATTACCTCCCTTTATCTCATTTGACATTTAAAATTACTTCCCTTTATCTCATTTAACATTTAATGTTACCTCCCTTTATCTCATTTAAAATTACCTCCCTTTTCTCATTTAAAATTATCTCCCTTTATCTCATTTAACATTAAAAATTACCTCCCTTTATCTCATTTAAAATTACCTCCCTTTATCTCATTTAACGTTTAAAATTACCTCCCTTTATCTCATTTAAAATTACCTCCAATCAACATTAAAATTACCTCCCTTTATCTCATTTAACATTTAAAATTACCTCCCTTTATCTCATTTAACATTTGAAATTACCTACCTTTATCTCATTTAACATTTAAAATTACCTCCCTGTATCCCATTTAACATTTATAATTACCTCCCTTTATCCCATTTAAAATTACCCCTCTATCCCATTTAAAATTACCTCCCTTTATCCAATTTAACATTTAAAATTACCTCCCTTTATCCCATTTAACATTAAAATTACTTCCCTTTATCTCATTTAACATTTAAAATTACCTCCCTTTATTTCATTAAACAGATTAATTTTGCCCCCTTTAATAAGCGGGTCATTTAGCATTGGTGCTATCCATATGCTGTCTGTATGTAATACAATTTTTTTGTTTACCTCATTGGGCCGAATTTCTTCAAACATTCACAGATTAACAACCCTAATGAACATTATCTAGAAGTATGACCCTTGTTTACGGGAAATTTTCATATAATTTATCAATCTATTTTTAGAACAAATGTCTGCGAGTCAAATACTAGCAGATTTAGATGTATTACCGTTCGACAAAGAATCACCGGTCGTTCCACAAGTTACTGACATGACTGAGAATATTTACTATGGTAAGTTATATAATTCATTTACCTCCCCCCTCAGTTTTGATGGGAAGATACTGTAAAATCATTAATTTTCGTGGGGATTAAATTTTGTGGATTTACATGGTTCACCTTTTACCACTAAAATTAATCCCACCAAACAATAACAGGGTGGCAACAGACTCTGGAAAACAGGGAAAATGGCTAAAATAAATTCCCTGCAGGGAAAAATCAGGGAATTTCAAAATTGGGCAAAAATCAGGGAATTATCAGGGAATTTTATGAAATTGGAGAAAAAAATGGTCTTGTAATAGGTAAGTTGCCGTTTATTCTCCGTAGAAAGTATGAAATGTGAATACTCCTACACCTATGGTTGCGAATGCTGCAAAAATCATGGAAAATTTATCTTTTGGGTCAGGGAAAAATCAGGGAATTATCAGGGAATTTTATTCTTTATTTTCTGTGGCAACCCTGAATAATTTTGACCCTTTTTATTAAATGAAATGCAAAATCCATGAATTAACGTCTCATCGAAATGGTATTTTTTATCAAAACCACGAAATTTCGTCCCATTGAAATTAAATGATTCTACAGTATATTGCTTTTCTCATGTCTGTCTGGCGGTAGATGATCAACATAAAATGCATCAATAAAGCGTAAAACTTGGTCGCCAGTAGAAATTTTGTACTTTCAGTAGATACAATGTGACATGAAATTTAATGTCTCAGTTGTCAGGGGTTGACACCAACTATTTTTGTCACTGGTCCGACAGTAAAAAAGTATTAAATTTGTAAAGAAAATATTTACTGGTCCTTCATGATTTTCATTGGTCCTTGTAGATTTTCACTGGCCCCGGGCCAGGGGACCAGTGTAAGTGTCGAGCCCCGGTCAAAGTGTAAATAATATGAGAATTCTTTTTTCAATTTCAGTATTAAATGAAGTATCCCAGGTTCTAAACAGTGTTCTACAGAATGACAGGGTGAGTATGATAAGGTCAAACAATAAAATGTAACAGTCCTTTTGAAGTCAAATGAGGACGGTTGTAAAAATACTATCGTCCAGCAGATAAACTATGTTTATGTAGGTTTAGCTGGGTATACCTGAGTTTAAGGTATTCACTGCTATTCTTTTGAAAGGGATAGTTCCCTCATTAGCATAACTTATTGAATCGAATATGTATTAAATAATTCTCCTTGTATCCGGATTATGCACCAGTCAATATTATGCCAACCAGGGGGCGGGGGAAGAATGTGCTTAATGTCTAAAATCTCAGAGATCGGGACACATAGTAAATCCCGAGATTAGGACCAAAGTCTTTTTCCTGAGACTCAGGGGTCGATAAGGTTAAGATTCCTTCCAGCCTTTCAGGATGATTCATCCGTCTAATTCCCCCTGTATAATCTTAACTGATGCATTAGTATAACGAGTATGTATATTCTTTCTTATACTACACATGTGTAGTATAAGATTTACCACATGTGTAGTATAAGGTTTTAAATGACATCACTTTATCTCCATAATGATGTCATAATGTCCGAAAAATGAGGTTATTTTGACGTTGTTAATATAATAGAGTGGGTGGGTTTTTCCACTGAAAAATGTGTATTTTCCTGCAAATAGTGTCATAATTTATGATATAAATGTGTGTGTGTGTGATATAAAGAATCTAAATAAATAAGTCTTCATAAGGGATTTTTGAATAGAAATCTATTGCTGTATATTTTAAGGGTCCTGTCGTATCTTCGTTAATGATGGGAATGTCACGTGACGCGACACAGAGAACTATACTCCGTGAGAAATCTGGTATGACTGTAGACTTCCACCCAGAGACACGGGGTAGTCAGAGAACAGTGTCCACGAAGGCTGGCAGTATGTCCACCGACGCTGTACAGTACACGGAACTCCAGGCACAGTATGATAAATTGTAAGTTCTTTTACATCAAATATCATAGACATTCAACATACCTGCCAAGTACTTCTATTAAAGTGGAGTTACTCCTATTTTCGTTGTTTATTTCTGGTTTTCTAAGTTCACCTAACTTTGAACAAAGTTATATTTGATTCATTTTATGATCTTCTGTCCCATATTTATAACCACAAAAATTAATACATTCCTTGTTTATGCATTTAAATCCCTTTTAAATCACATTTAAGTGCATCTTGTTACATGTTTTGCTTTATCACTCCTATTTTGGATTTAACTAGCTTGGCAGGTATGTGAAAGGTCTTAATTTTGATTTCGACCTTGAAAAGAACTTGAATTAAGTGGTGCCTTGTAAAAATGACAAAGTAGTTCTTGAATTGTTACAGAAAATCATTGAATTTAGATAGCCATGAATGTACACTTACGGACTTCGAAAATGCATCACTTATTCAAACCACGAAATTTAATAGCAAACATTGTTTAACTGCATTAAAATTTTGTCTATAGATTGCTCATTTTATGTTTAAAGATCAAGTAAAATTTCAAAATGACAGTTAACAATGTTACTTAGTAACGTGACATGCTTAAGTCTTAAAACCAAAATCGCAGTTAGGGAGAGTGCGAGTAAAGTTATGTTTTTGGTGCGTTCACAACAGCGGGTACTCATTACCATTGCAATCGGCTTTTGTGAAATGTTTCTCTATTCACCAACAAAGGTTTGGACAACCTTGTGGACTGATTGGGTAATGGAACTCTTCCGTGGAATAATGTTTGAAAGAACATGTCATATGTTTTTGGTGGTATCAAAATCTAGGACATTCCATTACGCAAATATTGTTCTGCAAAAAAGTGACTGTTATCCGTTATTTATGCGCATGGTTTTATTCCTGTTGTCTAAGGGTAACACCCCTGTCATCCGGAAATAGTAATACAAGATAGAAGTGACTGCATGTTGAAGCATGTGTTCAATGTTAGATGAAACACAAATTGGCAGGGTACTAAATGAAAATGTTGTATTTCATAAATAAACGTGTTTGAAATTTTGATTTTCTATCGTCACCAAGCCTTCTTTTGACAGGCAAGGTTGCCGACCGGAAGTTGTTTCTTTGACGGGGCATGCGCATTAATTTGTCCGAATTAGGTGTCTTTTTAGGCCTTTAATCCTTTTTTGGGGTTGAATGGTGGTGTCAGTTGGCATAAAACGCTATTGAAGACGAATACTTATTGTATCATGACAATGTAATCGCGCAAAAACCGTGTGATGGCTAGTTTCGGTATATAACATGTCTTTACCTCCAGACACATCAGTTTCGGATTGACGTGAAATGTAAACTTTTGTTTTTGGAAAACACATCACCATTTACACAGTTCGGATAGCTTCATTCGCACGAGAATCACACACGAAATATGAGATTTGCCATGTGGTCACTAGAAACATTATTCCATTGGTTAAAAATATTCCTAAATAGTTCATACAAAAATTACAGACCCCTGGAAAGTGGTGCGTTTTCAAAGTCTGTAAGTGTACATACAGGACAAGTGTATTAATGTTGAAAAAATACCACCTTATCTATGTAAAAATGATTTACTGAAAACCTTTTCCAAATGTACTTGAATACACAACAAGGCTGGTGTATTGTCAATTTTTACAATTTTTTTAATTAAACACATCAATTCAGTTTCATACTTAGTTTAAAACCTTTCACCTAAGACTGATTTCATTTCTAGTGGATAAACATTGTCACATATTTATTGTTGTTATTTTCATGTTTTCATGATAATTTTAGATTGAGAAAGTAAGTTAATGTATAATTTTAGGCATGTCTAGCTGTTAACATGAATAATTTTAACGAATCAACTAACTCTTCAGTTTTCTCATTAACTGATTTAATAACTTCCATATAATAGGTACATACTGCCTAAAGCCTAGGTCCTACTGAGTTTTTTGCCTTGGCGACATACTCCCAATTTAATAAATGAATTTCGGAAGGTATCATGAGAAGGGTCATCAATGTCTTAGAAAGTCTTGGAAGTCATTAGAAAATGTTGGAAATTCTGGTTCCAAATTTCTCCCAAGAGTCATTAATTTACATTGGGAATACATCGACGAGTCAAAATAAAACTCAGTGGGTCTAACTAACTTACTTATATAATATTATAAAGGTAATAGCTGTTTAACTAACAAACTTGTGTAGCTCTTCATCATGAATATTACATAATTATGTCGTGAATATTCACACAAATTCATTTTACATAATAGCTTTCTGAAATCAGTCTATTATAGTGCTTGAGTTCTGTGGGATTATATAACATGTTTTATTATAACTCTAGTATAGTACTTATACATGGCTGTGTCTGTAGGGACTTACAATAAACTTATAACTTGTAATACAATTACTATGTACTAAATTTTAACACAATGCTTCAAATCAACCAATCACAGACCATGTCTCATCAA
Source organism: Spisula subtruncata (assembly GCA_963678985.1). Taxonomy (NCBI): domain Eukaryota; kingdom Metazoa; phylum Mollusca; class Bivalvia; order Venerida; family Mactridae; genus Spisula; species Spisula subtruncata. The sequence continues at coordinate 1,513,943 of OY787677.1, forward strand.
CCAATCATAGACCAGGTCTCATCAACCAATCACAGACCATGTCTCATCAACCAATCATAGACCATGTCTCATCAACCAATCATTGACCAGGTCAAATCAACCAATCATAGACCAGGTCTCATCAACCAATCATTGACCAGGTCTCATCAACCAATCATAGACCAGGTCTCATCAACCAAGCATAGACCAGGCCCCAGAATCAACCAATTACAGACCAGGTCTCATCAACCAATCATAGACCAGGTCTCATCAACCAATTATAGACTTGGTCCCAGAATCAACCAATTACAGACTAGGTCTCAAACATCCTCTACATGAGATGTTCCATACATTACCATCCACTTGTTCATATAATGCTTTGAAATTCCTTTTAATCAAGTATTTATTTAACAATACATAGTTTATCTTGTTTAACATTTTTCAACTTTCAGTAATTTTGATGTCAAAATTACTCCAAAATCTGCCAGGTAAACTAAAGCACAAAGAACTAAACATTTTGAGTGATATTAAATCCTGGATACTTCTTCATGTGTTTGAACATTGCATTTGTTTTATTTGTGATAATGAGCACTTTTTTGAGTTACGATGGTTGTATGGTTACCATGGTTTCACAGTGACCATGGTTGTATGGTTACCAAGGTTTCACAGTGACCATGGTTGTATGGTTACCAAGGTTTCACAGTGACCATGGTTGTATGGTTACCAAGGTTTCACAGTGACCATGGTTGTATGGTTACCAAGGTTTCACAGTGACCATGGTTGTATGGTTACCAAGGTTTCACAGTGACCATGGTTGTATGGTTACCAAGGTTTCACATTGACCATGGTTGTATGGTTACCAAGGTTTCACATTGACCATGGTTGTATGGTTACCAAGGTTTCACAGTGACCATGGTTGTATGGTTACCAAGGTTTCACAGTGACCATGGTTGTATGGTTACCAAGGTTTCACAGTGACCATGGTTGTATGGTTACCAAGGTTTCACATTGACCATGGTTGTATGGTTACCAAGGTTTCACAGTGACCATGGTTGTATGGTTACCAAGGTTTCACATTGACCATGGTTGTATGGTTACCAAGGTTTCACAGTGACCATGGTTGTATGGTTACCAAGGTTTCACAGTGACCATGGTTGGATGGTTACCAAGGTTTCACAGTGACCATGGTTGGATGGTTACCAAGGTTTCACAGTGACCATGGTTGGATGGTTACCAAGGTTTCACAGTGACCATGGTTGTATGGTTACCAAGGTTTCACAGTGACCATGGTTGTATGGTTACCAAGGTTTCACAGTGACCATGGTTGTATGGTTACCAAGGTTTCACAGTGACCACGGTTGTATGGTTACCAAGGTTTCACAGTGACCACGGTTGTATGGTTACCAAGGTTTCACAGTGACCACGGTTGTATGGTTACCAAGGTTTCACAGGTACCATGGTTGCATCATTTCTTTTTTTTGGCACATGAAAATGGTGAATGCACAGTGTTACCACTCAACAAATTGGTGCAAAGCTGCTAATTGCATTGGTGCAAAACAATTTGTATGAAACAATCTCACTTGAAATCTCTTTACTACACTTTGAGTGCCATGGACTTAATCTATAATTATGTTTTCATGTGAATCAAGTAAAGATGTATTGATAGAATTAATACAAATGCTGACAATTTTACATATTGTAGGTTGGAATTAGAAATTCTTGGGTAATAACAAATGCTGACAATTTTACATTTTGTAGGTTGGAATTAGAAATTCCTGGGTAATTAAAATGCTGACAATTTTACATTTTGTAGGTTGGAATTAGAAATTCCTGGGTAATTCTTACATTATATTTCACAGTCACATCAAGATTCAAGGTGTAATTTGTACATACCTGACAAGTACTCCTATAAAAGTGGAGTTACTCATATTTTCATATTAATTTCTGGTTTTTGCAAGTTCACCTAACTTGGAACAAAAGTGCATTTGGTTCATTTTATGATATTCTGTCCCATATCTATAACCACAGGAATTAATACATTACTTTTTTGCATCTAAATCCCTTTTAAATCATATTTAAGTGCCATACATGCCATATTTTACTGAAGCCTATGCAGGAGATTGGTGATGGAAATGCAGGAGATTTCAACCAAATGCAGGAGATTTTTCTTGCTCAAACTTTTAACTTAAATTAATGAAGTTTATATGCAGTTTTCACCTATTTTACTTGTAGGACATATTCATGCATGCTTCATAAAGCTATTTAAATCAGTATTTGTTATCATTTTCATCTTGCAAATAAAAAATGCATGGTGCCAGTATTCCAAGAAATGCAGGAGATTTGATCAATTTGTCGAAAATCATGCTGGAGTAGAGTCTCAAATGCAGGAGATTCCTTACATGATGCAGGAGATCTGGCACGTATGAAGTGCATATTATGACATGTTTTACTTTATCACTCCTATTTTGAATTCAACTAACAAGGCAGACCTGTATGATTTAGGGCTTAAACCTTGTAGATTTATTGCTTGCTGTTATGTTACATGTCTTCGGATATGTTTGGCTAATAACTTAAAAGTTGTTGCACCTTCATGTCCTGAACCCTGGATTCTGTATCCAACTTTCCTGACTCAGGACCCTGCTCCCTAAAAACTGGATCCCAGTATAAAGAATCTGGGTTCTACTCCCATGCAATCATAATAAGGGGACTTTTAACTGGGGAAGTATTGGACTTGGACTACATAAGGGTGATACAAGAAGCTTGATGTGATTGTGACACAATTAGTTAAACATAGTTATGCTGTAAACAAAAAGAGAACTGTTACTATGGTGATACAGAATATATTAATTTATTGATCCTGCCTTTCTATTGGTCAATGTGAATCAACCAATCAGATCAGAGGTTGTATCAATGTGATTATTTTCTGAATTATCATGACTCAGCAGTTTTACTTGTAGAACAAATTTTGCCATGATAGATGATATTAGGTTAGACAATTTGTATTTATATTAATGTGTTCTACTGTGACCATCGTATATATATAGGATATACCACAAGTTTTCTTTTGAGCTCAACATTTCTTATATGAGTTTAGAAAAAAACCCAGTTATTAAGAGCGTCTCTGGCGAGCTTAATAACTTTCTTTTTTTTGACGAATTTAAGAAATGTTGATCTAAAAAAAAAAAACGAGTGGCAGATTCTTTTTATCAAAATAGAAATATGTTTTCTACCATAAATAAGCGACACACTTCGGAATTCGGCTATAATATGGACCGAAGAACACATTTGATTGTTTCCGCATAAAAAGTAGTCCCAATTGGCTTTCTGTATATATAGACACTAAAACGACGCTTTCAATGCTGCAAACGATTAACATTTATTCAAATTACAATATTTGAAATGTTTTTCAACATATTATTTTGAATTCATAAAGAACATATTTTATTACTAAATCAGTGAATTATACATATGAAGTTATGCAAATTTTTATTATCACACGTGTTGAAGAACAATGTTCTTTTATTTGTTTTCACATGGAATATCACAGTGTTAATGTGATAAATATATTTATCTATATTTTGCCATTTTAGGCTATGTTTTTCATATGTAGTAATATTGTAGCAGTTTAGGCTATTTATAAAAAAAAATCACAAAATCTTAAGAATTTTGGATGTTATTGTTCAGAGAATATGATATGGTTGTCAAGGGTGACATAGCTCCTGTAGAAGACCAATAGGTCGAAATATTGAGTAATTGAGTGTGCTACAGGAGCTACTGTAAAATCATTTAATTTCTTTGAGACGAAATTTCGTGGTTTTGGTAAAAAAGACGATTTCGTTGGGACTTGAATTCATAGATTTTGCATTTCAGGTAATAAAACAAGGGTCAAAATAAATGTTCGTTGGGATTAACCACCAAATCCACGAAATTTAATCCCCCACAAAAATTAATGATTTTACAGTATGTCACACTCTAAAATAAATTTTCAGTACAGCTTATAGCTTTCCAGACGATCATATCAATGTTCTTTCAGCTCTTTAAACTTAATTGTCTTAATTATTTAATGTGTCAATACAAAATTATCATGTAACAAACAATCAGGTGCAGATTTATGTATCACATGTTACCCCCTACTCTCATCCAGCTTTTGTACCTGTTGGTGCGTCAATAAACACATTATGTAACGTTAAATATATAATTTATACTTATTGTATATGCAGTATTGTACACTTTATTGGCATTCTTTGATGTGTTTTGTTATAGAACGATTAGCAGTTTTGCAAAATTGAAACCGGTTACACCTTGTAATTTGAATTGTGTCAGATAAACCGAGTAATCGTCCCGGTCCTAATTTGTAATGTTGAACAAATTGCAGACAAAATCAGATGTCAGATGATAGTAAGAAGTATGAGGACCAGCAACGACATAATGTCGTCGTTATGATGACAATGCAGGACACGATTAATCAACTGCAACGAGAGTTGTCCTCCCTTGGTAAACAGAATCGACGACCAATATCTGGATCTGTGTCTGCCATAGGAAATCAGGTATGGTTTTGAGTCATATATGAGTGCACTCAATGTTTGATTTTGAGTCATATATAAGACCAAAAAACAGGGCGTCATGTTTAATATAAGAAAAAAATGTGTTCGTCAAAGGCTTTTCACATATTTTTACGGACGCACATACGGCTTCAATCTTGGTTTAACCCCTACACTTCTTTCGCTTCGGTAAATATGCAAAAATCTCAAAATATTCGAAATAAAACAGTTTCAGTACTTCACCTACATGTATAGACTGCATTTAATCTCAATAAGATGATTCTAGTTCCATTTTGTCAAGGAATATCACCATTTCCAGTCTAACAGAAGTTTTTGAAAGGACTATTTGAGTGGTTTCTATTTTGGGTCGTGTATGCATTTAGTGTTTTTTACCTCAACGCTTTGATATCTTATAGAATCCAGACTCAGCTATAATGTTTACCAGACTTGACTCGGAGAGAAATGCTAAAATCATGAAGAAAGCTGTAAATGAACAGAAACTGGACACAGGCAAATACAAGGTAATATAAACCAGTGAATCTGTTCACTGTGAATTACAAAGTAACTTCTCTTGATTAACCGAGTTACTGTCCTTGATTTACAGAGTTACTGTCCTTGATTTACATTGTTACTGTCCTTGATGTACAGAGTAACTGTCCTTGATTTACATAGATAATGTCCTTGCTTTACAGTGTTACTGTCCTTGATTTACAGAGTTACTATCCTTGATTTTACAGAGTTACTATCCTTGATTTTACAGAGTTACTATCCTTGATTTACAGAATTACTGTCCTTGATTTACATTGTTACTGTCCTTGATGTACAGAGTAACTGTCCTTGATTTACATAGATAATGTCCTTGATTTACATAGATAATGTCCTTGATTTACAGTGTTACTGTCCTTGATTTACAGTGTTACTGTCCTTGATTTACAGAGTTACTATCCTTGATTTACAGAGTTACTATCCTTGATTTACAGAGTTACTGTCCTTGATTTACAGAGTTACTATCCTTGATGTACAGAGTAACTGTCCTTGATTTACATAGATAATGTCCTTGATTTACATAGATTATGTCCTTGATTTACAGAGTTACTATCCTTGATGTACAGAGTAACTGTCCTTGATTTACATAGATAATGTCCTTGATTTACAGTGTTACTGTCCTTGATTTACATACATAATGTCCTTGATTTACAGAGTTACTGTCCTTGATTTACATAGATTATGTCCCTGATTTACAGTGATACTGTCCTTGATTTACAGTGTTACTGTCCTTGATTTACATAGATAATGTCCTTGATTTACATAGATAATGTCCTTGATTTACAGAGTTACTATCCTTGTTTTACAGAGTTACTGTCCTTGATTTACAGAGTTACTGTCCTTGATTTACAGTGTTACTGTCCTTGATTTACAGAGTTACTATCCTTGATTTACAGAGTTTCTGCCCTTGATTTACAGAGTTACTTCCCTTGTTTTACAGAATTACTACATAATTACTCTCCTTGTATTACAGAATTATTTCCCTTATATTACAGGATGCGATGTTACAGATGGATGACTATGTTAACTTACCAGCACAAAGATTGGCTCATCTTGTAAAGAAATACGTGCATCATTGTAGAATGAAGGAGATTGAAGGTAAACTAACCAAAGTCTGTCAATTAGATATTTTCAAATTTTTCACGTCTAAATCCCTACCCTGGAGACAATGTTACAGTCAAAATCCCCGCGGTCAGGACATGTAATCAAGTAGTAATTCCCCGGTCTTGGAAATGATCAGAGTCTATTTCCCGGGATTAGGAGTCGATGGGGTAGACAAATTTCCGCCGGTCAAGCAGATTTGTCTGTCTAATTCCCCCTGTATCCCCGCCACCCCCACCGACCCCTGGTAACTAGTGCTTAATGACAGCATAACAAAAGGACATTGGTGTAGTAATGAACAATAGTGACATCATTTACCTGGGGACCATATTGAAAATTGAGATTTAATTAATGTCAGGTAGTTATATGAACTAAGGCGCTGCCTATTTTGTGAATCTTATCTTTAACATCAAACCATTGCTCAGCTGGCCGCAAGTACCATGCAGTCTACCTTATTTGTGGCCCCAGATTGTCCAGATGACAACAAAGCTCATTGTAGTCGAAATGCACCAGTCAGTTGCATCTAAGGCCGGGAAAACGGCCTTGTTTTTACCTTCCAGCTTCCCCCCAATGCCAGGTAAATGTTGAAAAAAAATTCTCCAAACCAATTATCAATATTTAGTTCTCAGATGGCTGGGAAAATACCAGAGATTTTACCATTAGCTGTCCCCGGCTGGGCCATGGAGGGCAGGGTTTTTTACATCCACTAAGTAAAAATCCCGGCTCATCCCCGGGGATTTGTGGTAAGTGGATGCACCTGAATGGTTAAAACTATATAACACAAATTAATGAATTGGATAGTGAATTAAACTAGAAGGCAAATTTACTCAGGTATGATACCTTCAAGTGAATTTTTCTAAATTCGTTATTCCGATATTATTTCTCAATTCGTTATTCCTATATTATTTTTCTATCTTCAGAAAATGTTCAGAAGAGTCAGAGTTTGAACGAGAATGTGTTTGAATTGTTTGATAAAATGGAAGCTTTACAGAATCAGGTATGTTGTATGTCAGTGATTTATAAACTTGTTATAACTCTGACGCTTTATTGGGACCTGTGCTACTTAAAGTAAACAGGCAGATCAGGTACAACAACATATAAGGATATTGGAAAAGGAATTATATTTTTCAATGTGTATAGCTTGGCTATTGTGACCTAAACCTGACCTTTATGCAAGAATATATTACAAGATTTTTGCTTTGATTATATCAATTTCCGCAAGCAAATCCATCGGTATTTCAGGTTTGTGTTTGTAAATTTTGAGCGTCTTCGTGATGATCCCCGATTATGAAAACATACACTCGATGTTGTAAACGTAGACAATATATCGACTGTTAAATTATGCTAATCAATAGGTCAGGCTCGGGTCAATGTGGCCAAGCTTTACCGTTATTTTAATTTACTTGGTGAATAGAAGTGAGCAGGTAAAATACCCTTTCGCTCTCCCTAAATCGATGTAATGGTCAGTGATTTCTGTTTATATTGACATTGCAGAATATCGCGTTAGACTTATACAGACATTAAATCCTATACACCGGACTACATATGTCCAGTTTCTCTTCTTATATTTTCTGTGACTGGCTGTAGTTCACATAATGTTGCTTTTGGTGATATAGTCACTGTATTCGTTGTAAGGTTCAATAAGATGTGTATTCGTTGTTAGATTCAATAAGATGTGTATTCTTTGTAAGGTTCAATAAGATGTGTATTCGTTGTTAGATTCAATAAGATGTGTATTCTTTGTAAGGTTCAATAAGATGTGTATTCGTTGTTAGATTCAATAAGATGTGTATTCTTTGTAAGGTTCAATAAGATGTGTATTCTTTGTAAGGTTCAATAAGATGTGTATTCTTTGTAAGGTTCAATAAGATGTGTATTCGTTGTTAGATTCAATAAGATGTATTCTTTGTAAGGTTCAATAAGATGTGTATTCGTTGTTAGATTCAATAAGATGTGTATTCTTTGTAAGGTTCAATAAGATGTGTATTCTTTGTAAGGTTCAATAAGATGTGTATTCGTTGTAAGGTTCAATAAGATGTGTATTCTTTGTAAGGTTCAATAAGATGTGTATTCTTTGTAAGGTTCAATAAGATGTGTATTCGTTGTAAGGTTCAATAAGATGTGTATTCGTTGTAAGGTTCAATAAGATGTGTATTCTTTGTAAGGTTCAATAAGATGTGTATTCTTTGTAAGGTTCAATAAGATGTGTATTCTTTGTAAGGTTCAATAAGATGTGTATTCTTTGTAAGGTTCAATAAGATGTGTATTCTTTGTTAGATTCAATAAGATGTGTATTCTTTGTAAGGTTCAATAAGATGTGTATTCTTTGTAAGGTTCAATAAGATGTGTATTCTTTGTAAGGTTCAATAAGATGTGTATTCGTTGTAAGGTTCAATAAGATGTGTATTCGTTGTAAGGTTCAATAAGATGTGTATTCGTTGTAAGGTTCAATAAGATGTGTATTCTTTGTAAGGTTCAATAAGATGTGTATTCGTTGTAAGGTTCAATAAGATGTGTATTCGTTGTAAGGTTCAATAAGATGTGTATTCGTTGTAAGGTTCAATAAGATGTGTATTCGTTGTAAGGTTCAATAAGATGTGTATTCGTTGTAAGGTTCAATAAGATGTGTATTCGTTGTAAGGTTCAATAAGATGTGTATTCGTTGTAAGGTTCAATAAGATGTGTATTCGTTGTAAGGTTCAATAAGATGTGTATTCTTTGTAAGGTTCAATAAGATGTGTATTCGTTGTAAGGTTCAATAAGATGTGTATTCGTTGTAAGGTTCAATAAGATGTGTATTCGTTGTAAGGTTCAATAAGATGTGTATTCTTTGTAAGGTTCAATAAGATGTGTATTCGTTGTAAGGTTCAATAAGATGTGTATTCGTTGTAAGGTTCAATAAGATGTGTATTCTTTGTAAGGTTCAATAAGATGTGTATTCGTTGTAAGGTTCAATAAGATGTGTATTCGTTGTAAGGTTCAATAAGATGTGTATTCGTTGTAAGGTTCAATAAGATGTGTATTCGTTGTAAGGTTCAATAAGATGTGTATTCGTTGTAAGGTTCAATAAGATGTGTATTCGTTGTAAGGTTCAATAAGATGTGTATTCTTTGTAAGGTTCAATAAGATGTGTATTCGTTGTAAGGTTCAATAAGATGTGTATTCGTTGTAAGGTTCAATAAGATGTGTATTCGTTGTAAGGTTCAATAAGATGTGTATTCGTTGTAAGGTTCAATAAGATGTGTATTCTTTGTAAGGTTCAATAAGATGTGTATTCTTTGTAAGGTTCAATAAGATGTGTATTCGTTGTAAGGTTCAATAAGATGTGTATTCGTTGTAAGGTTCAATAAGATGTGTATTCTTTGTAAGGTTCAATAAGATGTGTATTCTTTGTAAGGTTCAATAAGATGTGTATTCGTTGTAAGGTTCAATAAGATGTGTATTCTTTGTAAGGTTCAATAAGATGTGTATTCTTTGTAAGGTTCAATAAGATGTGTATTCTTTGTAAGGTTCAATAAGATGTATTCGTTGTAAGGTTCAATAAGATGTGTATTCTTTGTAAGGTTCAATAAGATGTGTATTCGTTGTAAGGTTCAATAAGATGTGTATTCTTTGTAAGGTTCAATAAGATGTGTATTCTTTGTAAGGTTCAATAAGATGTGTATTCTTTGTTAGATTCAATAAGATGTGTATTCTTTGTAAGGTTCAATAAGATGTGTATTCTTTGTAAGGTTCAATAAGATGTGTATTCTTTGTAAGGTTCAATAAGATGTGTATTCTTTGTAAGGTTCAATAAGATGTGTATTCTTTGTAAGGTTCAATAAGATGTGTATTCTTTGTAAGGTTCAATAAGATGTGTATTCTTTGTAAGGTTCAATAAGATGTGTATTCTTTTTAAGGTTCAATAAGATGTGTATTCTTTGTAAGGTTCAATAAGATGTGTATTCGTTGTAAGGTTCAATAAGATGTGTATTCGTTGTAAGGTTCAATAAGATGTGTATTCGTTGTAAGGTTCAATAAGATGTGTATTCTTTGTAAGGTTCAATAAGATGTGTATTCGTTGTAAGGTTCAATAAGATGTGTATTCTTTGTAAGGTTCAATAAGATGTGTATTCGTTGTAAGGTTCAATAAGATGTGTATTCTTTGTAAGGTTCAATAAGATGTGTACTCTTTGTAAGGTTCAATAAGATGTGTATTCGTTGTAAGGTTCAATAAGATGTGTATTCGTTGTAAGGTTCAATAAGATGTGTATTCGTTGTAAGGTTCAATAAGATGTGTATTCTTTGTAAGGTTCAATAAGATGTGTATTCTTTGTAAGGTTCAATAAGATGTGTATTCTTTGTAAGGTTCAATAAGATGTGTATTCGTTGTAAGGTTCAATAAGATGTGTATTCGTTGTAAGGTTCAATAAGATGTGTATTCTTTGTAAGGTTCAATAAGATGTGTATTCGTTGTAAGGTTCAATAAGATGTGTATTCGTTGTAAGGTTCAATAAGATGTGTATTCGTTGTAAGGTTCAATAAGATGTGTATTCTTTGTAAGGTTCAATAAGATGTGTATTCTTTGTAAGGTTCAATAAGATGTGTATTCTTTGTAAGGTTCAATAAGATGTGTATTCGTTGTAAGGTTCAATAAGATGTGTATTCTTTGTAAGGTTCAATAAGATGTGTATTCTTTGTAAGGTTCAATAAGATGTGTATTCTTTGTAAGGTTCAATAAGATGTGTATTCTTTGTAAGGTTCAATAAGATGTGTATTCTTTGTAAGGTTCAATAAGATGTGTATTCTTTGTAAGGTTCAATAAGATGTGTATTCGTTGTAAGGTTCAATAAGATGTGTATTCGTTGTAAGGTTCAATAAGATGTGTATTCGTTGTAAGGTTCAATAAGATGTGTATTCTTTGTAAGGTTCAATAAGATGTGTATTCGTTGTAAGGTTCAATAAGATGTGTATTCGTTGTAAGGTTCAATAAGATGTGTATTCGTTGTAAGGTTCAATAAGATGACTGTAACTTCACTGTTCTCCTTTAAGTTGTAGTGTACTACGCTAGGTGTCACATCAAGAAATTCTGGAATCAAAGTGTCTTTGGCTTCTTGTAGAATAGCTGCAGTTGGTTGATGGTCAATCTTTTTTATATGGAGGTGTATATATGCAGAGACTTTTGTTTGGGAAGGGTAGTGCTGGGGTTGAGTTATATATTGGGGTAGGGGTGAGGTGTATTATTATTCTTTACATTCAGTGATAAAATTATAGTATTATTGTGATGTTGAATATACTTACAGCGGGCCAAACGTTGGGCTAACCGTATGGATGAGATGGGTATAGAGAGATATAGACTGGCTAATATGTTGATGGAAACATTGGATAGTATAGAACAAGAATCGGGCATCTTCCTCATCAAACCCATGTATTCTTACAGGGGCAGGTATGATCCCATATACAGCATTTACTCATACCTACCAAGTACTCCTATTCAAGTGGAGTTACTCCTATTTTCTACAATGCATTTACTCATACCTGCCCAGTACTCCTATTAAAGGGGAGTTACTCCGCATACCTGATTTCCAAGTTTGCCTACCTTTGAGCAAAGGTACATTTGATTCATTTTATAATCTTATGTCGCATATTTATTACTATTAGAATTTATTAATTCCTTGTTTATGCTTCTAAATCCCTTTTAAATCACTTATAAGTGCATCTTGTGACATGTTTCGCTTGATCACTCCTATTTTCGATTTAACTAACTTGGCAGGTATGATTTACTGTATTACAAGAAATTATTTTGAGCAATTTAATTTTGCTGAGTTCACAAGTGGTAAAACTTCGCGAAATTAAGTAGTCATGAAAGTGTTTAAAATGTTGATACGTAAAAACGCGAACATTTTGTAGTCACAAAAAAGCCGCTGATCAGCACAAACGCGAAAATTTGTATTCACGAAAGTAAATTGGTTTATAGTATCATTGAGTTATCAGTTCATTTGAATTTTTATCAAACAATATCTTGAAAATCGATTAAAGTATAAGCAGACGTTAGTTCTGTATGTGATTGATACTAATACTGTAACTATTCTGTTTTAGGGAACCAAAGGATCATCAGTATACTGGTGGCAAGATAACACGCCCTTTCCGTCCCCATCGGACCCTTTCTCCTTTAAGGGACAGTAATAGTGCTCATGCTCCGGCCCCTACACCAGCATCTAACATGCGACCACATAAAAGGAAAGATGAACCGAATCAGGTAAGTGTGGTCTATTCTAGTCTATTACATGATTTGTAGCTCACCATTTCATTGTGACAACCGCTCTCGATGCCAATGGTCAAATTTCCGAACATAGCCTTTATTTACTAGTCATCTTTGAGCTGAAATATTGCAGGCGTATACAGGTTATCCAAAAAGATAGTAAACAGTTTCTATTTATCAAATCTCTACGTTCTGCTCTCACACACAGAACACTTGCACATGTATTGATGAAAGATGAGATTTGATAAACAGACATTGAAACTTTCTTGTTGTTGGACACCCTGTATAGTGTATATTTGTGCCTCCACCAATATTTGAACCTAGGTCGCCAGATTAGATGGCAAGCACACTTAGGTACGGAGGCACGTGTCTGTTGTACATTGTGATTGGTTTATACATCACTTATTCAGTTTGCTGCATACTCTTTTCTCAGGTCTATTGTGAAACAAGTCTTACAAACTTAAATTGTAAGACTTTCTGCACATCATTGACCGCTCTAGAGATATTGTACTATATACATATTGAGGGGTGCCTGCAAGACTAGTAAGTCCTGCTTTAATCATATGTAGTTACTACAGTCTTGCGGGCACCCCTCGATATAGCATATCAAGGGCCATGTGCAAAACTATGGTAACTACAGTTTTGCAGTGATATTGTTCTAACTTGACAGGATATGTAAAGTAACTTGCCCATTTGTCGGAGTTGCTGTCAAATCAAATAATTCCATATACTATCAATGATATTACATTGAAACTTTAAGTTAGTTGTATCTGTCAAAAAGTGTATACTTATTTTTGGTAGGCACTGCAATTGTCCTGACATGTAGCCTACATGTCAGGACAATTGCAGTGCCTACCAAAAATAAGTAAAGTACAGTAGGGAAAAAATTATTTTTCAAATACTATGTTAAATGCCATCTCAGACTCGGGGTACCTGCCACAGACGAGACTCTTAATTTGTGACTGGTAACGTGATTGTTTGACCTCAGGAACAAATCCTATTATTTCAGGGCTATCAGGACTTTGATTATATTACAAACTATCCAGCTAAACTTATCACATAATTGATACTGTTTTATTTGAAATTCTACACCATTTATTGATGATACTATCTGTCATTATTCTATTCACACATCATTGACTACACCCCTCTATACCTCTATACTGTAAAATCATTAATTTTATGTGGGGGATTAAATTTCCTGGATTTCATCGTTCATCTAAACCAAGAAATTTAATCCAATCAAACAATAATTTTGATCCTTCTATTTATTATCTGACATATCAAATCCACAAATTAACATCCCATCAAAATGGTCTTTTTTATACTAAAACAACAAAATTTTGTCCCATTGAAATTAAATGATTTTACAGTATATCCACACATTCATCAATTAATGAATCAACCTGGGTTATTTAATTAAAACACAATTAACGAGGTATAAATATACTGTGGTGTAAAATGAATATATATGGATATGCCCAATATTACCAGGTATTTAGTTGCTGCCGTTGTTGTTGATGTCCAGGGGCCTAATTCACCAACGTCGTTGGTCTAAAACTCAGACTAAGACTTTATATTTCCAAATGTTCTATTCGCTCTCATGTTGATATAAATGTAACAATTTTTATATAAATGGGTATACATGTTCAGTGGATAACGACAAATATTCAGATAAAATTTCACATGGCTAAATCGAATTACAAAGAAATGACAGTGATTATAAATTTTGTCAATTTTAAGTCAGAGTCTGAATTTCAGTTTTACAACATTGGTGAATAAGGCCTCAGGTTGATTTTGCTCAGATTTTCTGCTGAAGTAAAATTTTGCATAATCAAATAATCAACCCTCAGTGATCAATCTGCATCTACAATGTAATGTAACCAAAACCAGAATGTGTTCAAACTGACCAAATATTTTGGTCCCCATATTTGTCTTCTTTAATTCTTTTTGAAAACCAATTTATTGTAAAAGCTGTTGGCACAATCAGAACCTTGCGAAATCTGAATACCGGCAGTAAAGTGTCCCCACTATTGTCGATTCAAAGATGTCAGTCAAAACTGCCAGAATGTTCCATTTCTGAATAGCTAAATGCAATAAGTATAACCACTATGATAAAGGACCATTAGAGTTTTAATCATATAAGTGTATTTATGATGGTATAATTTAACCATGAGAAACCTGTAATAATCGACTGTGTTGAATGTTTGTTTACGTGGTTGTGACAGAGATCTTTGAATCAACTATAGTATAATTGCTCACTAATCTTGACTTAAATACCAAACAAACAGGTTACGAAACAATCAATTTTTGAAATGATTTGCTAAATGACCCTAGGCATTGTGAAGAAAAATACTTATATATACTGAAGAACGGTCATAGGCCCTTACTAAGGTGTTAATTTACCATTTTAATCTCAATTATACTGTTCAATCATTATTGTGAAAAAGACCAATTTGTGGGGACGTAAATTTATCAAGGACCCACTACCCACTAAATCAGATACTATAGAAATATTAATATTTGTAGGAGATTTAATTTTGTGGTCCATGATCCCTTAAATCCACGAAATTAACTCCCCAAAATTATCACCGATTTTACAGTTGTTTGGTTAATTGCGTTCCTTTGTCCTTGCCACCGAATAATTCGTATGGGCGAGGCCCGCAGAAGAGTTTTTAGTACTTTTAGTTTTTGGGTGATAGTGCATGACACAGAAGCATCCCTGGCTCTTTTACTTTAAAGTCTCATCCGAAAGACTATTAGCAAGTTTAGTTGACCAGCCTGGGATTCGAACCCACAACCCTGAGATCAGTAGTGACTACTAGTCTCGTGCTCTACCAACTGAGCTTAGCGGGCTTGCTTTTACAGTACAGTGTATCATAATATTTATATAAATTAAAGGGACAATCAAATTAATGGGATAAATAATTTAAAGATACATTTGTATATAAATTAAAGGGATGAATAATTTAAAGAGATATATAATTTAAAAAGACAAATAAATTAACGGAATAAATAATTTAAAGGAACAAATAATTTAAAGGGACAAATAAATTAAAGGGGTAAATAATTTAAAGGGACACATAAATTAAAGGGATAAATAAATTAAAGGGACAAATAAATTAAAGGAATATATAAATTTAAGAGATATACAAATTAAAAGGATTTTTATAAATAATTTTTAAGTTTATTGGAATTAAATCAAAAGCAATTTATTTTATTTTAAACATTGATTAGTATGGACTTATACGGGAGAAGTGGAGATTTTGTGCAAGGTGTCATTACATTATTAAGCAGCTTTTCACTAGTGGATCAGATTTTACATAATTTAAATTTGAGGGCTAAGTGCAAAACTATTTTACATACCACTATAAATTGATATAGTTACAATAGTTTCGCACTGAGCCCTTGAATATATTCTTGATGAATAGATTTATCTAATGTTTTATAATTCAATGATGTAATATATAAAAAAAATATACTGATTTATTTATTTATAAACGGTTTTAGAAATGAGGGGCTTTAAATTTTTTCAATAGAAATTTCGTATTTAATCCGATACTATAAGAGTGTAGATCTTGTTATAATATAGCAAGCTTAAAGATGGCCCGCTTTCAATACCACTGTATAAATACAGTCTTTATACATGTTTTATATAGGTATTATAATTAAACTCCCAGTAGGAGAGCTTTAACAATTCAATATTCTACGTTTGTTTGACATGTTTGGGAAAATATAATAATGAATATATGACATGTTTGAATATTTTATTTCACCGAGTGAGTTCTAAATGGAAAATGTTGATTTTTTGTCAAGCGTCTGCTTACAGAATTCACTGAGCTGTTATTACAATGTGGATTTAGATTTGTGAATAAATTGTTTTCGATAGAATTTGATAAATGAATTCAGTTTTATAAGATTTGCTTTTTAAAAGAGTTGGCAGTTGAAACGTGGCATAGATTGAAAAATAGTTGATAACTTCCCAGTGTATGGAATATGTGCAGTGCAACATTCAAAATTCTTACACAATATTATTGTTCAAACAAAAGTGTTTAATTCATTAGAAGTTTTATTTGTGAAAAAAGAGTGAAAAAGTAGTGGATAGTTCTCATGGGATTTTACACCAGGTGGTAATGAATAGTATCTTACTCTATGTGGAGTTGGTAGTGACTAGTTTTTGAGTTGTCACGGTGATATAAACTATTCACCATGGTTATTATCGGGTTGGATACAGTTCTAGCGTTTGAACTCGAGATCGCTGCCAAGCAGAAATCTCGTCAGAATGACAGAAATCGACGTTGCTCACGGCGACATAGTTATTCCAAATATACGTCACGACCGTCAGAAGTCACACGTCCGTACTCGGCTACTACCACCAGTAGTAAACAGTGTTCATCTATAAACACAGATAACTTACGACCATGTTCTGTGCAGACAGATGTTAGTGTACGACCTTGGTCGGTGCAGACGGACGTACCATGTGACACAATGGATAATGAAACTAACATGTCCATTCATTCAGTGACAGGAAGTGGTATAGTGACACCTAGTGACATATTACAAACACGTCTCACACATACACCTGACCTTGACCTAGGTAGTACGTGTACGAGCACACCAGACTCTCGACGTCATCAACAAGTGCAATATGTTGACTATTCACAAACTAACTCTGTTTTATCTAGAAGTGCAACGTTCAATAGAAGTCTGTCTACCTGCTCAGATATGTCCGAGTCACCACATAAATCTGACTTGTCATCTAATCTCTCACAGCCCAATGTTATTGTGATCAAATTGAGGCCAAGGTCAAGTGTTCCAAGGTCGTCACAGAACACAAATAATGTTTCTATGAGACAAAGACCAAAAACTTGTGTACCTGGAGCGCGCCCGGGATCTTACACACGCCTGGGATCTCGTGCACGCCCAGGATCTCAAACACGACCTCTAGGTCAGTCACGCAATTATCATGAGTCTGGAAATAACACAGAATCGCTATGGAAACAAACTGAGAACCAGGTGCGCTTATACTTCCAACTCTACAATTAAATACAATTCATAGATTAACCTGTCTTAAGAATATTCTGACATGTCATGTTCAGTGGTCAACATATTATTGCTGGCTTAGAATGAGAAGGTCCTTACGACCTTATAAGCCTAATACATATTTGAAATCTACATCATAAGGCGCTTCTTGTGAACCTATTTTCAGGAAAATCGGAATTTGTTTTCAAAAGCTTGAATAATTTAACCTGAACTCATTTTTTAACTTTATAATCACCTTTTCCGAAAAATATTTAACATTTGTTCAAAGGTAAATTGCAATGGATCTAATATCAATTTCATTGAAATCAGATTCAAATATACTCCATTACTTTGTTGTAGTTTAAATCAGTGAGATCTTTAAAAGAAATACTGTAAAATCATTAATTTTTGTGGGGGATTAAATTTCGTGGATTTCGTTGTTCTTCTTGAACCACAAAATTAAATCTCATCGAAAAATAATTTTGACCCTTGTATTTATTACCTGAAACGCAAAATCCACGAATTAACGTCCCACCAACATTGGGTTTTTTTACAAAACCAACGAAATTTCGTCTCATCGAAATTAAATGATTTTACTGTAAGAGACTGGTACATTAAATACTGGGGTCTTCTTCACAAACATTGTAAGTCTAAAACTTAGACTTTACATTGCTAAATGTTCTTTCGCGCTCATGTTGTTATAAATGAGTATGTTCTGTGGGTTACAACAAATAATCAGATAAAATTTCACATGATTAAATACAATTGCAAAGAATTGCCAGTGATTAAAAATGTTGTCAATTTTAAGTCTACCGTAAGTCTGAGTTTCAGTCTTACAATGTCGGTAAATAAAGCTCCTGAATAAAAATCTATTGCATGTGTCTGTATTAGTTACCCACTATCTGTTCTTTGTCATGGACTGGGACAATTATGTCATATAAGAAACTCCTGTGTTTATTACAGCTGCAATAGATCTATATGATACATAATTATATTTCATAGCTTGGCGAATTTGACACGAACCTGAACCTGACCTGTACGCAAGAATGTATTACAAGGTTTTTGCTTTGAATATATCAATTTCCGCAAGCTACGTAGTCATGCAATATCAGTATTTCAAATTTGTGTTTGTATTATATATCAAGCGTCATCGTGCTTCTCCTTAACTATGAAAACATACAACTGATGTTATAAATACAGACAAGATATCGGCTGTTATATCATGCTGATCAAAAGGTCAGGTTTGTGTCAAATGCGCCAAGCTATATATACGTGGTACGCTATTAAATGTAAGGATTAATGTTAAAGGTATGTGGGATTATCTGAATTAATCTGATTTTCTGTGTTTGAGGTCAAGTTATAGGAAGTTATAAGATTATACAGAAGTCATGCTGATCCTACAGATTTATGTCATTATTTCATTGTTTAAAGTGTATAGAGCTATATCGGAAGAGGTTTTTAAAAAAGTTTCAAAAACTGAAAAACAATTATGCTTTCATATCCATTAGATCATTTTTCGCTTCAGTTTTAACAGAAACTCTCTCGTGATTTATTGGACATGCGAACTGTCCATTTTCATACATAAGTGTTCTAGAACACTATGAAGTTATAACAATCGTCTATTTTTTAACGAGTGAATCAAAGTACACGGAACCCATCCAAAGTTTTAATTTGCAATTAAGGTAGTCTAGTATCGTACTAAAAACGATGCAAGTAATTATTTTGACATTAAATGACTTTTAGAATATAGCTCTATACACTTTAACTCAAGAGTGTTTGCCTCGGAGATGTACTCCCGATTTAAATAAATGATCTTTGGGAAACATCAGGAAAAGGGACTTCACAAATTTTCAAATGACCTCCTGGAGCTTTACTTCGACAAGGATGATCCGTATTCCGATGCCTTCCGATGTTCATTTATAAATTTGGAAGTTCATTGCCGAGGCAAAAATGCTCAGTGGGACCTAGGCTTTAGATTATTTCTACATACAATGTACAATTTTTATGACAAAAACTATCACAACATACAATAAAATGCTTCTTACTTTGAATGATGAAGTAAAGTTAAATATGAAAGTTATGCACATTTACGTATACATGTACTTATCAATAGAGAAAAACTTGTTTCACAATCAACCATAGATAAACTGGTATATAAAGGACCTCTCAAGAGTTGTTAAATGATATAAATTAATATTAAACGATTTCCAGAAATTTTATTAAGCAAGCTTCTAGCTCTGAAATAATATGAATTAAGGCACTGCCTAAATGGGTATTTAATAAATATTGGATAGCTTCGCATAGGCAATTAAATCCCCTAATAACATTTCCTGTATGAGTTTAATATGAATATATCAATTGACAACAAGTAAGAGATTCTCTACATCACATGTCACTTAATTATATTGCCAAATACACAACATTCTATGATGGAAAAAACAACCATGTAGTATTAATTTATACTACACATGTTACATATAAGAATATACAAACTCGCTACTAAGACCCGGATACAACAAAAGTCATATGATATTAATTATTACATGCATCCCAAAACGTTTGCAGATGAGCATTTGAGCACTTTGTGGCTTATACCAAAATTTCCAGCACCTTGTTCATTATCATGGGCACCCCATGTGAGCAGTTTTCTAAGCTTCTGGCGTTTCATGGATTGTTCTATAATGTTTCAGTATCCACAAGATAATGGACATGTTCAATATGTCCCTAAGGGGCCACTAGAAGGGGACAGTACAGGATTAATGGGAGCTTCAGTAAACTACGTTGGTACCCAGCCCCGAACTACCTGGAGTGTAAGTATAGTCTCCACTAACATGTTTCTACGGTTCAATGGTCACAGGCACTTAATCTTCCAGAGTTTATGAAACATTCACAACATAACAACTATGAAGACCTACAGCTTTGTTGATTCTCTACTCTTTGACAGGGGATGACTGTCTATGTCACTGCTTCTTGTTGATATTAAGTTCAGTAGTTTGACCATTAACAGAATTACTTTAACAAATGGTTTCTTACCAGTTACTAAGGTATTTTTTCTGTAGTTGGTCATCACAGCAGTATCAATTTTGAGGTCAAAGTCACTTTTACATTTCATTTAACATTAATGATTGTCCGGCTATACAAATTATTCAGCATTGAACCTTCAAACTTATAAGTTTGGACATCATCAATATAGATTTTGAGGTCAGTTGGTCAAAATTAATGATTTTACAGGAAGATTTATATTTTATATTTCCAGATGTCCGACTCCCAGATTGGAGTACATAGTCCTACCATGGGAAACGTAAATACTCCGAGAATCCTCGAGTTAGATATAAACAGGATGATGATTGGTCAAAATACAATAAGGTAAGTCTCATAAACTGTCCTTTGATCTAGCAGGCTGCAACAGCTGTGCTTTAGTGGTAAGTGTCTTAAGTTGTCCTTTAAGCTAGTTGCAGCTGTCCTTTAGAGGTTAGTGTCATAAGTTTCCCTATGATATAAAAGCAACTGTCCTTTACTGGTTAGTGTCATAAGTTGACCTCTGATCTATAAGCAACTGTCCTTTAGTGGCTAGTGTCATAAGTTGACCTCTGATCTATAAGCAACTGTCCTTTAGTGGTTAGTGGCATAAGTTGACCTTTGATCTATAAGTAGCTGTTCTTTAGTGGATAGTGTCATAAGTTGCCCTCTGATCTATAAGGAACTGTCCCTTAGTGGATAGTGTCATACGTTGACCTCTGATCTATAAGGAAGTGTCCCTTAGTGGATAGTGTCATAAGTTGCCCTCTGATCTATAAGGAACTGTCCCTTAGTGGCTAGTGTCATAAGTTGTCCTCTGATCTATAAGGAACTGTCCCTTTGTGGCTAGTGTCATAAGTTGCCCTCTGATCTATAAGCAACAGTCCTTTAGTGGCTAGTGTCATAAGTTGTCCTCTGATCTATAAGCAACAGTCCTTTAGTGGTTAGTGTTTTAAGTTGTCATCAGCTGAAAGATGGCTTATTTGAATTTTTCGGTGAAATAGGGGAAATTTTATTTGATTCACTGGTTTATACCAATATTTCACTTTGTTATTCTAGATGGTAAGTAAGTGCATGTTTTGTTGTATTACAGTGCACAGATTGGTGCAGCAGGTATCAGCAACGATAGATTGGTGAATGCAGCTAACAATAACCTTAGATCCTACATGACCGTCAACAGACCTGGTCCTAACTCTGCCGGTAAAACTGACAGACCAACATCAGGTTTGTAACAATAATGCTACATTTTCAGGGGTGCTAACGGAGTCAAATTTAAAATCAGGAAAATCAGATGCAGTCAACAATTTTGACAGAAAAGAGGTCTTCAACCACATTGTCTTCAAATTTGAAACAATTTTTATGGAGAAATTACTTGAAAACAGATTAAAGTGACCATAACTTGGCTATTTTTCAAGATGTTTTCATTTAATAACTTTTATTTTGATCAGAAAGCATGGTTTTTAAGGATTTGTAAATCCGGAATTTCTGATAAAACCGGAACATTGACACCCTGCATTTTTCTTGTTACCCTTTCATGCCCTGTAATGATGCAGTCAAGATTGTGTGGGTAAAATTATTAGGGCTGTTCCAATAGACCAAATACTTTGCTTATTATTCATGAAATGTATATTGTCTAATGTCTAATGGTTTCAAAAACGTGTCCTTGACATTGAATGCATAAGATAAATTTTGATCATGTCCAAAAAAATACAATTACATGTACATGCATCTATTTTAGGTTCAAGACAGAGTCCACGCCCTTCCTCTTCACCGACCAATCATAGTGCTTCTACAGCGAAACGTGTCCGCCTATCTGATGTAGAGATACCCAGTGTGATGTCAGCAAGTCAACCATTGCCTCCAATAGGTCTGGCAGACCGTCCTCAAAGCTCTAGTAGCAAGGGTAGAATGTCACCTGCAAGAAGTAAGTAAAGGGGCGGGGCAGTGCTTGTAGTAAGTTAAGGGGCGGGACAGTGCTAGAAGTAAGTAAAGGGGCAGGGCAGTGTTAGGAGTAAGTTAAGGGGCGGGGCAGTGCTTGAAGTAAGTAACGGGGCGGGGCAGTGCTTGTAGTAAGTTAAGGGGCGGGACAGTGCTTGAAGTAAGTAACGGGGCGGGGCAGTGCTAGAAGTAAGTTAAGGGGCGGGGCAGTGCTTGAAGTAAGTAACGGGGCGGGGCAGTGCTTGTAGTAAGTTAAGGGGCGGGACAGTGCTAGAAGTAAGTTAAGGGGCGGGGCAGTGCTTGAAGTAAGTAACGGGGCGGGGCAGTGCTAGAAGTAAGTTAAGGGGCGGGGCAGTGCTTGAAGTAAGTAACGGGGCGGGGCAGTGCTTGTAGTAAGTTAAGGGGCGGGACAGTGCTAGAAGTAAGTAAAGGGGCAGGGCAGTGTTAGGAGTTAGCAACGGGCACCCTTAAAAACATCTAAATCTATTCCCAAAACAGTTCGTAATTATCTCTATAATTTGTTTCTTTTTAGTACAATTATGTTTTGATGCAATATTATCCATATATAAAATAAGGTTTGATATCAATTTATTTTGCATGCAGTTTAAATTACATTAAAATGTCTGCCATATTGAATTTCGTATTGGATTGTCAATTTTGTTTTTATGGCTGTATTGTTATATATTAATGTTTCAGTACCAGTGGGAAGTGATTTACCAGACAGTCCACCAGGTTCCCGACAAAGTCCGGTACAAGATACACAAATTATCTCCCCTACACAATGAAATTGTATAAATTAACTCCCCTTTTACAAATTACCTCCCCTTTACAATAGACACGCACACAAATTACCCCCCTTTCTAATAAGGCAGGCATAAATTACCCCTCTCCCTTTCTAATAAGGCATGCAAAAATTACCCCCCCCCTTTCTAATAAGACATGCATAAATTACCTCCCCTTTCTATAGAGGCATGCAAAACTTAGCTCCCCTTTCTAATAAGACATGCACAAATTGCCTCCCCCTTTCTAGTATTTCATGCACAAATGCTTTCTGCTATAATTTAAGACATGCATAAATTACCCCCCCCCCCTTTTTCATATAAGACATGCATAAATTACCTCTCCTTTCTTATAAGTCATGCATAAATTACCTCCCCTTTTTTATAAGTCATGCATGAATTACCTTTTACCTCCCCTTTCTTATAAGACATGCATAAATTACCTCCCCTTTCTTATAAGACATCCATAAATTACCTCCCCTTTCTTATAAGACATGCGTAAATTACCTCTCCTTTCTAATAAGTCATGCATAAATGACCTCCCCTTTCTTATAAGTCATGCATGAATTACCTCCCCTTTCTTATAGGACATGCATAAATTAGTCCCCCTTTAGTCTGTGGATATGTACAGTCAATCTTTGTAAATGTTAGAGTTTAAAAAAGTATTCTCCATGGATGAGAAACCTGAGAGAGTTATAATGATGTGGCTATTAACTCTTCAAGAAAACTATTTAATCTCTGACTGACTTAGTGTATGCTGCACCCACAGTTGTTGACACTCCAAGAAATGCCTGGCCTACATACCTCTACATCTGTTAGTGTATGGAAAATTCTTACGAATCGAAAGCCAAATGGACAATCTATTAATATTCGTATATTGGCACAAAAGAAATTGTTGAATGAAAAATGGAAGACGACATTATATAAGGGGAATCCAGCAATGGGATGCCATGTTCTGTGTTGCGCAACCAGCTTGAGATCACTACTGGATGTTTACTGTGCACAGTTTTTTATCCAAATTTTTGTCATTGCCAGTTTTATTCCTACAATTTGTAATTTGTTAATATTTTTGTAATTTTTCGACTGTGATATTTCTTTTCAATTATTATTTTCAGTATTTTGTTAGTGTTTATGTGTATAATATATAATTTGATATGTTACTGAAATAATTTCGTAGCTTTTATCCGTGCATGTACTTATCAATATTTGCCCCATGGGGTAGGTGAAAGGCGGGCAAACACCCGACTTCAGACTGAAAACGATTCCCAACATAAGAGAATTTGACTCAGTGAATGGTTTCGGGTACCAGAAAATAGACTATGGCCAAGTTTTAGATCTTGGTATTTGGAAATTTAGACCATTAAATATGTTTGAAACGCCAAGCTTTTTAAAACAGCAAGCTTGTCCCACTTTTGGGATTTAGACACCAATTAGTAAAAAAATTATCTAATTCCCTTCGGGCTGTCTGCCACTCCCCTTCCCCTTGGACAAAATATTAAAAGTTGCTTTATGGTCAGGCCATACCAAATCGTTTCTTCGTTTAGCGTCTGAGGATGGATATGTTGGAGCATCTTGGGAAAGAAAAAAAACAAAATTGCAACCTCTTATATCTTCAAATCCATTGAGATATTGCTTTCATACCCATCATACTTATTCACCATCATGACCCAAACCCCTACACAGCAGTTGCTTCTACACAAACATGGTTTAAGTTATTTCAATAAGTTATTATGATTGACAATGCTCATAGCTATATTTATTAGCCATACGCCTATATGTATAATGATGATGATAGAAGTCATTATGACTTGGTTTTTTTTCGAGTGTTTTGTTTTTTGTCCCAGGATAGCATATCATATCAAGATAAAAGCATTCAATGTTAGCTCTATGGTTATATCACATACTTATGACATGATTGAACAAATATTACACTTCTTCCACCCAAACTTTGCTGAGGCTGAACATATTTTCCTTGCAGATACCAATTTGAATGATGATTTGAATAAAATATTTAGAAACATAATGTGTCTCTAACTTTATACATGAATGAATATTGCTTCCAACCTGATAATCACAGCAATATTTCAATGTTTTGTTACATTGAATCATCTGTGAATATGTTATACATGTTTAAACAAAATCATGCTCTCTGTGTTTGAATGCCTAAATGATAATTGAATGTAATATGGTTATAACCTAGTGTATACATTGTATATCTGGACTATGTCTGACTCCTGCGTGTGTGGCTAGTCGATGCGGCCCTTTCTGGGTGGCTTTGAATGATCTGTGCACTAAAGTATGTATTTATACACATATTTGGTATATTTAGGATATTGTTTGTTTTATTTACCTCTTTGTTATGTTTTTATCCCTGATATAATATACAGTAATAGTTTATACAAATACCTAAACTACATTAGGTCTTTGGTTTATCCTTTACTAGGAGAAGTTAGTGGTAAAGTACAATGTACAAAACTGTTTCCAGAACTGGTTTAGTTGTAACAAACCAAAGTTTTACATATTATCAAGGAAACACGTTTGTCCAACTATTCACTGATAATGGACCAGAATCTGTAGCAGATGAACAAACCATATCAACAGTTGTATCTGTTTAACTGTCTATTAGGGAGACCATTACATACTTTTCAGGGTTTTCTTCAAAATAATTTTCTGTCTTAGTTTTTGCCCTAATGTTTGAAACTTGAAAAACAACCACTATTGATAAAACTTAAATGAGAAATATTAGTTACTTACAAACTATCTCCCTTAACTTTAATCTAAAGAAATGGTTTTATTAATAGAATACTAGTCCTTGTTTTGTGCAGAATTTTAAAAATTAATAGTCAAATATTGCCTAATACTGTTAATGATGTGTGAATTTTACTACAATAAAACCACAGAATCTTGTACTTCAGTGTTGTCATTTTTAGCTCGACTATTCGAAGAATATGAGATCTATTACAGTCACTTGTTCGTCGGCGTCGGCGTCGGCGTTGCATATGGTTAAAGTTTTACATGCAAAACTTTAACCTTGGTTATATTTCAATAACCAGTGCATATATTGGATTGAAACTTTGCAATGGCTTTCCCTGTCATGTAATCAACCATGTTAGATAACTCTTGCATGAATTTAATGCAAATTATGGCCCTTTTTTACTTAGAAAATTTGGTTAAAGTTTTGCATGCAAGTTACTAATAAGGCCATATCTCAAATAGTATCTGTGCTATGGCATTGAAACTAACAACACTTACTAACCATCATAAGGCAATGGTACCGGTCATGGGTAATAGCTCTATTATGATTATTATTTGAGTTATGCCCCTTTTTAACATAGAATTTTCTTGGTTAAAGTTTTGCATGCAAGTTTCATTCAGACCATATCTCAGCTACTATCCATGATACTGCATTGAAACTTACAACACTTGTTTACCATCATCAGTCAATGGTATCAGTCAAGGGCAATAACTCTATTATTTTTTTATTTCAGTTGTACCTAGCGTAACTCACGTTTCAATATAATACAAATTTTAAATGGCCTGTTTTGAACTTATATTTTTTCTGACAAATGGCTGCGAATAGTCGAGCGCGCTGTCTAGTGACAGCTCTTGTATTATCAACAAAACAATACAAAGATCTCATGTGCTGAGAACCCCTTAGAGCCTGGTATGTGTGTACTTTGTGATGGTGAGAACACATTAGGGCCAGGTATGGATGTACTCTGTGGTGGTAAGAACACATTGGGGCCAGGTATGGATGTACTCTGTGGTGATGGGAGCACCTTAGAGCCTGGTATGGATGTACTCTGTGGTGGTGAGAGCACATAAGGGCCAGGTATGTATGTACTCTGTGGTGATGAGAGCACATTAGGGCCAGGTATGTTTGTACCCTGTGGTGATGAGAGCACATTAGGGTCAGGTAAGGATGTACTCCGTGGTGGTGAGAACACATTAGGGTCAGGTATGTTTGTACCCTGTGGTGGTGAGAGCACATTAGGGTCAGGTATGTTTGTACCCTGTGGTGGTGAGAACACATTAGGGCCAGGTATGTTTGTACCCTGTGGTGGTGAGAGCACATTAGGGTCAGGTATGGATGTACTCTGCGGTGGTGAGAACACATTAGGGCCAGGTATGTTTGTACCCTGTGGTGGTGAGAACACATTAGGGTCAGGTAAGGATGTACTCCGTGGTGGTGAGAACACATTAGGGTCAGGTAAGGATGTACTCCGTGGTGGTGAGAACACATTAGGGTCAGGTATGGATGTACTCCGTGGTGGTGAGAACACATTAGGGTCAGGTAAGGATGTACTCCGTGGTGGTGAGAACACATTAGGACCTCAGAAGTATCATCGAACAGTGTATCGAATGGAAAAACCCCTTTTTATTGACTTATCGATGTTCGTAAAGCCTTTGACAGCATCCATAGAGACACCTTATGAAAAGTGTGAAAACATGGAATCCCAGACAAACTTTGCAACCTGATTAAGGCATTTTATAACAGCTTTGAATGCAGCGTTATCATGGGGACCTCCATAACCACCTCATTTGAGTAAGGCAAGGGTTTACTTTTGTCACTTGTTATTTTCTTGTTTGCAATTGACTGGATACAACGACAAACAACATAGGGCAGAAGCAGTGAACACTATTCAGTCAGCTGGAATATCTTGACTTTGCTGATGATCTTGCTGAATTATCAGCTACTAGCAGCGATCAACAAGAAAATACCACCTTATTAACTGAAGTTGCTAAACAAGTTGGACTAAACATAAACACCAAGAAAAGTAATGAAAATCCATAAATAGTAGGGCACAAACCAAAGCCACACAGCTACGACGGCAGCGCCTAGCCACACACGCAAGAGTCAGACAAAGTAAAGACCATCCACATCCCCAAAAATGAATGCTTCAAGCGAGCCTTATATGCTCACTCCTTAATGAATGACACACTGCAGACCTTGAATTTTGTTAAATTTAATTTCAAAGAAATGCCAGTGATTATGAATAATGACATTTTTAAGTCTAAGTCTGATTTTTAGACGTACACATTTGGTGAATAAGGCCCCTGAAAAGTGATGTCAGAAAAATAAAAGTATTTAATAACTGATGCCTAAGAAAACTAAATCAACGAAATACTTTGAGCAAAGAGATTAGCCACATAAACCTTTTGAAAATAAGTGACTCCAAAAAATATCACGACTGAATTTAAACAAAAGACGATTGAGATGGCTCGGGCATATTGTAAGAATGCCATAACAACGCATTGTGAAAACAACTTTATTTTGGACACCACCTGGGAAAAAGGAACAAAGAAAGTCCACAAAATACCTCGACAATAACTAACACCACATTTTTTTACCAGGCCCGGTGATTATAAACATTCATCATTCTCATACCCAAACTCCATCCTCCAATCTCAAACTTGAAAAATAGCTTTTTATCGACCTTAGCATCCAAACAACACCAACTTGTAGCAAATGGTCTTACTAAGAAAATGAACCCCCATTTCATATGTTTCCATCAAGTAATAAAGAAGTTTTTTTTTATATCCAAGAAATGCTCCAATTGGAGTACGGAGTACGAGTTGGAGCATGGAGTACGTACTCCAATGTTTATAATCACCGGGCCAGGTCCAGGTCACCTTTTAACAAAATAGGAGTAACCATAGTCACGGTATACCCGTATCGGCACCCCCTCTGTGAAAAACGCTGTATCGGCGCATTCTCTCTGTGCAAAACGCTGTATCGGCGCATTCTCTCTGTGCAAAACGCTGTATCGGCGCATTCTCTCTGTGCAAAACGCTGTATCGGCACCCCCTCTGTGCAAAACGCTGTATCGGCACCCCCTCTGTGCAAAACGCTGTATCGGCACCCCCTCTGTGCAAAACGCTGTATCGGCACCCCCTCTGTGCAAAACGCTGTATCGGCACCCCCTCTGTGCAAAACGCTGTATCGGCGCATTCTCTCTGTTGGCACCAGCACCCTCTCTGTGCAAACCAATGCTTTTGTGGACACCTGTCGACAGGAGTGGTAAGAAAATCATTGTTTTTGCCAAACAATACAGATGTGTCCATAAAAAACGATAGCCCAAGGAACAACCCAATGATTGACCACTGTCTTCATGTTGCTCCATTTGTTTTATCAGTTGCCACAAGTTCAAACTAAGATGAAATGTTGACTAGGGTACTTGTTCAATATTTACCATATAAAAGGCTAAAGCTTTAGAGACAAGATTGTTTGAATGACTTTCCACATCAGGTGCAAGATATTTCTTTACTGGTGAAAAAAAACAGGAATCCGTGGCCAATTTAAACAAGGACCCTCGGTCAGCTTTCCATCTCAGTTTGAACTTGTGGCAACTGAAATAACAAATAAAACTTATGATATTATTGAGGAGTGTAATATCGTTTTTATCTAATGGGCTTTTTGACACTCCCACACCGTGATATATCAAATATCGACTATCAACTAATATAACAAATAAAACAACATGAAGACAGTGGTAAAGCATTGGGTTGTTCCGTGAGTAATCGCTTTTTAAACACAAATCTGGATTTTGACCAAATAAATGATATTCTCCCATCTCCTTCCTCAAAATGTATTGTTTCGCACAGAGAGTGTGCCGATACAGCGTTTTGCGCTGAGGGGGTGTCGATACGTGTATACACCATACGGAACTCAAATGTTATGTATCCTGAGTTCCGTCAGAGCGTTACGTCGGTTTTCAGTTCTGTCAGAGCCATATAAAAACAGAACAATTCTCTGACGGAACTGAGAAGTAGTGTAACACGATTCATACCGTGCATACTAGTATCAAAAAGCTGTAATTGTAATTTTAAGACAGAGAGATCGACTTTTTAAGTACAACTGTTCATACAAAGCTTTTCTAGCCTTGTCGCATAGATATTTAGTATTTTGTCGAATTTACAATTAAACTAAATAGCTGAAACCGAAAGCAGTTTATTGTATACGTGTATCCGAAAATACTAAATACTAACGATTACATCATACGGAAATCAGGCCCGGATCCAGAAATTTCTGAGTGGGGGGGGGGGGACGAGGTATGTACGGGATTCCGGTGGGGGGGGGGCAATTGCTTAATATGTGTGTGAAAATGCACAGGAAGGGGTACATTTGTAGATGTGGGGGAAATCCATAGTACTTTTTATGTTATAAGCGTCAACATGTACATTGTGTATGTTCGTGCATATTAGTAAGTGTTCACATACAGTATTAGTATACACCATCTTTCATCCTTTTGGCCATTGGAATATTATAACATAAGTAGGGGGGATCCGGGGGATACTCAAAGCAATGGATGAATCTAGTGCATTCTAAGCCTATCTGGGAGCCCTGAAATACATTTTTTCTTTATTCTGAGAGTTAACCTTAATGGTTTAGTTATGATTATTTAACAGTCAAAAGGTCATATAATGAGCTAGGGCAAAAATTCTCTTGTAATCGCTTTCTGTGGTGCAACAGCTACGTATAAATATATACATGTATATTAAAAATATTCTGCGAGCGAAGCGAGCATGAAAAATGCCCATCTTACAAATACTTTTTCATCTAGAACATAAGAAAAAATACCCATATTATTTAGAGATGTCTGTTCAATACCTGTTTTACTATTTATTCAAAGTTTTAAAAAAAAAATCTCAGCCAACTGGGGGGCACGGGCCCTCGTGCCCACTGCCTGGATCCGTGCCTGGAAATGACGTACTCATCGCATGTCTCAAATTACAATGACAACAAGTCAGTACGTGAAGAAGGGAGGCCATATTAAGGGCGACCAGAATAATGTATGTAGCACAATTTAAAGGTAATTATACGCTTTATAAGTTTAATTTATTCAATCCATCGTTTTCAAATAGCGCACTGGTAGTTCTAAATGAGTGGTATACGCTATATTTTCAGTTTGATCACATTATACGGGTGGTTTATTTAACTGCTTTTGTTGACATTCTCTACTGTTGAAATATTAAAGTTCTATAAATAGATCGACTAAACTGTCAGAACATGGCAAACTAAATACATGTTCTCTATTGAAGTGATATATTGATTTGTTCGTTAAATTAGTAGACACAGTTTCATAAAATTTGATAGTGTACAATGTATAAATTAAAATAAGGAATCATACGGTGACGTGTGCGAGAAAGTTTATCTGACATGGCGGAGTAATTTATCGGGTGATTTAATAAAAACTAAATTTGGTTTTCCACGGATAAAACGAGTTCGACAACTACCATACATTCATCGGGATTCCACGGGGTACACCGCCTATTTATAGAACTGGAAACTCCGTTTCTTGATACGGCTCATTTGCAATTTTGACGTGGTGAATATTTGATTTTTTTTATCTACAATGGTTATACCCTCAATTTTTAGTCCCCTATAGGATTGCTCTCCGTCCGTCAAGAAATCTTAATCCTGCTATAACTCGAACAGCTATTGCTAGGTTTATGTAACTTGGTATGTGGATAGGTACCAATTAGGAGATTATGCACATCTAATTATTTTTTTATTTTGACAAAAAGTGGTTGCTATTCATACGGTAATGCTGAAAATAGTTAAAATAATTCAACATCTGGATCCTGCTATATATTACTCATACGGTTTTCAAGCTAGGTTTATTAAACTTGGTATGTGGATATATGGACTAATAAGGAGATAATGTATGTCTAATAATTTTGATTCGGACAAAATTGTTGTTACCATGGCAACCGAAACACTGACAACCTCAAAACCAGATAGGGGACTTAATTACTTGTTAGAACTGGATAATCTGTTACTTGGAACAGGTGATTTTCAGTTTGGTCGAACAAATAGCAACTTGAGATCCAAATATCTCAACTAGCGCACAGTACACATTAAGGGTTGCTGCGTTCTGGCTTTCGTCATTATCTTTGAAAAGATACTCCAATTAAACAAAATAGCCGGTACCAATGTTTCATTTAAAAATTATAATAACCTGAACGTGGCACCCATTAAGGCATACGCTGCAATACTTGAGTTTTATAAACCAGAATGAAATATGCATAGAATATCAAATATTTACCTTGTCGAAATGGAAAAAAGAGCCGTGCCAAGTAGTGGATTTCCCGGCTTTAGAAATACAAATGTAGTTGGTTAACCCTACTGCTAAAGGATCGTGTCGACTTACGAATTTCTTGTTCTACAGATAGACGATGTACCCAGTGCAATAGTTTGTTCATAGATTATTTTCCAGTTTTAGGGGTCAGTGGTGTTTTAAAAATGATTATGCTCCTCTTGCGACCAAGGGGAAGTTTCTACGTAATATTGAAGTATTTGAGTCTCGTCTGGAATGGTTTTTTTTCATATTCACAATCAAACATATTTCCACTTTTTCAGCAAACAGTATGGAAGTCGATCAAATGCACATGTCACTGCCTCCGGTTTTAGAACAAAATGTGTTAAATTAAACGAGACTTACCTTGGTTAAGTTGAAGTTTGATTTCAATTCTTTGAGTAAGAATTGAGTGAGGGTTTAACTAATACTAGTGCTGTTAGATTTGTAAAGACGTGATTGGCCATGGCAGGAATAGGACCAACCCCAGCACCATCAGGTACGTGTACGTTATATAGTTCCATTTAACAATAACTGTCATATGTGGCTTACTTTTGAATCAAAAGCGTCCATGTGTTTAATTCTATTAATGATATTATCATGACTAAATTGTATAATTGTTGCTACCGTGGCCCCTTCACTTCTAAGATCAAGATGTTATGGTTATTTCAAACACACAACCTTACGAAAAAAAACATAATCTTTTAAACCGCTTAAAGACAAAGTTTCAGCTACTAAAAATTCGAACATCTTTGTCACAGCTGTCAGAAGGCTGAAAGACATTATTGTTTCAGATTCCATTAACACTTTTCAAGACAAGAATCAGCATTTGAATTATGAAATACTTGTTTGGTCGTCGCTTTCTTAGCTAATGTTACATGAACAGACTCTTGGTCAACACACCCTGTTTATGGAAAAACATACTCACCCATCAAAGGTAGTTTATTACCTTAGACCATACCAGGTCGTATTTTTGTTTAGTGTCCGCCCTTAGTTCAAAAACCTATCTAGCTATCCTGAGACAAAAAACAAAACACTCGAAAAAAAACCAAGTCATAATGACTTATATCCTCATCATGATACATGTAGGCCTATTGCTAACAAATATAGCTATCAAGCATTGTCAGTCATAATAACTTACTGAAATAACTTAAAACATGTTTGTTTAAAAGCTACTGCTGTGTATGTGTTTGTGACGTGGTGGTGAATATGTATGATAAGTATGAAAGCAGTATATAGGATTTTGAAGATATAAGAGGTCACAATTGTTCTGTTTTTTTCTTTCCCAAGATGCCCAAACCTATCCGTCCTTGGGCGCTAAACGAAGAAACAATTTGGTATGGCCTTATATAATCAACATTTACACATATTACAGTCCACATGTTTATTTAAGAAATAAAAATCTGCTCGCGTTTATTGTCGCTGAATAAAACACGGGCAGGAGTTCGGATGCGGAAAAATTAAATCACGAGTGCGTAGCACGAGTGATTTAATTTTCCGCATCCGAACGAGTGCCCGTGTTTTATTCACCGACAATATACAAGAACAGAGTTTTTATTTCGATTCTAAATACGATAATATCCCGCACTATTTAACTGCGCGCATTCCATTTTCACCCATTTGACATTGAACATAATTCCACGATGAAATTGAGTGGCTTATTAGCTGGTACAATTACCTCCCTCGTTAATGAAAACGACCTTCGTAATTTTCTGAAGGAAATACCACAATTTAAACATTGAAACAATTTTAATAACACGAGTATATGGTATCTATTTCATAAAATGAAAAATATAAATGGATTGATTATCAGAAGCTTTAAAGTCCCAATAAGGTTTAAAATCATAGTATTTTTTATGTACAAAGAATATTGAAATATTGAGATATTAACTTATACTAAAAATGGTTTAGAAGGGACCCATATCTGACCTCAGGTCGCTGTTCCTTCTATGAGAAATAATCAACTGAAAACGCTATTTAGTATTTTGTCCTCCGTACAAAATACTCAATAGTGTTTACGTTTAAATCCGAAGATTTCGTCATTGATCGGAAGTATACGCACAAAACCCGGTACACCGGTATCTGCCGGTATCCTGGTGTAGGCCTATATTGTATAGTATATTGCGTGGGGTATTGTATTCTAATCACGTTTGACACCTAACTGAATTGTTAGGTATAATCAAAGACATAAATTACACAAATTGGACACTCCACTGACAATTTAGAGCAAACGCAAAATAACAGGCAGCAGAGTCAGTTATTGTGCATAAAACTACTTTTCGTCATCCAATTTTAATGGACAATGTGTCATTTTGAAGAGATATTTTTCTTCTACTATATTAAGTAGGTCAATTTTGTCTACCTCTTATAAAATACAGAAAATCAGGATTTGAATGAGGCAAATAAGAGTAGGTCTGGCTCTTCGGGGTCTATTGTTTTATTAATTGAATTATTTCAATAAGTGGGGTATCATTTAAAGCTGAATAATACATCTATTGCATAGAATGATTAGTTTTTTATAAGTATATTAGAACATAAGATATGATATAAGGTATTAAAACAGACGAGATTTCGCGAGATTTCAGAAGACCTGCCACGAGATATCGTGAGACTTGGCACAGGTTTCCAATCTTTGTAATTTAGGTCTTTGGTATAATCCAATTAAAGGATTAGTGTAGAAGTGTGAATGAAGTGTGAATGAATATATAGCACTTAATAAAATCATGGAATTATATAGACAAGCACATAAACTCCATGATATATAACATATTGCTGGCTTAGAATGAGAAGGTCGTAAGTGCCACATTTGAAATCTATATCACAGGGCGATTCTTATGAGCCTATTTTCATGAAAGCTTGTTAACCATAAGTAAAGAGTAATTTGTCAGATAGATTTTCTTATTTTCTCAAAATATGATTTTGTAGATACGATCTTTTCATTCTAAGGACAAACAAAAACATCTAGTTTTTTATATTTTATTACAGATTATGTTGTATCAGACATTCTAACACGATTCGCGGATTAATCCAATACACAAAGAACGAACCGAACCATGTTTTATTGCCCCCATAAAACATACCTATCAAATTGGCTGTTTCTATTTACGCCCAGTATCACTTGACATATTTATGAATGAATGAACGTAAACTTTATAGTAAAATTTACTACGAGTCACGATGACAAGGCGAGTTGCACGAGAATCCAGTGTTACATCTATGACGCATCTATTTTTAGAAACTCCAATGTACTCTAGAAACCAAGTTTTATTAAAGCTTCTGATAATCAATCCATTTATATTTTTCATTTCATGAAATAGATACCATATACTCGTGTTATTAAAATTGTTTCAATGTTTAAATTGTGGTATTTCCTTCAGAAAATTACGAAGGTCGTTTTCATTAACGAGGGAGGTAATTGTACCAGCTAATAAGCCAGTCAATTTCAGCGTGATGTTCAATGTCAAATGGTGAAAATGAAATGCGCGCAGTTAAATAGTGCGGGATATTATCGTATTTAGAATCGAAATAAAAACTCTGTTCTTGTATATTGTCGGTGAATAAAACACGGGCACTCGTTCGGATGCGGAAAATTAAATCACTCGTGCTACGCACTCGTGATTTAATTTTTCTGCATCCGAACTCCTGCCCGTGTTTTATTCACCAACAATAAACGCGAACAGATTTTTATTTCTTAACAAAATGTAGCTAGCTAGAATTAAATACATATGCATAGGAAAATTTGAGGGCGTTTGGATATAACATATCATGTTTGTGCGTTTTATATTGATATTAAAAGAAAAGGCCACCTCTTTGACCTTCATAATGATTGACACGTGTTTATGAAAATTAAATAACTCACAACATTCGTGTATACATATTGAACATGCAGATTTACATACTTACAAGTAAACAATTATTATCTTATTGTAGATTCTACTGTACATGAAAATATAAACCTAATAATTATCGGAGAAATTAATACACATGCACACAGTCATTCGCACTATCTATATTGCATACGCATAGTTAATTCCCCGCCTCTGGCATGTTTGAATTATACAACATGATTAATGTCAATATACAAGGCAATATACAACGTGATTAGGGCTACTATATACGATACCGGAAGGTACTTTTAGATACCGGGTTATAGTGTGCGCCCTACGTTATCAATAGGTGTGCTATCCATCTATTGGTTATAAGAAACTGGCGAAAAAATTATCGGTAGTCTCCGGAAAGTGGCGGAGATGCTGTTAAATGCCGTTAAATGCCGTATTTGTAAACAAACCGGGCTCGTTATGCCAATCTTCATGGGAAGATTATTTCACATATATGACAGTAAGAGCGTGTTTTAATAGCTTGATGTGTTAATTATTTATCAGTCTTCAAATCAGTAACAAAGATTTGTGTTTTCTATCTATAGAAAATATGTCGTTCCGGAACCTTATTGTGGCTTTAATAAAACTTGGTTTCTAGAGTATATTGGAGTTTCTAAAAATAGATGCGTCACAGATGTAACACTGGATTCTCGTGCAACTCGCCTTGTCATCGTGACTTGAAGTAAATTTTACTATAAAGTTTACGTTCATTCATTCAAAAATATGTCAAGTGATACTGGGCGTTAATAGAAACAGCCAATTTGATAGGTATGTTTTATGGGGGCAATAAAACATGGTTCGGTTCGTTCTTTGTGTATTGGATTAATCCGCGAATCGTGTTAGAATAATTTACTTATTAGATAACAAATTGTAAGCATGAGATTCAATTAAACCGCAACCACCACTCTGATATCCAACATCCAATGTTTAGCGCAGTCCTGTTATTACTTTCACCTTTTATATTTTAAAGAGGCATGCCCTATTACTAGCATACTTTTCACTACTGTCACATTAAATGAGCTAAATGTACAAATCTCTATCAATTATCATAATTTGTCAGAAGAAACTGTGCGCAAATATGTCTCTATAATGTCAAAAATATATTCAAATCACCAATGATAATTTATCGCTTCCGGCTATTTATTATTTTGTGGTCAAAGTGAAACAACTTGTGAATATTTTGGCTCGTTATGGAAATATATTTTCCTTTTTTTCTCGGTAATTGGTGGTAGTTTTTTGTTGAAGATTTGAGGAGTTTAGGCAATAATGATTCTCATTTAATGTATACTATTCCTGAATCGATTTAAACGATCAAAGTTATAGGGAACGCCTCTTTAAGATCTGTTTTTCTTTCACGAATCTTGAATCTGCAGTAGTGTTGTAGATCTATCTATTGCTAGTTAAAGCAATGGTTTCCAATATCATCCACTCATTTTATTTTCAGAGACGTTTATATTCCGGTACCAGTATTTGTTGATACAGGTTGGTACCGGGGTCGTCAGGGAATTATTCGATATTCTGGTAGGCAATGATTTTATTCAATACCTGAAAGCCAATCCAAGTCAGAATACTCAACTACAGTTTTTGATGAGTAAAGATATTATATCAGACGATCAGAAGAAGTTTTTACCACCCCTTGATACAAAGCCGAATTCCACGAACTTCGATGTCACACTGCTGGCATGTCTCCTCAGAAATGTTTGTGGTCTTCGAGGTCAGAAAGATCCTGTTTGGAACAACCCTCCTTCTACAGATTTATCCATTGAGGCAGATATTACCAGACTTAGGGAATGTCGGAATAATGTATGTACACTTGTGTTATACAAAATGTAGCTTATCTACTTTGACATGAACCTGACCTTTATGCAAGAATAAATTACAGGGTTCTTGCTTTGAATATATCAATTTCCGCAAGCAAAGCCTGTCATATCGCTATGTAAACTTTGTGTTTGTATTACATCTGGAGCGTCTTCGTCATACTTCCCGATCATGAAAACATACAATCTCTATTGTAAACATAGGCCATATATCGACTGTTAAATTATGCTAATCAATAGGTCAGGCTCGTATCAAATTTGCCAAGCTATACCAGTAGTCAATCAGTAGTTATTAGTTCAAACACAGGCCTTAGAAATTATATCACCAAAAAGTGTTTAACATCTCCTAAATTTTCATTCATTCATTAGATAAAAGAAGAGGTTTGAAACGTCTCGGGCCTCCCCTTTATGAATCTATCATTTGACTTTAACGCAAAAACGTGTAAGGTCCAAGTATGTCTCTACCACACAAAACAATCAAAATATATACCTTTAATTGGGTTTAAGTGATAATATCAGGTACTGTCAACGATGAGACGATCGAGTTGGATTCCATTGTCACTCGTTGTTTTGAATCGTCAACGCCAATTTCAGTAACGATGTTTGCTGAAAACCACAATCGATATATTTAGGATTTGTCCTTATGATACACTTCTATATATAAATACCCGTTTTATTTGAATTTTGTGCGGATTAGCAGAGAATGGTACTTTCATTAACATTACAATATTGTCTATCGCGTATAATTCGGTTTAGCAATGGAACCCAACTCGAAAAGTTGCAAACCTGTCAAATATTTACTATAATGAATGGATGAAAAATGGGGGGAAGTAAAAATGTAGTTTGTGATATACAATGTAATTTCTTAGGAATGTGGTTCAAAGAATAATAGGCCCTTGTCTATTGTAAACACAGCAGTTGATTCGAGACTGCTGACAATGTAGATCATGACCGGTCGTTTGTGGTTAGCCTTTTTACTGACACCGGACTTTACACTTGTATTAAGGTGTGAGCATCATTAGCTCGTATATATATATATATAGGATCTACCACGAGTTTTCTTCTGATATCAGCATTTCTCTGGCGAGCTTAATAACTTTATTTTTGGTGACGAATTTAAGAAATGTTGATATCAAAAGAAAACGAGTGGTAGAGTCTTTTTATCACATTAGAAATATGTTTTTACCACAAATAAGCGACTCGATACGGAATTCGGCTAAACTATGCACCGAAGAACACCTTCGAGCTTTTCCACTAAAAAGTAGTCCTAAATTGCTTTCTGTATATATACACTAAAACGACGCTTTAAAAGCTGTAAACAATTAATATTATTCCGATTGTAACCAGAATGTGTGTGATAGAATTACCATGATTGTGTTCTTGGCTGTGTTTCATGTGTCTCATGCAATAACCGCTATTCTATAATTTCTTTGCGAAATTGGGTCATCCTGCAATTTTTTCGGCGGGGACTTGGACTTACATTGTTTCTTTAGCTTATGTGTGGGCATTGCTCAGTATAGTTTTGTTGTGGTTTTCTGATTTCTGTGCTAGGCTTGCCAGGTTGAATGCTTTCTTCCCTGTTTGTTAGATAAAATGACAATGTTTGTTTTACAGTTGTTACACAGAGGTACAGTGTTCATAACAGAGACAGACTTGACAACAAAGTGGAATGAGCTAAGCGCTGTAAGTCGTTTTAATAACTTATCATTCTACATTTAATTGAACAGTATAACACTCGAAATGCACATTATAATAAAATAATACATTGTGCATAGTGCATTAAATACTCAAACAAGGTTTTTTTATGTTTTGTTTATAACATCGTCGGATACCCACAGTCGTTGCCTCCGCTCCGCTCCGTACAGATGTAACGGAGCGGAGGCAACGACTGTGGGTATCCGACGATGGTTTATAATGGTCAGGTAAGCTCTATTTACAACTTATAGATTTATAGTCGTGAATGAACGAATGTCATAAAATTATACTATCTATCTTATTTTTTTATGTAAATTATAAATGCAATGTTAAACTGTCTATTGAAATTAGTCAACACATTCCAAATGTTATTTATCTTCTAATAAGTATTTCAACACTACCGGCGTTTAGAGATGTGCACGCCTAGACGGTTGTGCGGTTCTATATCTTTGAACGGTAAATGTACTAGGGGTGTTCTCAAAGGTATAGCTTGGCTTTATTGACCTGATCCTGACCTTTATGCAATAATATATTACAAGGTTTTTGCTTTGAATATATCAGAACAGAACAGAACAGAATACTTTATTGTCGTAAACAAAAGAGTTTCTTAAAAAAGAACATGAACATATTTACAAAGCATAATTACATAATATTACATCATACAAAACACAATAACAAAAAAGTACATACATATTTCTTAACTTCCGGTAATCGAAATATACAATTCGTCGTAATAATTGTTATACATTATGATTTGATGGGAGGCTGTTTTAATGATGAGTTATTATTTAATAATTAAAGTATTTATTTAAATAAACATAAATGAAGTAAATCATAAAAAATAATAATAATATATTAATTTCCGCTAGCAAATCGTGCGATATCGGTATTTCAGTTTTGTGCTTGTATTACATCTCGAGCGTCTTCGTGATACTCCCCAATTATGAAAACATTCACTCGGTATTATAAACGTAGGCAATACATCAACTGTTAAATTATGCTAATCAAAAGGCCAGACTCGTGTCAAATTGGCCAAGCTATATGTGTGACTATTACTAGTACAATGGCTTAATTTACCATCAATACACATGATTAAATTCGACTGATTTATATTATATCAAAATTAATTTGAGACAATCCCTCGTTTATTCACTCTATCATTTACAGATGTCCATATAGGTGTAGGTGTGCACATCTCTATTATACCTATAAATACAAAGAGGAAACCAACATGTACATGAATTACTTTTAAAACACAGCTACAACAAATAATTTAGTAGCTTTCTGAGAAAGAAAAAGTGCCACAAATTTTGTTGTATTAATGTGTTGCGAAATGAAGAATATTGTATAATAGAATCGAAATAATGAATACACGTATTACCTGTGTTTATCTTTAATAAGACAATCGTTCGGATACGTACACTTAATCACTCGTGTGATGCTGTGGTCAATAAGTACAAATGAACAAATCGGCCATATCACATTGATGAATAACATGGCGATGCCTAGCATAGTCTTTAATTGACAGTCACCTTTCTGCTGAAATATGACAGGCTTATAATACATTATATATAACAACATTCGTATTACAGATTCTAAACAGACTCAACAACACAAGTAAAATTGCTGACTTGCCAAAACAAATTGCGATAGCAGAGAGCATGGATATAGACGTGGAACTGAAGAGTCGTCACGAGGAGATAGTCAATAAGTGGCGGGAGATGGATCGTTCTGTTGATCGTGGTATTGGAGAATTGAATAAGAAATTTGAACATTTGCAAACAGGACAAGAAAAGTTAATAAAGGCAGTGGCTGAATTAAGGAAAAGTGTTGATGAACAACAACAAGCAGTATCAAGTGATAATGTATATAATGTGACAGGTATGTGTACATGGTAGTTTGATTTGTTTCCTGTGTAACAAGTGTAGGGACGGGAACCGGACTAACTAAATTCATTTCTTGTTCTAGCTTTATGGAAAAAAATGTATATGCCTACTTGCATTACAGAGAAGTCCGATGATAAAATAATAAAGTAGAAATAATAAGAACACAAAAGCCGTGAGTAATTCAAAGATGCAAAAAATGGAATTTAGATAAAATATTTGATATTTGCCATCTGATGTAAAAAAACTCAATATTATACCAAAACTGTAAATAATTACTTATATCACTAAAAAGGGGCTGCATGCACTACTATGACTAATCATCTACATACGGCCCTTTGACCGTTTTAAGCCGCTTTTAGTTATTTTTTTTATATAAAGTTCCAACTTTATTTTAAGATATTATAAATAACTTTTCCTTTGTGTACGTGTACCAACGCCAAAGTGGACTCAACAACAAAGTGCATTCATACACAACAAAAAAATCATAGAGTCAAATAAATCTTCGAAATTAATCGTCGACAGGCAGTGTGCGAACATGACCTTGACAATATGTTTGTTACTTTGCACGACAAAAACATTGAACATATTAGATTCTAATTTGCAAAATTATTTTTTATTTCAGATTTAAAACGCCATCTACTAGACACGTACATCAGGGATTGTTGTACCCTATCTGTGTCAGCATTGCACCAAGAGGAAGAAGAGGATTTTTTCCAAGTTTATCAAACTCCAACAATGCATCAAGTAGACTACCATCGATCTGATAGAACACAGGAACACTACAACATTTCATCATATAGGGATATATTTGTGAAGGACGAACAAAGTTTCCAAAACATTTATGTCACTGGTGATGCTGGTGTTGGTAAGACTTCGTTGTGTAAATGTTTATGTTTGTTATGGTGTAAATCACAGACTGGGGTAACAGTAGACAATCCAGAAATACAAAGCGACATCAATTTCTTGGCCAGATTCGATTTTGTATTTTATGTTTCACTCAGAGATACAGAATGTAGGGATGTAGTCAGCATGATTGTTGATCAGTATTTTTACTCGGACAGTAAAGTAGATCGCGCAACCATTGAACATGTTTTGAAACAACATAAATGTTTGGTTGTATTTGATGCTTTTGATGAGTGGTCGCCAAGGTTACGCGGTAAAAGAGAATGTAGAATACCGGATCGAGTACATTCGGACACGTGTGTGTACTTTACAACATGCCGACCATACAAAATTGAAAATGTACGCCTGTCGCGTCAAGAGATTGATCAATATGTTCGTATCAGTGGCATACATGGAGAATCTTCTAAACGTTTCATTGCACAAGTAGTCAAACATATGAACAAAGAAAATGGTGCTGAAAAAAATGCGGACGATTTCATAAGAGAAGTCGAGGAATGCGGTCTAATTGAACAACTATGTATACCTATGATTGCTTCACACTTGGTAGTGGTGTGGTTTGCACAAAAACTTACAGATATGTCTATAGCGTTACTGTATGGTAAAATTGTAGAGTTGCTATTCACTCGTGCGAAACAGAGAAATGTTAAGTCACCAGCATCACCACCGTGTGAAGTGCAACTTCCAGAAATTATATCAAAGTTTAGATATTTCAATGAGCACAAGTATTTGATACAGGCATTATGTATACTGTCGTTCAAATCATTGTTTATACAAGAAGGGGAAGATTTCAGTCTAGTTTTTACAAGGGAGCAGTTAATGTCCGAGCCATATGTATTAGTTGATGAAGAAATGGACTTCTTATGCAAAATAGGCATTTTATCCAAGAATAAAGTTATTGGTTGCTTTGAAGAGCGCAAACAAAAATTATCATTCTTGCACACGAGTTACATGGAATTTTTTGCGGCATTGTTTTTATCTTCTTTTGATACAGGAAATATACTAGATAGAATAGAATTGACCTCAGTCAAAGATGTAGTACAATATCAAAATTTCTTCATTCTACTTGCTGGAATGTCGTATCAAAAAGTTCAATTTTTGTTTGACAAAATTTACATGGCAATGTCAGATGATTTAGATGTGTGCAGGATAAATGATTTATTTCACAATCACTTACACGACATGCTCAAATTCCTACAGGCTATCGTGATAAATTGTTGGAAAGAAGGTGGTAGATGTAATGATCAAAACCCTTTATTACAGCTTCAAGATTTTATTTTTGATGACGCCTCAGATCTTCATACTTTAAAACATTTAATATCAAACGCTTCTTTTGTGAAGTCTTTACATTTATATAGAGGTCGATATTTAGGACATGTTGACTGGATTTCAAAAATCCAATGTTTTAAAGTTAGCAAAATTGAGCCTGGTGATTATCCAAAGTTTAATGAGTTCATGTTACAGAATTTAGCAACTTTGCGCACTCTTTCCATTGAGGGCGATTTCAATATCAATGCAATGGTGTTAGCATTACCTGTACACATTCCCCAATATTTGACATCACTTGGTCTGTCTAAGATTATAATGCAACACAATGATTTACAAGACCTCGTATATTTTCTATCTGACAATGT
Organism: Spisula subtruncata; assembly: GCA_963678985.1. NCBI lineage: Eukaryota > Metazoa > Mollusca > Bivalvia > Venerida > Mactridae > Spisula > Spisula subtruncata. Next base: position 1,557,998 of record OY787677.1, read on the forward strand.
TCTCATTGAGAACTTACATTTGGAATATTTGTATTGTGCTAATCACCAGGAAAGTGACAGTGATTGTACGTTGACTTTAACTCTCCATGACCATACAAAACTTAATACATTAAATCTGCAGGATGTTAATATTTTGTGCCACAATGTCAACGGTTCTTGTTTAAAGAGCATATTATTGCGGCCATTATCTGAGAGGATCGTTAGTTGTTATACCGATATTTTGACTTGTATTCAGAAGTCGCAACTTGAGTTCATTAGCATCAATGGATTTAACAAGTTAGATAACCATACAATCAGTACATTGGTATCGACTATCAAATCTCTCTCAGAAATTACATTGCTTGAGCTGTACTCCATGAGTTTGCCGGATGGTGTATTATTACAATTACACCCTGGTGTAGCTGAAGAGCTCAAAATAAATGTATATAATGTTAACATGAGTCGTCAATATTTTCATTCTTTCGTTGACGGTGTTGCAAAAACAAAATCTCTGATAGAGGTTGGGTTTTTTCAATGTAACATTTCATCCGTTGATGGAGACACTCAAAGAGAAATGTCTGTGGATGAATCAATAGATTACATGTCTGAATATCTAACCTCAAACCCTTCTACAAATATCACATATAAAGGTAGATATCAAGGTAAATATATAGATGGCAATGTGGTAGCATTTCAACCCGCAAATTGATATTAAAAGGTTAGTTTAAATTGCTCCTTTGGAAATCATCATGCGAATATTTAAAGGCAACATAAACATTACAAACAAAAGATGCTTCTTCCTTTATATTGCTGAATATGTTTCAGAAAAAGATGTTAGTTTGTTTGCATCAACCAATGAATGAGCTCCTCTGCTGTAGGTGTGTCTTCATCAACCAATCAATGAGCTCCTCTGCTGGAGGTGTGTCTTTATTTTTGGCGGTTTTTAGCTCCCAGATAAGACAAAACTTATGATTGGGGCTACTATATGAGTAGAAGTGTTTTTTTAAGTTATTATGTATTTGTTACTTTCTAATCTATATATGTGTTGTATATACTAGACACAATTTACAACTTGTTATTATCAATTCTATATTGTGTTATTATGTTTATGGCTTTAATAAAAGTCCTTTAACAACATTGATTGTTAAGTCATTTATTTTATCTTACACGCTGCACAAACTCTCATTTCTTATAAAGACCACTTGATGACCATAAAGGGTCATTCAAGTTTTTTGATAGTTGTGAAATTAAATCTGCCATATGAACACATCATGGTTTATATTCATGTAGAGTGTGACAACTGATGGGTTACTTGGGTTTGGCACTCTCAGCATGGCTCCATATTGAAATGTGTCAGGTTTCATGTAAATGTTGATACATTGTATAAAGTAAAACAAAAAACTTGTCCAATTTTCTATTATTGTTTAACTTTGTCAACTTTGATTTGGCACCTGGTTGTAATCGACTGTGTCTTGTGAATATTTCATTGGCTCGAGCGTCGATGAACTGACTTTTGCGGGTACCACATGGAGCCCGAAAAAGCTGTAAAACCGGAAGTGGTGAGTATTCCCAAGGAACATTCAAAGTTATACCCGTGAGTATTAGGTAGCCTAATCTATAGTACGTTTTCACGGGAAGATACCGCGGTATTTAAGTGCCAGAAATGGGACACTTGGTCATTTCTGAAACACTTTTCAGTGTTTCCCATCCAACTATAGAGGTGAGCTGGTTAGCAACCAAGAGCTAGTCTCGCGTGTATCCCGCGCAGTAGTGAGTACCCACGTTTGTCGTGGTGAGGCTTTATGGGTAATATTATTATAGGTATCCAGATGCCACACTGGACATACTGTATGACATTTAGGCTAGACTAACAAGTAAAAAGATATATACCCGATACCGACTCAACTGTCAATAGTTTGGGTAAAATATAAACAACAGGCTCTACTATTTATATATACACGTATATACTGGTTCGCGACCAGTTTCCGACACTTTTTGCATGCATGTTTTTTAGTAATTTCTCGAAAACTAGACGGTTTAAAACAAATTCACTTAGCTTTTTGTAATCCTGAGCTCAATGCCAAAATAAAAGTAACATTTTGACATTTGTGACGTCATACATCGCGTGGAATTTGGGGCGCCAAGTGGGGCACTAATTGATGCCGTTAATTGGACGTTGAGTAACAGTATCCGACATTTTCAGTTAATTGAATAATAACTGCTATATTTTTGTTTTTGTTGGGTTGGATCGTAGCAGTAACACTTAAACTTGACCTCTACATTAAAATCGGCGTTAATGACATTATTTGTTCTAAGGTAATTGCAAAATTATTCACGTTGGTGCTTGTTGCGTTGAGTGATTTTTTTAAAAATAAGTGTAATACAGTGTCAATTTTCTTGTAAAACACAACTCGTGGCTTATAGATTCATTAAATATGTGTGGTCTGCTTCTTGGTTGTGTTGTAGCCCCTTCAATATTCACACATTGAATTAAATTTCTATGATAACGGATCGTTTCAATGAAACTGGAACCGTACTGAATTTAAAATGTATGATACGCTCCTGACAGTAATCATAAGATTAAGATTATGTCACAGTGAGCGTATCATAGCACATTTTTTCTATATTTATATAGAAGAAAGATGTCTTTGTTAGCGTCTTAGAGACAGGAAACATGTAGAAATATAGTTTTGTGATAAGCTAAATCGTTTTGTAATGTGTCAGTGGTGTTATCTGTGGAGTATAGTTCCTGGAGGTCAGAGGAGATATTAATGCATTGCTTAATGTATAAAATGTACACACATGTAGTTTAAAGTATTGTAATAAACTCCGTATATTATCATAATATACAACATGGAATTTCTATAAAATGCTTGTGTTACAAGCATAATTTAACATTGTTATAAATATTATAATAAACAAATTCTACAAAGACGCAATCAATTATCAACAACACAAACATAACAAGATAGGTAAGTAAAACACGTATGCCCAAATGGCATCTCACTAGTGGGAAATGGTGAAGATCACAGCCACATTTGACCTTCTGTGATTCAAAGTCGTCTACTGTCGCTGCATGACCATGTCAGGTTTGAAGAACCTAGGGAATGTGTTCTCGAGTTATTGAATGGACACCATTTGATGTACGGCCAGACAGACAGAAATGTGCAAAGCACTATACCCCTCATCACATATGGGGGTGTAATAAATAAAATAGCACATGATGATTTCAAAACAAACAAATATTCAATCAATATCACAGACAAACCAACAGCAATCCTATTCTCTCATCATTCACTCTTCTGTCAGACACTTCAAACAAAACCACTGAGCACCCACTTCCATACTATGCTCCACATCATCTCTTTCAACCACACACAAACATTCCAGATGTTTGGTGAGCAGCATTCGCCTATAAACGTTGCCTGAAAATTCCCAGACGAATACATACTGGTGAAAAACCATTTAAATGTGATGTTTGGTGAGCAGCAGTCCCCTATAAATGTTGCCCGAAAATTCACTGACGAATACATACTGGAGAAAAACCATTTAAATGTGATGTTTGGTGAGCAGCAGTCCCCTATAAATGTTGCCCGAAAATTCACAGACGAATACATACTGGAGAAAAACCATTTAAATGGGATGTTTGGTGAGCAGCAGTTGGCTATAAGTTACCTGAAAATTCACACGCGAATACATACTGGAGAAAAACCATTTAAATGTGATGTTTGGGGAGCAGCAGTCCCCTATAAATGTTGCCCGAAAATTCACAGACGAATACATACTGGTGAAAAACCATTTAAATGTGATGTTTGGTGAGCAGCAGTCCCCTATAAACGTTGCCTGAAAATTCACACGCAAATACATACCGGAGAAAAACCATTTAAATGTGATGTTTGGGGAGCAGCAGTCCCCTATAAATGTTGCCCGAAAATTCACAGACGAATACATACAGGTGAAAAACCATTTAAATGTGATGTTTGGTGAGCAGCAGTCCCCTATAAACGTTGCCTGAAAATTCACACGCGAATACATACTGGTGAAAAACCATTTAAATGTGATGTTTGGGGATCAGCATTCGCCTATTATAAACGTTGCCTGAAAATTCACACGCGAATACATACAGGTGAAAAACCATTTAAATGTGATGTTTGGGGATCAGCATTCGCCTATTATAAACGTTGCCTGAAAATTCACACGCGAATACATACAGGTGAAAAACCATTTAAATGTGATGTTTGGGGATCAGCATTCGCCTATTATAAACGTTGCCTGAAAATTCACACGCGAATACATACAGGTGAAAAACCATTTAAATGTGATTTTTGGTGAGCAGCAGTTGGCTAAAGACGTTGCCTGAAAATTCACATGCGAATACATAATGGTGAAAAACCATTTAAATGTGATGTTTGGGGATCAGCATTCGCCTATAGACGTTGCCTGAAAATTCACACGCGAATACATACAGGTGAAAAACCATTTAAATGTGATGTTTGGTGAGCAGCATTCGCCTATAGACGTTGCCTGAAAATTCACACGCGAACACATAATGGTGAAAAACCATTTAAATGTGATGTTTGGGGAGCAGCATTCGCCTATAGACGTTGCCTGAAAATTCACACGCGAATACATACAGGTGAAAAACCATTTAGATATCATGTTTGTGGATCTGCAGTTACAATACCATTTCGATGCGTAGTGTGCAAATATCGCTGAAAATATACGTCAATGAATATCTTATCAAAAAAAATATACTCAAATTATGAACTCAAAGATATAAATAAACACTAAATAGCAACTTCCCGAGATACAGAAAAATCATTTTATTTCAATGGGACGAAATTTAGTGGTTTTGGTAAAAAAGACCATTTCGATAGGACGTTAATTCGTGGATTTTGCATTTCTGGTGCTAAATACTAGGGTCAAAATTATTGTACGATGGGATTTGATTTCGTGGTTGAAGGTGAACCACGAAATCCATGAAATTTAATCCCCCACGAAAATTAATAATTTTACAGTATTTCAAATAAAACATGTACTCACAAATAACTGGACATCTGGTCACTAGAACATTCATCCCAGCTCAGTCACAGGACAGAATCCATAATGAAATGAAGTGAAGATTCTTGTTGATTCCTATGAAGAAGATGAAGTGAAGAACACTCTGTTAGGCGCCATTTTGTAACCTTTCTAAATCAGTCTTGTGATTGGATGTCAAATACAGTAGTGTTGTTATACAGTAGTTATTCACAGTTGTTATGTTTTTCAACCTGAAATATACAAATAATAAAAAAATATTTTACTTATAATTAATGAATTACTGCAACACATGTACATGAAACACAGTTCACACATTGCTATAACATAAAGAAGTTCTAGAGTCAGTAGTGACCTTACAAAGGTTAAACAACCATAATGCACCAGTAAGTTGGAAAAGCTGGGGTTTTAGTTTCCAGCTTCCCCCCGCTGGAAATGTTTTCTGCGAACCCAGTTTTTTTTTTCGCTAAAATATATGGAGATATGAGGTCCTTTTCCCCTCCCTGCAAAGTATATATTTTTCCCCTAAAATTTCTAAATTTTCCCCTTTAAGTGCTCAATCTTTTTTTCCGAATAAATTGAATAAAATGATGTAATAAATGAATGCAGAATGGACTGAAGTAAGCTCATTTGACCTCGCATGCTTAAAATATCCCCAATAATCAATTAAACTAGACATAAGGAGAATTTTACAGTAATTTAAAATCCCTTTTAGCTTTTTCTGTGCGCTATCTTTCTCCTGCTATGGGACCTGACCCCTTTCCGGAAAAGTAAAAATAAAACTTTGGAACCAAATTCCAATACCCTGGGAACAATATTTAGTTGTTACGGACCGGGTAAATAGTATAGCAGAGATTTTACCATAACCTATTCCTGATGAGCCGTGAAAGGACAGGGGTTTGAAAACACAATCCCCGTCCATCCCTCTGGGACATTATCACAAACAGATTGAACGGATTCACCAGATCGGGATGGTTCGGCATGTCTTCGCGATGTTCTGGAACCCTTCCAGTAAGCTTCTGTAAGCTTTCGAAGCACTTCGGAACCGAAAAATAGTTTGGGTTGCTCAAGAACCAATCGGCATTCACTCCGCATCTTTGGGCGAGGCTTCACAATCATTTAGCCATCCGAAGGAATGACGAATCATACCGAAGCTCCCCAAAACGCCGAAGGAAAGACAGGGCCTTTTTTCCAAAAATTGGGAAGAGGTCTTAGCCTGTCAGTTTGGGAAATTCGAGCGCGATTTTCGGCCAAATTGGCAAAAAGGAAATTAACTTAAGATACATCAAAAAGGAAACTGCAGTCCACATACATGTTAAATCATCCAGTGCTTTCATGTTTTATTACAAAGTTAAGAAGTCTAACTTTACAACAAAAGCCCCATTTTAATATAGCCCACAACTGTCACCATGGAGTTACATACAGTATTTTAGGTATGTAACTCCATGCTGTCACCTTTAGTTTCTCTAATTTATCATTCTTTCTTTAAATTTCTTTTTCCAAAATAATATACCTTTCCATTGTATGAGGCTATGAGCTGTCAATTAATATTACAATTTTTGTCCTTGATATTTCAATTCCGAACATATTTTCGGCCCGGATACGAACGGTACGGTCCCGCATCGGACTTTAGCCATTCTGCATAACAAAATGGCGGCCGTGTCGTCGAGTCGCTTTCCACGCTCGTAGATAACAAATGCAATATTGCTTCCGCGATGTCGCACTCGTTATTAATTTAAAAAATAAATTGACAGCCGTTCGTTTTATTGATTAGTAATGCCAATCGAATGATACGTATTTTTTCTTCATTTTAACTGAACAATGAATAAACGCCATTACGTTCCGTACGAACCGTTCCGTACGAAATTTCAATACATTGGGAATTTAGCATTGGTTTTTTTGGGAAATTCTTTTACGAAATTGGGAAAAAAAGAAGCTTTTTGCGATTGGGAAGTCACCGAAGATCGGCCTCTGTTTTAGAAGGAAAAAAGGCCCTGAAAGAGTTCTACATACGGAAGCTATGCTGATCATGTTAAGAAGACATACCGAATAGTTACCGAAGGCACCAGTTGGTCGCGAAAGGGATGCCAAGTCGTCGCCATATATCCCGAATGGCAACAGAAGCAATGCCGTCAGTTTGCCGATAAGTTGAAATATTAGTTCGTCATCGTCTATTATATACATTGGTTACCTTTCTGCAATCTATCGACCTCAATTCATAAACTCTCCCTCATATCCCGCAACCTTTCCACACACTCGGGAAATATTCGGGACTAACTCCTGAACTGTCAGCATTCAGTCGCAAACAATACATTCGGCAACGTCTGATGTACCGCGTGTATACTGGTATAGCGCAACAGTTTGTATACCGATCAGCTAATACATCCCAAACAAGCACGATGACAAGGCTCCGCCCATTTTTATTTATAAATGATCCCGCAGGGTTCCCGAATCGAGCAGATTGTAATCGGCAACCCTTTCCCCATAGCATCGTGGTCTAGTGCACGGCAAGTGATTAACAAACACACAACAAAATAAGTGATCATTATATATGGTACACTGATCGCCATAAAATTTGTTGATCTTGAACAAGTCACCAAACGAGTTACCATTTTTGCAAGTACAAAGGTATTTGAACAGTGCGAAACCAACTCGCGAAAATACATTACAAATTAAAACATTCAATGTCCACTATGCAACTCAGTACTACAGAGGTATACATAAAATAATATAAAGAAATGAAACAAACCACAAAAGCATCATACCGAAGTGTTTCTATACAAATAATTGCCTGACAGTAAAGAAATGACTTCTCTGAATCTCTCAAGCAGTGAACAGACTGTGACGTAGAAACGCCGGAAAACTGGAGGTGAATTGAACAACACTTACAATTAATGAAATGAGTCAATGTCCTAAATAATCCCATAATTAGGCAAGCCTTGAAAACACCAAGATATCAGAAATTATTCAAACACGAGTTTCTGTCACTGTTATACTTGTGAGTCTATCTGGGGAATGATATATCAGTCATTTATGTTCCTTTAATTCTTGTGTTTTTGTTAAATTTACACTTTTGGATGTTCTTGATTACCCGAAAATCATAATATAGAACAATGTTCCATAACTTAATCGAGTTAGAATAGAATAGAATAGAACAATGCTCCTTAACTTTATCGCGTTACAATCCAGGGTCATATACATATCAACATCACACCATCATTTCAGATGATCTTTAGTCGCAATGTTGACATTTTTGCCTACTTTCACTTTGTCTACTGTCACTTTGGGTCAAGTGTTGGAAGTTTAGAAATTTTATATTGTCGCAGCGAGGGAATCTATATATGGACCATGTGAACATATTGAACGTCTGATAAAAAAACCTGGTAGTCCAATTAGGATACTGTATAGCATTCTAAGAAATTCTAAGGTGTTTTCAAGGGTGAAGCGAAGCCATTGCTATTTATTTGAAACACAAACAAATTATTGTTCCTCTTTGTATGATAAATATGCAACATGCGTTATTAGCTCACCTGTAACATAGTGACAAGGTGAGCTTTTGTGATCACTCTTCGTCCGTCTTCCGTCAACAATTGGCTTGTGTACACTCTAGAGGCAACAATTTTGATCCAATCACCATGAAACTTTGTCAGAATGTTGTTCTCAATGAAATCTAGGCCAAGTTTGAAACTGGGTCATGTGGGGTCAAACCCTAGGTCACTAGATCAAATCTTAGAATAACCTTGTGTACACATTGGTCGCCATTTAGATCCAATGAAATATGGTCAGAATGTAAGTTGTATTGATACCTCGACCAATGTGCAACAGGTGAGCGACCTATGGCCCTTTGGGCCCTCTTGTATAATTAAGTGGTAGATAATTATCTTAAACTGATGAATTTGTTCCATGGCAACAGCAACGTACACGAAAACAAATATTATGTGCATCGAATTATCTTAAGTTTACATAATTATATATAATTTAGTGATGCAATGACGCACAATTCTGATTAATATACATACAAGCAAGGCAAGCCACTGTTGTCAGTCTCGAGATCTATACAGGACACTGAGCACGAAATTCCATACCCATTTTTGATTTTGGACATGTATAGTGTTGTGTGCCACATACCACGCCATACTGACTTTGACCTCTTCATGACTTTCACTGATGTAGGTAGTAATATTCACCAGATGAGCGGAGTAGCAGACGAGGATAGGTAAAACTGACAATGCTTTTAACAATCTAAAACAATTGGAAACCGCCGAAATATTTTGATTATAACAAATATCAAATTATTGCCAAAATTACTGAAATCATGATAATTGATAAATCACTTATGAACAGTTTCTGAGATTTTGAACAAATTATTACATACATTAACAAAGTAGAATTTAAACACTAAGGTTATAAAAAAAAACGTTCTATGAGTCCACTATATGCAGTACGCATATTTAAGCATATTAAAGATATAGTAGTACACTGTTAACATAAATGAACAATAAACTTAGAAGTCAATTAAGACTCCGCTGGGTAGTTACGACACATTGAATCACCACTAATTAAGGTAAGTATAACAGTATATAATGTGCACTCCAAAAACAATGGTACCTAAAAAGAAACAAATGCATTGCGACAAAATGTAATTCAACTGAATGATGAAATGCAGACATGTCAAAAGAATAAACGTTGCTGTATATACATATCAACCGATGAGTGGTGTTGCAAAGATTGGCCGTATGTGTGAGTCCACGAAGCACTTAACATCCCGTATATGCCTAGGCGATGACATTGTTCAGCAAAGGTTCAAATTCCATCATTATAATAGCTACTTAGTGGAACTTACCGCTCATTGATGCACAGACTGACATGCAATGGCATTTAAGTACGAAATTACATACATGCACCACAAACAATAAATCTAAGGACAATATAGATCTATGCAAGATTCCACCTCACTAAATCAAACTCGATCTTCTCACACACAACGTATATATAATGTCGCTATGGGGCTATATAATTCCAACTCTGCAATTCCACAAAGGGAGATCATCGCGTCACAGTTCCATGTCTATTTCAGCCGTCAGTCAACTGTCAATCTAGTCTGGTTCCCGATTTTCCTAACCTAGTCGTAGGGGGAAGCAACTCCACACTACTGTCAATCACCATTGTTTACTAGAAATATAGAATTTACAAAACTCTGCTACATCGCATTTATCGCTCCAAAACCATCCATACAAAATATTATCAAATCCCACACAGCAACTCAAACTCATATTACTCAATATTACATATTTTGACCCCGGCCATTTAGTTTCGCAACAAACAAATGGTGTCAAATCAACAAAGGCCCGCAACCTCTTTCAAAACAATGATAATTTAACTTCCAGTAGGAGAGCTTTAACAATTAAATATTCTACGTTTGTTTGACAAGTTTGGGAAAATATAATAATGAAATGTTTGGATATTTAAATATTTTATTTCACCGAGTGAATTTTAAATGGAAAATGTTGGATTTTTTTCAAGCGTCTGCTTTCAGAATTCACAGAGCTATTATTTGACGGAGCGTAAACCATAAGTCCCCTCCGGTTTCACCGGTAGGGGACTAATAAGAACGCAAAAGGCGTGAGTAATTCAAAGATGCATAAAATGGAATTTAGATAAAATATTTGATATTTGCCATCTGATGTAAAAAAAACTCTATATTATACCGAAACTGTAAATAATTACTTATATCACTAAAAAGGGGCTGAATGCACTACTATGACTAATCATCTACATAGGGCCCTTTGACCGTTTTAAGCCGCTTTTAGTTATTTTTTTTATATAAAGTTCCAACTTTATTTTAAGATATTATAAATAACTTTTCCATTGTGTACGTGTACCAACGCCAAAGTGGACTCAACAACAAAGTGCATTCATACACAACAAAAAAATCATAGAGTCAAATAAATCTTCGAAATAAATCGTCGACAGGCAGTGTGCAAACATGACCTTGACAATAGGTTTGTTAATTTGCACAAAAAACATTGAACATATTAGATTCTAATTTGCAAAATTATTTTTTATTTCAGATTTAAAACGCCATCTACTAGACACGTACATCAGGGATTGTTGTACCCTATCTGTGTCAGCATTGCACCAAGAGGAAGAAGAGGATTTTTTCCAAGTTTATCAAACTCCAACAATGCATCAAGTAGACTACCATCGATCTGATAGAACACAGGAACACTACAACATTTCATCATATAGGGATATATTTGTGAAGGACGAACAAAGTTTCCAAAACATTTATGTCACTGGTGATGCTGGTGTTGGTAAGACTTCGTTGTGTAAATGTTTATGTTTGTTATGGTGTAAATCACAGACTGGGGTAACAGTAGACAATCCAGAAATACAAAGCGACATCAATTTCTTGACCAGATTCGATTTTGTATTTTATGTTTCACTCAGAGATACAGAATGTAGGGATGTAGTCAGCATGATTGTTGATCAGTATTTTTACTCGGACAGTAAAGTAGATCGCGCAACCATTGAACATGTTTTGAAACAACATAAATGTTTGGTTGTATTTGATGCTTTTGATGAGTGGTCGCCAAGGTTACGCGGTAAAAGAGAATGTAGAATACCGGATCGAGTATATTCGGACACGTGTGTGTACCTTACAACATGCCGACCATACAAAATTGAAAATGTACGCCTGTCGCGTCGAGAGATTGATCAATATGTTCGTATCAGTGGCATACATGGGGAATCTTCTAAACGTTTCATTGCACAAGTAGTCGAACATATGAACAAAGAAAATGGTGCTAAAAAGAATGCGGACAATTTCATAAAAGAAGTCGAGGAATGCGGTCTAATTGAACAACTATGTATACCTATGATTGCTTCACACTTGGTAGTGGTGTGGTTTGCACAAAAACTTACAGATATGTCTATAGCATTACTGTATGGTAAAATTGTAGAGTTGCTATTCACTCGTGCGAAACAGAGAAATGTTAAGTCACCAGCCTCACCACCGTGTGAAGTGCAACTTCCAGAAATTATATCAAAGTTTAGATATTTCAATGAGCACAAGTATTTGATACAGGCATTATGTATACTGTCGTTCAAATCATTGTTTATACAAGAAGGGGAAGATTTCAGTCTAGTTTTTACAAGGGAGCAGTTAATGTCCGAGCCATATGTATTAGTTGATGAAGAAATGGACTTCTTATGCAAGATAGGCATTTTATCCAAGAATAAAGTTATTGGTTGCTTTGAAGAGCGCAAACAAAAATTGTCATTCTTGCACACGAGTTACATGGAATTTTTTGCGGCATTGTTTTTATCTTCTTTTGATACAGAAAATATACTAGATAGAATAGAATTGACCTCAGTCAAAGATGTAGTACAATATCAAAATTTCTTCATTCTACTTGCTGGAATGTCGTATCAAAAAGTTCAATTTTTGTTTGACAAAATTTACATGGCAATGTCAGATGATTTAGATGTGTGCAGGATAAATGATTTATTTCACAATCACTTACACGACATGCTCAAATTACTACAGGCTATCGTGATAAATTGTTGGAAAGAAGGTGGTAGATGTAATGATCCAAACCCTTTATTACAGCTTCAAGATTTTATTTTTGATGCCGACTCAGATCTTCATACTTTAAAACATTTAATATCAAACGCTTCTTTTGTGAACTCTTTACATTTATATAGAGGTCGATATTTAGGACATGTTGACTGGATTTCAAAAATCCAATGTTTTAAAGTTAGCAAAATTGAGCCTGGTGATTATCCAAAGTTTAATGAGTTCATGTTACAGAATTTAGCAACTTTGCGCACTCTTTCCATTGAGGGCGATTTCAATATCAATACAATGGTGTTAGCATTACCTGTACACATTCCCCAATATTTGACATCACTTGGTATGTCTAAGATTATAATGCAACACAAGGATTTACAAGACCTCGTATATTTTCTATCTGACAATGTTCTCATTGAGAACTTACATTTGGAATATTTGTATTGTGCTAATCACCAGGAAAGTGACACTGGTTGTACGTTGACTTTAACTCTCCATGGCCATACAAAACTTAATACATTAAATCTGCAGGATGTTAATATTTTGTGCCACAATGTCAACGGTTCTTGTTTAAAGAGCATATTATTGCGGCCATTATCTGAGAGGATCGTTAGTTGTTATACCGATATTTTGACTTGTATTCAGAAGTCGCAACTTGAGTTCATTAGCATCAATGGATTTAACAAGTTAGATAACCATACAATCAGTACATTGGTATCGACTATCAAATCTCTCTCAGAAATTACATTGCTTGAGCTATACTCCATGAGTTTGCCGGATGGTGTATTATTACAACTGCACCCTGGTGTAGCTGAAGAGCTCAAAATAAATGTATATAATGTTAACATGAGTCGTCAATATTTTCATTCTTTCGTTGACGGTGTTGCAAAAACGAAATCTCTGATAGAGGTTGGGTTTTTTCAATGTAACATTTCATCCGTTGATGGAGACACTCAAAGAGAAATGTCTGTGGATGAATCAATAGATTACATGTCTGAATATCTAACCTCAAACCCTTCTACAAATATCACATACAAAGGTAGATATCAAGGTAAATATATAGATGGCAATGTGGTAGCATTTCAACCCGCAAATTGATATTAAAAGGTTAGTTTAAATTGCTCCTTTGGAAATCATCATGCGAATATTTAAAGGCAACATAAACATTACAAACAAAAGATGCTTCTTCCTTTATATTGCTGAATATGTTTCAGAAAAAGATGTTAATTTGTTTGCATCAACCAATGAATGAGCTCCTCTGCTGTAGGTGTGTCTTCATCAACCAATCAATGAGCTCCTCTGCTGGAGGTGTGCCTTTATTTTTGGCGGTTTTTTACTCCCAGATAAGACAGAACTTATGATTGGGGCTACTCTATGAGTAGAAGTTTTTTTTAGATATTCTGTATTTGTTACTTTCTAATCTATATAGGTGTTGTATATACTAGACACAATTTACAACTTGTTATTATCAATTCTATATTGTGTTATTATGTTTATGGCTTTAATAAAAGTCCTTTAACAACATTGATTGTTTAGTCATTTATTTTATCTTACAAGCTGCACAAACTCTCATTTCTTATAAAGACCACTTGATGACCATAAAGTGTCATTCAAGTTTTTTGATAGTTGTGAAATTAAATCTGCCATATGAACACATCATGGTTTATATTCATGTAGAGTGTGACAACTGGTGGGTTACTTGGGTTTGGCACTCTCAGCATGGCTCCATATTGAAATGTGTCAGGTTTCATGTAAATGTTGATACATTGTATAAAGTAAAACAAAAAACTTGTCCAATTTTCTATTATTGTTTTACTTTGTCAACTTTGATTTGGCACCTGGTTGTAATCGACTGTGTCTTGTGAATATTTCATTGGCTCGAGCGTCGATGAACTGACTTTTGCGGGTACCACATGGAGCCCGAAAAAGCTGTAAAACCGGAAGTGGTGAGTATTCCCAAGGAACATTCAAAGTTATACCCGTGAGTATTAGGTAGCCTAATCTATAGTACGTTTTCACGGGAAGATACCGCGGTATCTAAGTGCCAGAAATGGGACACTTGGTCATTTCTGAAACACTTCAGTGTTTCCCATCCAACTATAGAGGTGAGCTGGTTAGCAACCAAGAGCTAGTCTCGCGTGTATCCCGCGCAGTAGTGAGTACCCACGTTTGTCGTGGTGAGGCTTTATGGGTAATAATATTATAGGTATCCAGATGCCACGCTGGACATACTGTATGACATTTAGGCTAGACTAACAAGTAAAAAGATATATACCCGATACCGACTCAACTGTCAATAGTTTGGGTAAAATATAAACAACAGGCTCTACTATTTATATATACACGTATATACTGGTTCGCGACCAGTTTCCGACACTTTTTGCATGCATGTTTTTTAGTAATTTCTCGAAAACTAGACGGTTTAAAACAAATTCACTTAGCTTTTTGTAATCCTGAGCTCAATGCCAAAATAAAAGTAACATTTTGACATTTGTGACGTCATACATCGCGTGGAATTTGGGGCGCCAAGGGGGGCACTAATTGATGCCGTTAATTGGACGTTGAGTAACAGTATCCGACATTTTCAGTTAATTGAATAATTACTGCTATATTTTTGTTTTTGTTGGGTTGGATCGTAGCAGTAACACTTAAACTTGACCTCTACATTAAAATCGGCGTTAATGACATTATTTGTTCTAAGGTAATTGCAAAATTATTCACGTGAATGCTTGTTGCGTTGAGTGATTTTTTTAAAAATAAGTGTAATACAGTGTCAATTTTCTTGTAAAACACAACTCGTGGCTTATAGATTCATTAAATACAGGGTGTCTCAAAATACATGTCCGCTTGTTGAGGGGTCATAACTTTGCCAAATGAGTTAGTAAATTGATAATCATAGTCTCATATGAAAGCTAACTTTAAAAGCGGTGGGGTGAATTATATCATGTGTCAATATTCGAACAGTTGATGACGTCATATACGTTATACTAACGTCATTAGCAACGGACGTTCTAAAATGTCCGAAGAGGCAGATAACATAGTTTGTACGGTAACGTTGGTAAAATTTATATCATATGTCGGCATAGTGATAGTCATTCGTACCCTACTATGCACACACTGGCTGAAAAACTGACCAGGGGTCATTAGAAAATGAAATCGGAAAATCGGACGTATTTAAGGGAGAAACACATTTTAAAAACTATTAGGACTGAAAATTTGATATTCACACAATTCTAGGCATATCATAACTATAAAAGATGCACCAATCGCCTCGACTGAACATACTGGATTGAATATATAGCGGTATGTCTAGCTTATCTCAAACAGTACAAACATAGTCATTCAATGTAACTTTAAATTATAAAATAGTATTTAATGAAGTATCAATCACCAAAAACTGCCTTGGTAGGAGAATGAATTTGGTTATCCTACGTTTATTGAAATCAGGAAAAAGTAACCAAATATCATAAATATTTATTTCTTTTTATACTGTTTGAAAGTTAGATTATACAATTCAAGAAATATGACTACATCGAAACTTTGTGGAGAAAATAGAAACATCACATCCGACTCAAAGGTATGTGAACGTCATTATAATTGTCAAACGACGTTAAACACAGGTTTTTACTGAATTGGGGTTAGCTACTCAAAATGCATTCTACAGGTTTCGAATGCATTGTGTCGGATAATTTTTTCATAATTTCTTCATTGATTTGAATGCCCTTTGATCTAACATATAAATCAGATATGTAAATTAATACATTACAGAGTTATACCTCCTCAACAAGCGGACATGTATTTTGAGACACCCTGTATGTGTGGTCTGCTTCTTGGTTGTGTTGTAGCCCTTTCAATATTCACACATTGAATTAAATTTCTATGATAACGGATCGTTTCAATGAAACTGGGACCGTACTGAATTTAAAATGTATGATACGCTCCTGACAGTAATCATAAGATTAAGATTATGTCACAGTGAGCGTATCATAGCACATTTTTTCTATATTTATATAGAAGAAAGATGTCTTTGTTAGCGTCTTAGAGACAGGAAACATGTAGAAATATAGTTTTGTGATAAGCTAAATCGTTTTGTATTGTGTCAGTGGTGTTATCTGTGGAGTATAGTTCCTGGAGGTCAGAGGAGATATTAATGCATTGCTTAATGTATAAAATGTACACACATGTAGTTTAAAGTATTGTAATAAACTCCGTATATTATCATAATATACAACATGGAATTTCTATAAAATGCTTGTGTTACAAGCATAATTTAACATTGTTATAAATATTATAATAAACAAATTCTACAAAGACGCAATCAATTATCAACAACACAAACATAACAAGATAGGTAAGTAAAACACGTATGCCCAAATGGCATCTCACTAGTGGGAAATGGTGAAGATCACAGCCACATTTGACCTTCTGTGATTCAAAGTCGTCTACTGTCGCTGACCATGTCAGGTTTGAAGAACCTAGGGAATGTGTTCTCGAGTTATTGAATGGACACCATTTGATGTACGGCCAGACAGACAGAAATGTGCAAAGCACTATACCCCTCATCACATATGGGGGTGTAATAAATAAAATAGCACATGATGATTTCAAAACAAACAAATATTCAATCAATATCACAGACAAACCAACAGCAATCCTATTCTCTCATCATTCACTCTTCTGTCAGACACTTCAAACAAAACCACTGAGCACCCACTTCCATACTATGCTCCACATCATCTCTTTCAACCACACACAAACATTCCAGATGTTTGGTGAGCAGCATTCGCCTATAAACGTTGCCTGAAAATTCCCAGACGAATACATACTGGTGAAAAACCATTTAAATGTGATGTTTGGTGAGCAGCAGTCCCCTATAAATGTTGCCCGAAAATTCACTGACGAATACATACTGGAGAAAAACCATTTAAATGTGATGTTTGGTGAGCAGCAGTCCCCTATAAATGTTGCCCGAAAATTCACAGACGAATACATACTGGAGAAAAACCATTTAAATGGGATGTTTGGTGAGCAGCAGTTGGCTATAAAGTACCTGAAAATTCACACGCGAATACATACTGGAGAAAAAACATTTAAATGTGATGTTTGGGGAGCAGCAGTCCCCTATAAATGTTGCCCGAAAATTCACAGACGAATACATACTGGTGAAAAACCATTTAAATGTGATGTTTGGTGAGCAGCAGTCCCCTAAAACGTTGCCTGAAAATTCACACGCGAATACATACTGGAGAAAAACCATTTAAATGTGATGTTTGGGGAGCAGCAGTCCCCTATAAATGTTGCCCGAAAATTCACAGACGAATACATACTGGTGAAAAACCATTTAAATATGATGTTTGGTGAGCAGCAGTCCCCTATAAACGTTGCCTGAAAATTCACATGCGAATATATACAGGTGAAAAACCATTTAAATGTGATGTTTGGGGATCAGCATTCGCCTATTATAAACGTTGCCTGAAAATTCACACGCGAATACATACAGGTGAAAAACCATTTAAATGTGATGTTTGGGGATCAGCATTCGCCTATTATAAACGTTGCCTGAAAATTCACACGCGAATACATACAGGTGAAAAACCATTTAAATGTGATTTTTGGTGAGCAGCAGTTGGCTAAAGACGTTGCCTGAAAATTCACATGCGAATACATAATGGTGAAAAACCATTTAAATGTGATTTTTGGTGAGCAGCAGTTGGCTATAGACGTTGCCTGAAAATTCACACGCGAACACATAATGGTGAAAAACCATTTAAATGTGATTTTTGGTGAGCAGCAGTTGGCTAAAGACGTTGCCTGAAAATTCACACGCGAACACATAATGGTGAAAAACCATTTAAATGTGATGTTTGGTGAGCAGCATTCGCCTATAGACGTTGCCTGAAAATTCACACGCGAACACATAATGGTGAAAAACCATTTAAATGTGATGTTTGGGGAGCAGCATTCGCCTATAGACGTTGCCTGAAAATTCACACGCGAATACATACAGGTGAAAAACCATTTAGATATCATGTTTGTGGATCTGCAGTTACAATAACATTTCGATGCGTAGTGTGCAAATATCGCTGAAAATATACGTCAATGAATATCTTATAAAAAAAAATATACTCAAATTATGAACTCAAAGATATAAAATAAACACTAAATAGCAACTTCCCGAGATACAGAAAAATCATTTTATTTCAATGGGACGAAATTTAGTGGTTTTGGTAAAAAAGACCATTTCGATAGGACGTTAATTCGTGGATTTTGCATTTCTGGTGCTAAATACTAGGGTCAAAATTATTGTACGATGGGATTTGATTTCGTGGTTGAAGGTGAACCACGAAATCCATGAAATTTAATCCCCCACGAAAATTAATAATTTTACAGTATTTCAAATAAAACATGTACTCACAAATAACTGGACATCTGGTCACTAGAACATTCATCCCAGCTCAGTCACAGGACAGAATCCATAATGAAATGAAGTGAAGATTCTTGTTGATTCCTATGAAGAAGATGAAGTGAAGAACACTCTGTTAGGCGCCATTTTGTAACCTTTCTAAATCAGTCTTGTGATTGGATGTCAAATACAGTAGTGTTGTTATACAGTAGTTATTCACAGTTGTTATGTTTTTCAACCTGAAATATACAAATAATAAAAAAATATTTTACTTATAATTAATGAATTACTGCAACACATGTACATGAAACACAGTTCACACATTGCTATAACATAAAGAAGTTCTAGAGTCAGTAGTGACCTTACAAAGGTTAAACAACCATAATGCACCAGTAAGTTGGAAAAGCTGGGGTTTTAGTTTCCAGCTTCCCCCCGCTGGAAATGTTTTCTGCGAACCCAGTTTTTTTTTTCGCTAAAATATATGGAGATATGAGGTCCTTTTCCCCTCCCTGCAAAGTATATATTTTTCCCCTAAAATTTCTAAATTTTCCCCTTTAAGTGCTCAATCTTTTTTTCCGAATAAATTGAATAAAATGATGTAATAAATGAATGCAGAATGGACTGAAGTAAGCTCATTTGACCTTGCATGCTTAAAATATCCCCAATAATCAATTAAACTAGACATAAGGAGAATTTTACAGTAATTTAAAATCCCTTTTAGCTTTTTCTGTGCGCTATCTTTCTCCTGCTATGGGACCTGACCCCTTTCCGGAAAAGTAAAAATAAAACTTTGGAACCAAATTCCAATACCCTGGGAACAATATTTAGTTGTTACGGACCGGGTAAATAGTATAGCAGAGATTTTACCATAACCTATTCCTGATGGGCCGTGAAAGGACAGGGGTTTGAAAACACAATCCCCGTCCATCCCTCTGGGACATTATCACAAACAGATTGAACGGATTCACCAGATCGGGATGGTTCGGCATGTCTTCGCGATGTTCTGGAACCCTTCCAGTAAGCTTCTGTAAGCTTTCGAAGCACTTCGGAACCGAAAAATAGTTTGGGTTGCTCAAGAACCAATCGGCATTCACTCCGCATCTTTGGGCGAGGCTTCACAATCATTTAGCCATCCGAAGGAATGACGAATCATACCGAAGCTCCCCAAAACGCCGAAGGAAAGACAGGGCCTTTTTTCCAAAAATTGGGAAGAGGCCTTACCCTGTCAGTTTGGGAAATTCAAGCGCGATTTTCGGCCAAATTGGCAAAAAGGAAATTAACTTAAGATACATCAAAAAGGAAACTGCAGTCCACATACATGTTAAATCATCCAGTGCTTTCATGTTTTATTACAAAGTTAAGAAGTCTAACTTTACAACAAAAGCCCCATTTTAATATAGCCAACAACTGTCACCATGGAGTTACATACAGTATTTTAGGTATGTAACTCCATGCTGTCACCTTTAGTTTCTCTAATTTATCATTCTTTCTTTAAATTTCTTTTTCCAAAATAATATACCTTTCCATTGTATGAGGCTATGAGCTGTCAATTAATATTACAATTTTTGTCCTTGATATTTCAATTCCGAACATATTTTCGGCCCGGATACGAACGGTACGCACCGCATCGGACTTTAGCCATTCTGCATAACAAAATGGTGGCCGTGTCGTCGAGTCGCTTTCCACGCTCGTAGATAACAAATGCAATATTGCTTCCGCGATGTCGCACTCGTTATTAATTTAAAAAATAAATTGACGGCCGTTCGTTTTATTGATTAGTAATGCCAATCGAATAATACGTATTTTTTCTTCATTTTAACTGAACAATGAATAAACGCCATTACGTTCCGTACGAAATTTCAATACATTGGGAATTTAGCATTGGTTTTTTTGGGAAATTCTTTTACGAAATTGGGAAAAAAAGAAGCTTTTTGCGATTGGGAAGTCACCGAAGATCGGCCTCTGTTTTAGAAGGAAAAAAGGCCCTGAAAGAGTTCTACATACGGAAGCTATGCTGATCATGTTAAGAAGACATACCGAATAGTTACCGAAGGCACCAGTTGGTCGCGAAAGGGATGCCAAGTCGTCGCCATATATCCCGAATGGCAACGGAAGCAATGCCGTCAGTTTGCCGATAAGTTGAAATATTAGTTCGTCATCGTCTATTATATACATTGGTTACCTTTCTGCAATCTATCGACCTCAATTCATAAACTCTCCCTCATATCCCGCAACCTTTCCACACACTCGGGAAATATTCGGGACTAACTCCTGAACTGTCAGCATTCAGTCGCAAACGATACATTCGGCAACGTCTGATGTACCGCGTGTATACTGGTATAGCGCAACAGTTTGTATACCGATCAGCTAATACATCCCAAACAAGCACGATGACAAGGCTCCGCCCATTTTTATTTATAAATGATCCCGCAGGGTTCCCGAATCGAGCAGATTGTAATCGGCAACCCTTTCCCCATAGCATCGTGGTCTAGTGCACAGCAAGTGATTAACAAACACACAACAAAATAAGTGATCATTATATATGGTACACTGATCGCCATAAAATTTGTTGATCTTGAACAAGTCACCAAACGAGTTACCATTTTTGCAAGTACAAAGGTATTTGAACAGTGCGAAACCAACTCGCGAAAATACATTACAAATTAAAACATTCAATGTCCACTATGCAACTCAGTACTACAGAGGTACACATAAAATAATATAAAGAAATGAAACAAACCACAAAAGCATCATACCGAAGTGTTTCTATACAAATAATTCCCTGACAGTAAAGAAATGACTTCTCTGAATCTCTCAAGCAGTGAACAGACTGTGACGTAGAAACGCGGGAAAACTGGAGGTGAATTGAACAACACTTACAATTAATGAAATGAGTCAATGTCCTAAATAATCCCATAATTAGGCAAGCCTTGAAAACACCAAGATATCAGAAATTATTCAAACACGAGTTTCTGTCACTGTTATACTTGTGAGTCTATCTGGGGAATGATATATCAGTCATTTATGTTCCTTTAATTCTTGTGTTTTCGTTAAATTTACACTTTTGGATGTTCTTGATTACCCGAAAATCATAATATAGAACAATGTTCCATAACTTAATCGAGTTAGAATAGAATAGAACAATGTTCCTTTACTTTATCGCGTTACAATCCAGGGTCATGTATATATAACATCACACCATCATTTCAGATGATCTTTAGTCGCAATGTAGACATTTTTGCCTACTTTCACTTTGTCTACTGTCACTTTGCGTCAAGTGTTGGAAGTTTAGAAATGTTATATTGTCGCAGCGAGGGAATCTATATATATGGACCATGTGAACATATTGAACGTCTGATAAAAAACCTGGTAGTCCAATTAGGATACTGTATAGCATTCTAAGAAATTCTAAGGTGTTTTCAAGGGTGAAGCGAAGACATTGCTATTTATTTGAAACACAAACAAATTATTGTTCCTCTTTGTATGATAAATATGCAACATGCGTTATTAGCTCACCTGTAACATAGTGACAAGGTGAGCTTTTGTGATCACTCTTCGTCCGTCTTCCGTCAACAATTGGCTTGTGTACACTCTAGAGGCAACAGTTTTGATCCAATCACCATGAAACTTTGTCAGAATGTTGTTCTCCATGAAATCTAGTCCAAGTTTGAAACTGGGTCATGTGGGGTCAAAAGCTAGGTCACTAGATCAAATCTTAGAATAACCTTGTGTACACTCCATTGGTCGCCATTTTGATCCAATGAAATATGGTCAGAATGTAAGTTGTATTGATACCTCGACCAATGTGCAACAGGTGAGCGACCTATGGCCGTTTGGGCCCTCTTCTATAATTAAGTGGTAGATAATTATCTTAAACTGATGAATTTGTTCCATGGCAACAGCAACGTACACGAAAACAAATATTATGTGCATCGAATTATCTTAAGTTTACATAATTATATATAATTGAGTGATGCAATGACGCACAATTCTGATTAATAGTAATTCCTTGGAATACTACATACAAGCAAGGCAAGCCACTGTTGTCAGTCTCGAGATCTATACAGGACACTGAGCACGAAATTCCATACCCATTTTTGATTTTGGAGATGTAGTGTTGTGTGCCACATACCACGCCATACTGACTTTGACCTCTTCATGACTTTCACTGAGGTAGGTAGTATTATCCACCAGATGAGCGGAGTAGCAGATGAGGATAGGTAAAACTGACAATGCTTTTAACAATCTAAAACAATTGGAAACCGCCAAAATATTTTGATTATAACAAATATCAAATTATTGCCAACATTACGGAAATCATGATAATTAATAAATCACTTACGAACAGTTCTGAAATTTTGAACAAATTATTACATACATTAACAAAGTAGAACTTAAACACTAAGGTTATAAAAAAAACGCTCTATGCGTCCACTATATGCAGTACGCATATTTAAGCATATTAAAGAAATAGTAGTACACTGTTAACATTAATGAACAATACACTTAGAAGTCAATTAAGACACCGCTGGGTATTTAAGACACATTGAATCACCACTTATTAAGGTAAGTATAACATTATATAATGTGTACTCCCAAAACAATGGTACCTAAAAAGAAACATATGCATTGCGACAAAATGTAATTCAACTGAATGATGAAATGCAGACATGTCAAAAGAATAAACGTTGCTGTATATACATATCAACCGATGAGTGGTGTTGCAAAGATTGGCCGTATGTGTGAGTCCACGAAGCACTTAACATCCCGTATATGCCTAGGCGATGACATTGTTCAGCAAAGGTTCAAATTCCATCATTATAATAGCTACTAGTGGAACTTACCGCTCATTGATGCACAGACTGACATGCAATGGCATTTAAGTACGAAATTACATACATGCACCACAAACAATAAATCTAAGGACAAAATAGATCTATGCAAGATTCCATCTCACTAAAGCAAACTCGATCTTCTCACACACAACTTATATATAATGTCGCTATGGGGCTATATAATTCCAACTCTGCAATTCCACAAAGGGAGATCATCGCGTCACAGTTTCCATGTCTATTTCAGCCGTCAGTCAACTGTCAATCTAGTCTGGTTCCCGATTTTCCTAAACGGGAAGCAACTCCACACTACTGTCAATCACCATTGTTTACTAGAAATATAGAATTTACAAAACTCTGCTACATCGCATTTATCGCTCCAAAACCATCCATACAAAATATTATCAAATCCCACACAGCAACTCAAACTCATATTACTCAATATTACATATTTTGACCCCGGCCATTTAGTTTCGCAACAAACAAATGGTGTCAAATCAACAAAGGCCCGCAACCTCTTTCAAAACAATGATAATTTAACTTCCAGTAGGAGAGCTTTAAAAATTTAATATTCTACGTTTGTTTGACAAGTTTGGGAAAATATAATAATGAAATGTTTGGATATTTAAATATTTTATTTCACCGAGTGAATTTTAAATGGAAAATGTTGGATTTTTTTCAAGCGTCTGCTTTCAGAATTCACAGAGCTATTATTTGACGGAGCGTAAACCATAAGTCCCCTCCGGTTTCACCAGTAGGGGACTAATAAGAACGCAAAAGGCGTAAGTAATTCAAAGATGCAAAAAATGGAATTTAGATAAAATATTTGATATTTGCCATCTGATGTAAAAAAAACTCTATATTATACCGAAACTGTAAATAATTACTTATATCACTAAAAAGGGGCTGAATGCACTACTATGACTTATCATCTACATAGGGCCCTTTGACCGTTTTAAGCCGCTTTTAGTTATTTTTTTTATATAAAGTTCCAACTTTATTTTAAGATATTATAAATAACTTTTCCATTGTGTACGTGTACCAACGCCAAGGTGGACTCAACAACAAAGTGCATTCATACACAACAAAAAAATCATAGAGTCAAATAAATCTTCGAAATAAATCGTCGACAGGCAGTGTGCGAACTAACCTTGACAATATGTTTGTTACTTTGCACGACAAAAACATTGAACATATTACATTCTAATTTGCAAAATTATTTTTTATTTCAGATTTAAAACGCCATCTACTAGACACGTACATCAGGGATTGTTGTACCCTGTCTGTGTCAGCATTGCACCAAGAGGAAGAAGAGGATTTTTTCCAAGTTTATCAAACTCCAACAATGCATCAAGTAGACTACCATAGATCTGATAGAACACAGGAACACTACAACATTTCATCATATAGGGATATATTTGTGAAGGACGAACAAAGTTTCCAAAACATTTATGTCACTGGTGATGCTGGTGTTGGTAAGACTTCGTTGTGTAAATGTTTATGTTTGTTATGGTGTAAATCACAGACTGGGGTAACAGTAGACAATCCAGAAATACAAAGCGACATCAATTTCTTGGCCAGATTCGATTTTGTATTTTATGTTTCACTCAGAGATACAGAATGTAGGGATGTAGTCAGCATGATTGTTGATCAGTATTTTTACTCGGACAGTAAAGTAGATCGCGCAACCATTGAACATGTTTTGAAACAACATAAATGTTTGGTTGTATTTGATGCTTTTGATGAGTGGTCGCCAAGGTTACGCGGTAAAAGAGAATGTAGAATACCGGATCGAATACATTCGAACACGTGTGTGTACTTTACAACATGCCGACCATACAAAATTGAAAATGTACGCCTGTCGCGTCGAGAGATTGATCAATATGTTCGTATCAGTGGCATACATGGAGAATCTTCTAAACGTTTCATTGCACAAGTAGTCAACCATATGAACGAAGAAAATGGTACTGAAAAAAATGCGGACGATTTCATAATAGAAGTCAAGGAATGCGGTCTAATTGAACAACTATGTATACCTATGATTGCTTCACACTTGGTAGTGGTGTGGTTTGCACAAAAACTTACAGATATGTCTATAGCGTTACTGTATGGTAAAATTGTAGAGTTGCTATTCACTCGTGCGAAACAGAGAAATGTCAAGTCACCAGCATCACCACCGTGTGAAGTGCAATTTCCTGAAATTATATCAACGTTTAGATATTTCAATGAGCACAAGTATTTGATACAGGCATTATGTATACTGTCGTTCAAATCATTGTTTATACAAGAAGGGGAAGATTTCAGTCTAGTTTTTACAAGGGAGCAGTTAATGTCCGAGCCATTTGTATTAGTTGATGAAGAAATGGACTTCTTATGCAAGATAGGCATTTTATCCAAGAATAAAGTTATTGGTTGCTTTGAAGAGCGCAAACAAAAATTGTCATTCTTGCACACGAGTTACATGGAATTTTTTGCGGCATTGTTTTTATCTTCTTTTGATACAGAAAATATACTAGATAGAATAGAATTGACCTCAGTCAAAGATGTAGTACAATATCAAAATTTCTTCATTCTACTTGCTGGAATGTCGTATCAAAAAGTTCAATTTTTGTTTGACAAAATTTACATGGCAATGTCAGATGATTTAGATGTGTGCAGGATAAATGATTTATTTCACAATCACTTACACGACATGCTCAAATTACTACAGGCTATCGTGATAAATTGTTGGAAAGAAGGTGGTAGATGTAATGATCCAAACCCTTTATTACAGCTTCAAGATTTTATTTTTGATGCCGACTCAGATCTTCATACTTTAAAACATTTAATATCAAACGCTTCTTTTGTGAACTCTTTACATTTATATAGAGGTCGATATTTAGGACATGTTGACTGGATTTCAAAAATCCAATGTTTTAAAGTTAGCAAAATTGAGCCTGGTGATTATCCAAAGTTTAATGAGTTCATGTTACAGAATTTAGCAACTTTGCGCACTCTTTCCATTGAGGGCGATTTCAATATCAATACAATGGTGTTAGCATTACCTGTACACATTCCCCAATATTTGACATCACTTGGTATGTCTAAGATTATAATGCAACACAAGGATTTACAAGACCTCGTATATTTTCTATCTGACAATGTTCTCATTGAGAACTTACATTTGGAATATTTGTATTGTGCTAATCACCAGGAAAGTGACACTGGTTGTACGTTGACTTTAACTCTCCATGGCCATACAAAACTTAATACATTAAATCTGCAGGATGTTAATATTTTGTGCCACAATGTCAACGGTTCTTGTTTAAAGAGCATATTATTGCGGCCATTATCTGAGAGGATCGTTAGTTGTTATACCGATATTTTGACTTGTATTCAGAAGTCGCAACTTGAGTTCATTAGCATCAATGGATTTAACAAGTTAGATAACCATACAATCAGTACATTGGTATCGACTATCAAATCTCTCTCAGAAATTACATTGCTTGAGCTATACTCCATGAGTTTGCCGGATGGTGTATTATTACAACTGCACCCTGGTGTAGCTGAAGAGCTCAAAATAAATGTATATAATGTTAACATGAGTCGTCAATATTTTCATTCTTTCGTTGACGGTGTTGCAAAAACGAAATCTCTGATAGAGGTTGGGTTTTTTCAATGTAACATTTCATCCGTTGATGGAGACACTCAAAGAGAAATGTCTGTGGATGAATCAATAGATTACATGTCTGAATATCTAACCTCAAACCCTTCTACAAATATCACATACAAAGGTAGATATCAAGGTAAATATATAGATGGCAATGTGGTAGCATTTCAACCCGCAAATTGATATTAAAAGGTTAGTTTAAATTGCTCCTTTGGAAATCATCATGCGAATATTTAAAGGCAACATAAACATTACAAACAAAAGATGCTTCTTCCTTTATATTGCTGAATATGTTTCAGAAAAAGATGTTAATTTGTTTGCATCAACCAATGAATGAGCTCCTCTGCTGTAGGTGTGTCTTCATCAACCAATCAATGAGCTCCTCTGCTGGAGGTGTGCCTTTATTTTTGGCGGTTTTTTACTCCCAGATAAGACAGAACTTATGATTGGGGCTACTCTATGAGTAGAAGTTTTTTTTAGATATTCTGTATTTGTTACTTTCTAATCTATATAGGTGTTGTATATACTAGACACAATTTACAACTTGTTATTATCAATTCTATATTGTGTTATTATGTTTATGGCTTTAATAAAAGTCCTTTAACAACATTGATTGTTTAGTCATTTATTTTATCTTACAAGCTGCACAAACTCTCATTTCTTATAAAGACCACTTGATGACCATAAAGTGTCATTCAAGTTTTTTGATAGTTGTGAAATTAAATCTGCCATATGAACACATCATGGTTTATATTCATGTAGAGTGTGACAACTGGTGGGTTACTTGGGTTTGGCACTCTCAGCATGGCTCCATATTGAAATGTGTCAGGTTTCATGTAAATGTTGATACATTGTATAAAGTAAAACAAAAAACTTGTCCAATTTTCTATTATTGTTTTACTTTGTCAACTTTGATTTGGCACCTGGTTGTAATCGACTGTGTCTTGTGAATATTTCATTGGCTCGAGCGTCGATGAACTGACTTTTGCGGGTACCACATGGAGCCCGAAAAAGCTGTAAAACCGGAAGTGGTGAGTATTCCCAAGGAACATTCAAAGTTATACCCGTGAGTATTAGGTAGCCTAATCTATAGTACGTTTTCACGGGAAGATACCGCGGTATCTAAGTGCCAGAAATGGGACACTTGGTCATTTCTGAAACACTTCAGTGTTTCCCATCCAACTATAGAGGTGAGCTGGTTAGCAACCAAGAGCTAGTCTCGCGTGTATCCCGCGCAGTAGTGAGTACCCACGTTTGTCGTGGTGAGGCTTTATGGGTAATAATATTATAGGTATCCAGATGCCACGCTGGACATACTGTATGACATTTAGGCTAGACTAACAAGTAAAAAGATATATACCCGATACCGACTCAACTGTCAATAGTTTGGGTAAAATATAAACAACAGGCTCTACTATTTATATATACACGTATATACTGGTTCGCGACCAGTTTCCGACACTTTTTGCATGCATGTTTTTTAGTAATTTCTCGAAAACTAGACGGTTTAAAACAAATTCACTTAGCTTTTTGTAATCCTGAGCTCAATGCCAAAATAAAAGTAACATTTTGACATTTGTGACGTCATACATCGCGTGGAATTTGGGGCGCCAAGGGGGGCACTAATTGATGCCGTTAATTGGACGTTGAGTAACAGTATCCGACATTTTCAGTTAATTGAATAATTACTGCTATATTTTTGTTTTTGTTGGGTTGGATCGTAGCAGTAACACTTAAACTTGACCTCTACATTAAAATCGGCGTTAATGACATTATTTGTTCTAAGGTAATTGCAAAATTATTCACGTGAATGCTTGTTGCGTTGAGTGATTTTTTTAAAAATAAGTGTAATACAGTGTCAATTTTCTTGTAAAACACAACTCGTGGCTTATAGATTCATTAAATACAGGGTGTCTCAAAATACATGTCCGCTTGTTGAGGGGTCATAACTTTGCCAAATGAGTTAGTAAATTGATAATCATAGTCTCATATGAAAGCTAACTTTAAAAGCGGTGGGGTGAATTATATCATGTGTCAATATTCGAACAGTTGATGACGTCATATACGTTATACTAACGTCATTAGCAACGGACGTTCTAAAATGTCCGAAGAGGCAGATAACATAGTTTGTACGGTAACGTTGGTAAAATTTATATCATATGTCGGCATAGTGATAGTCATTCGTACCCTACTATGCACACACTGGCTGAAAAACTGACCAGGGGTCATTAGAAAATGAAATCGGAAAATCGGACGTATTTAAGGGAGAAACACATTTTAAAAACTATTAGGACTGAAAATTTGATATTCACACAATTCTAGGCATATCATAACTATAAAAGATGCACCAATCGCCTCGACTGAACATACTGGATTGAATATATAGCGGTATGTCTAGCTTATCTCAAACAGTACAAACATAGTCATTCAATGTAACTTTAAATTATAAAATAGTATTTAATGAAGTATCAATCACCAAAAACTGCCTTGGTAGGAGAATGAATTTGGTTATCCTACGTTTATTGAAATCAGGAAAAAGTAACCAAATATCATAAATATTTATTTCTTTTTATACTGTTTGAAAGTTAGATTATACAATTCAAGAAATATGACTACATCGAAACTTTGTGGAGAAAATAGAAACATCACATCCGACTCAAAGGTATGTGAACGTCATTATAATTGTCAAACGACGTTAAACACAGGTTTTTACTGAATTGGGGTTAGCTACTCAAAATGCATTCTACAGGTTTCGAATGCATTGTGTCGGATAATTTTTTCATAATTTCTTCATTGATTTGAATGCCCTTTGATCTAACATATAAATCAGATATGTAAATTAATACATTACAGAGTTATACCTCCTCAACAAGCGGACATGTATTTTGAGACACCCTGTATGTGTGGTCTGCTTCTTGGTTGTGTTGTAGCCCTTTCAATATTCACACATTGAATTAAATTTCTATGATAACGGATCGTTTCAATGAAACTGGGACCGTACTGAATTTAAAATGTATGATACGCTCCTGACAGTAATCATAAGATTAAGATTATGTCACAGTGAGCGTATCATAGCACATTTTTTCTATATTTATATAGAAGAAAGATGTCTTTGTTAGCGTCTTAGAGACAGGAAACATGTAGAAATATAGTTTTGTGATAAGCTAAATCGTTTTGTATTGTGTCAGTGGTGTTATCTGTGGAGTATAGTTCCTGGAGGTCAGAGGAGATATTAATGCATTGCTTAATGTATAAAATGTACACACATGTAGTTTAAAGTATTGTAATAAACTCCGTATATTATCATAATATACAACATGGAATTTCTATAAAATGCTTGTGTTACAAGCATAATTTAACATTGTTATAAATATTATAATAAACAAATTCTACAAAGACGCAATCAATTATCAACAACACAAACATAACAAGATAGGTAAGTAAAACACGTATGCCCAAATGGCATCTCACTAGTGGGAAATGGTGAAGATCACAGCCACATTTGACCTTCTGTGATTCAAAGTCGTCTACTGTCGCTGACCATGTCAGGTTTGAAGAACCTAGGGAATGTGTTCTCGAGTTATTGAATGGACACCATTTGATGTACGGCCAGACAGACAGAAATGTGCAAAGCACTATACCCCTCATCACATATGGGGGTGTAATAAATAAAATAGCACATGATGATTTCAAAACAAACAAATATTCAATCAATATCACAGACAAACCAACAGCAATCCTATTCTCTCATCATTCACTCTTCTGTCAGACACTTCAAACAAAACCACTGAGCACCCACTTCCATACTATGCTCCACATCATCTCTTTCAACCACACACAAACATTCCAGATGTTTGGTGAGCAGCATTCGCCTATAAACGTTGCCTGAAAATTCCCAGACGAATACATACTGGTGAAAAACCATTTAAATGTGATGTTTGGTGAGCAGCAGTCCCCTATAAATGTTGCCCGAAAATTCACTGACGAATACATACTGGAGAAAAACCATTTAAATGTGATGTTTGGTGAGCAGCAGTCCCCTATAAATGTTGCCCGAAAATTCACAGACGAATACATACTGGAGAAAAACCATTTAAATGGGATGTTTGGTGAGCAGCAGTTGGCTATAAAGTACCTGAAAATTCACACGCGAATACATACTGGAGAAAAAACATTTAAATGTGATGTTTGGGGAGCAGCAGTCCCCTATAAATGTTGCCCGAAAATTCACAGACGAATACATACTGGTGAAAAACCATTTAAATGTGATGTTTGGTGAGCAGCAGTCCCCTAAAACGTTGCCTGAAAATTCACACGCGAATACATACTGGAGAAAAACCATTTAAATGTGATGTTTGGGGAGCAGCAGTCCCCTATAAATGTTGCCCGAAAATTCACAGACGAATACATACTGGTGAAAAACCATTTAAATATGATGTTTGGTGAGCAGCAGTCCCCTATAAACGTTGCCTGAAAATTCACATGCGAATATATACAGGTGAAAAACCATTTAAATGTGATGTTTGGGGATCAGCATTCGCCTATTATAAACGTTGCCTGAAAATTCACACGCGAATACATACAGGTGAAAAACCATTTAAATGTGATGTTTGGGGATCAGCATTCGCCTATTATAAACGTTGCCTGAAAATTCACACGCGAATACATACAGGTGAAAAACCATTTAAATGTGATTTTTGGTGAGCAGCAGTTGGCTAAAGACGTTGCCTGAAAATTCACATGCGAATACATAATGGTGAAAAACCATTTAAATGTGATTTTTGGTGAGCAGCAGTTGGCTATAGACGTTGCCTGAAAATTCACACGCGAACACATAATGGTGAAAAACCATTTAAATGTGATTTTTGGTGAGCAGCATTCGCCTATAGACGTTGCCTGAAAATTCACACGCGAATACATACAGGTGAAAAACCATTTAAATGTGATTTTTGGTGAGCAGCATTCGCCTATAGACGTTGCCTGAAAATTCACACGCGAACACATAATGGTGAAAAACCATTTAAATGTGATGTTTGGGGAGCAGCATTCGCCTATAGACGTTGCCTGAAAATTCACACGCGAACACATAATGGTGAAAAACCATTTAAATGTGATGTTTGGGGAGCAGCATTCGCCTATAGACGTTGCCTGAAAATTCACACGCGAATACATACAGGTGAAAAACCATTTAGATATCATGTTTGTGGATCTGCAGTTACAATAACATTTCGATGCGTAGTGTGCAAATATCGCTGAAAATATACGTCAATGAATATCTTATAAAAAAAAATATACTCAAATTATGAACTCAAAGATATAAAATAAACACTAAATAGCAACTTCCCGAGATACAGAAAAATCATTTTATTTCAATGGGACGAAATTTAGTGGTTTTGGTAAAAAAGACCATTTCGATAGGACGTTAATTCGTGGATTTTGCATTTCTGGTGCTAAATACTAGGGTCAAAATTATTGTACGATGGGATTTGATTTCGTGGTTGAAGGTGAACCACGAAATCCATGAAATTTAATCCCCCACGAAAATTAATAATTTTACAGTATTTCAAATAAAACATGTACTCACAAATAACTGGACATCTGGTCACTAGAACATTCATCCCAGCTCAGTCACAGGACAGAATCCATAATGAAATGAAGTGAAGATTCTTGTTGATTCCTATGAAGAAGATGAAGTGAAGAACACTCTGTTAGGCGCCATTTTGTAACCTTTCTAAATCAGTCTTGTGATTGGATGTCAAATACAGTAGTGTTGTTATACAGTAGTTATTCACAGTTGTTATGTTTTTCAACCTGAAATATACAAATAATAAAAAAATATTTTACTTATAATTAATGAATTACTGCAACACATGTACATGAAACACAGTTCACACATTGCTATAACATAAAGAAGTTCTAGAGTCAGTAGTGACCTTACAAAGGTTAAACAACCATAATGCACCAGTAAGTTGGAAAAGCTGGGGTTTTAGTTTCCAGCTTCCCCCCGCTGGAAATGTTTTCTGCGAACCCAGTTTTTTTTTTCGCTAAAATATATGGAGATATGAGGTCCTTTTCCCCTCCCTGCAAAGTATATATTTTTCCCCTAAAATTTCTAAATTTTCCCCTTTAAGTGCTCAATCTTTTTTTCCGAATAAATTGAATAAAATGATGTAATAAATGAATGCAGAATGGACTGAAGTAAGCTCATTTGACCTTGCATGCTTAAAATATCCCCAATAATCAATTAAACTAGACATAAGGAGAATTTTACAGTAATTTAAAATCCCTTTTAGCTTTTTCTGTGCGCTATCTTTCTCCTGCTATGGGACCTGACCCCTTTCCGGAAAAGTAAAAATAAAACTTTGGAACCAAATTCCAATACCCTGGGAACAATATTTAGTTGTTACGGACCGGGTAAATAGTATAGCAGAGATTTTACCATAACCTATTCCTGATGGGCCGTGAAAGGACAGGGGTTTGAAAACACAATCCCCGTCCATCCCTCTGGGACATTATCACAAACAGATTGAACGGATTCACCAGATCGGGATGGTTCGGCATGTCTTCGCGATGTTCTGGAACCCTTCCAGTAAGCTTCTGTAAGCTTTCGAAGCACTTCGGAACCGAAAAATAGTTTGGGTTGCTCAAGAACCAATCGGCATTCACTCCGCATCTTTGGGCGAGGCTTCACAATCATTTAGCCATCCGAAGGAATGACGAATCATACCGAAGCTCCCCAAAACGCCGAAGGAAAGACAGGGCCTTTTTTCCAAAAATTGGGAAGAGGCCTTACCCTGTCAGTTTGGGAAATTCAAGCGCGATTTTCGGCCAAATTGGCAAAAAGGAAATTAACTTAAGATACATCAAAAAGGAAACTGCAGTCCACATACATGTTAAATCATCCAGTGCTTTCATGTTTTATTACAAAGTTAAGAAGTCTAACTTTACAACAAAAGCCCC
This sequence comes from Spisula subtruncata, assembly GCA_963678985.1. Lineage (NCBI taxonomy): Eukaryota > Metazoa > Mollusca > Bivalvia > Venerida > Mactridae > Spisula > Spisula subtruncata. The sequence continues at coordinate 1,592,431 of OY787677.1, forward strand.
ATTTTAATATAGCCAACAACTGTCACCATGGAGTTACATACAGTATTTTAGGTATGTAACTCCATGCTGTCACCTTTAGTTTCTCTAATTTATCATTCTTTCTTTAAATTTCTTTTTCCAAAATAATATACCTTTCCATTGTATGAGGCTATGAGCTGTCAATTAATATTACAATTTTTGTCCTTGATATTTCAATTCCGAACATATTTTCGGCCCGGATACGAACGGTACGCACCGCATCGGACTTTAGCCATTCTGCATAACAAAATGGTGGCCGTGTCGTCGAGTCGCTTTCCACGCTCGTAGATAACAAATGCAATATTGCTTCCGCGATGTCGCACTCGTTATTAATTTAAAAAATAAATTGACGGCCGTTCGTTTTATTGATTAGTAATGCCAATCGAATAATACATATTTTTTCTTCATTTTAACTGAACAATGAATAAACGCCATTACGTTCCGTACGAAATTTCAATACATTGGGAATTTAGCATTGGTTTTTTTGGGAAATTCTTTTACGAAATTGGGAAAAAAAGAAGCTTTTTGCGATTGGGAAGTCACCGAAGATCGGCCTCTGTTTTAGAAGGAAAAAAGGCCCTGAAAGAGTTCTACATACGGAAGCTATGCTGATCATGTTAAGAAGACATACCGAATAGTTACCGAAGGCACCAGTTGGTCGCGAAAGGGATGCCAAGTCGTCGCCATATATCCCGAATGGCAACGGAAGCAATGCCGTCAGTTTGCCGATAAGTTGAAATATTAGTTCGTCATCGTCTATTATATACATTGGTTACCTTTCTGCAATCTATCGACCTCAATTCATAAACTCTCCCTCATATCCCGCAACCTTTCCACACACTCGGGAAATATTCGGGACTAACTCCTGAACTGTCAGCATTCAGTCGCAAACGATACATTCGGCAACGTCTGATGTACCGCGTGTATACTGGTATAGCGCAACAGTTTGTATACCGATCAGCTAATACATCCCAAACAAGCACGATGACAAGGCTCCGCCCATTTTTATTTATAAATGATCCCGCAGGGTTCCCGAATCGAGCAGATTGTAATCGGCAACCCTTTCCCCATAGCATCGTGGTCTAGTGCACAGCAAGTGATTAACAAACACACAACAAAATAAGTGATCATTATATATGGTACACTGATCGCCATAAAATTTGTTGATCTTGAACAAGTCACCAAACGAGTTACCATTTTTGCAAGTACAAAGGTATTTGAACAGTGCGAAACCAACTCGCGAAAATACATTACAAATTAAAACATTCAATGTCCACTATGCAACTCAGTACTACAGAGGTACACATAAAATAATATAAAGAAATGAAACAAACCACAAAAGCATCATACCGAAGTGTTTCTATACAAATAATTCCCTGACAGTAAAGAAATGACTTCTCTGAATCTCTCAAGCAGTGAACAGACTGTGACGTAGAAACGCGGGAAAACTGGAGGTGAATTGAACAACACTTACAATTAATGAAATGAGTCAATGTCCTAAATAATCCCATAATTAGGCAAGCCTTGAAAACACCAAGATATCAGAAATTATTCAAACACGAGTTTCTGTCACTGTTATACTTGTGAGTCTATCTGGGGAATGATATATCAGTCATTTATGTTCCTTTAATTCTTGTGTTTTCGTTAAATTTACACTTTTGGATGTTCTTGATTACCCGAAAATCATAATATAGAACAATGTTCCATAACTTAATCGAGTTAGAATAGAATAGAACAATGTTCCTTTACTTTATCGCGTTACAATCCAGGGTCATGTATATATAACATCACACCATCATTTCAGATGATCTTTAGTCGCAATGTAGACATTTTTGCCTACTTTCACTTTGTCTACTGTCACTTTGCGTCAAGTGTTGGAAGTTTAGAAATGTTATATTGTCGCAGCGAGGGAATCTATATATATGGACCATGTGAACATATTGAACGTCTGATAAAAAACCTGGTAGTCCAATTAGGATACTGTATAGCATTCTAAGAAATTCTAAGGTGTTTTCAAGGGTGAAGCGAAGACATTGCTATTTATTTGAAACACAAACAAATTATTGTTCCTCTTTGTATGATAAATATGCAACATGCGTTATTAGCTCACCTGTAACATAGTGACAAGGTGAGCTTTTGTGATCACTCTTCGTCCGTCTTCCGTCAACAATTGGCTTGTGTACACTCTAGAGGCAACAGTTTTGATCCAATCACCATGAAACTTTGTCAGAATGTTGTTCTCCATGAAATCTAGTCCAAGTTTGAAACTGGGTCATGTGGGGTCAAAAGCTAGGTCACTAGATCAAATCTTAGAATAACCTTGTGTACACTCCATTGGTCGCCATTTTGATCCAATGAAATATGGTCAGAATGTAAGTTGTATTGATACCTCGACCAATGTGCAACAGGTGAGCGACCTATGGCCGTTTGGGCCCTCTTCTATAATTAAGTGGTAGATAATTATCTTAAACTGATGAATTTGTTCCATGGCAACAGCAACGTACACGAAAACAAATATTATGTGCATCGAATTATCTTAAGTTTACATAATTATATATAATTGAGTGATGCAATGACGCACAATTCTGATTAATAGTAATTCCTTGGAATACTACATACAAGCAAGGCAAGCCACTGTTGTCAGTCTCGAGATCTATACAGGACACTGAGCACGAAATTCCATACCCATTTTTGATTTTGGAGATGTAGTGTTGTGTGCCACATACCACGCCATACTGACTTTGACCTCTTCATGACTTTCACTGAGGTAGGTAGTATTATCCACCAGATGAGCGGAGTAGCAGATGAGGATAGGTAAAACTGACAATGCTTTTAACAATCTAAAACAATTGGAAACCGCCAAAATATTTTGATTATAACAAATATCAAATTATTGCCAACATTACGGAAATCATGATAATTAATAAATCACTTACGAACAGTTCTGAAATTTTGAACAAATTATTACATACATTAACAAAGTAGAACTTAAACACTAAGGTTATAAAAAAAACGCTCTATGCGTCCACTATATGCAGTACGCATATTTAAGCATATTAAAGAAATAGTAGTACACTGTTAACATTAATGAACAATACACTTAGAAGTCAATTAAGACACCGCTGGGTATTTAAGACACATTGAATCACCACTTATTAAGGTAAGTATAACATTATATAATGTGTACTCCCAAAACAATGGTACCTAAAAAGAAACATATGCATTGCGACAAAATGTAATTCAACTGAATGATGAAATGCAGACATGTCAAAAGAATAAACGTTGCTGTATATACATATCAACCGATGAGTGGTGTTGCAAAGATTGGCCGTATGTGTGAGTCCACGAAGCACTTAACATCCCGTATATGCCTAGGCGATGACATTGTTCAGCAAAGGTTCAAATTCCATCATTATAATAGCTACTAGTGGAACTTACCGCTCATTGATGCACAGACTGACATGCAATGGCATTTAAGTACGAAATTACATACATGCACCACAAACAATAAATCTAAGGACAAAATAGATCTATGCAAGATTCCATCTCACTAAAGCAAACTCGATCTTCTCACACACAACTTATATATAATGTCGCTATGGGGCTATATAATTCCAACTCTGCAATTCCACAAAGGGAGATCATCGCGTCACAGTTTCCATGTCTATTTCAGCCGTCAGTCAACTGTCAATCTAGTCTGGTTCCCGATTTTCCTAAACGGGAAGCAACTCCACACTACTGTCAATCACCATTGTTTACTAGAAATATAGAATTTACAAAACTCTGCTACATCGCATTTATCGCTCCAAAACCATCCATACAAAATATTATCAAATCCCACACAGCAACTCAAACTCATATTACTCAATATTACATATTTTGACCCCGGCCATTTAGTTTCGCAACAAACAAATGGTGTCAAATCAACAAAGGCCCGCAACCTCTTTCAAAACAATGATAATTTAACTTCCAGTAGGAGAGCTTTAAAAATTTAATATTCTACGTTTGTTTGACAAGTTTGGGAAAATATAATAATGAAATGTTTGGATATTTAAATATTTTATTTCACCGAGTGAATTTTAAATGGAAAATGTTGGATTTTTTTCAAGCGTCTGCTTTCAGAATTCACAGAGCTATTATTTGACGGAGCGTAAACCATAAGTCCCCTCCGGTTTCACCAGTAGGGGACTAATAAGAACGCAAAAGGCGTAAGTAATTCAAAGATGCAAAAAATGGAATTTAGATAAAATATTTGATATTTGCCATCTGATGTAAAAAAAACTCTATATTATACCGAAACTGTAAATAATTACTTATATCACTAAAAAGGGGCTGAATGCACTACTATGACTAATCATCTACATAGGGCCCTTTGACCGTTTTAAGCCGCTTTTAGTTATTTTTTTTATATAAAGTTCCAACTTTATTTTAAGATATTATAAATAACTTTTCCATTGTGTACGTGTACCAACGCCAAGGTGGACTCAACAACAAAGTGCATTCATACACAACAAAAAAATCATAGAGTCAAATAAATCTTCGAAATAAATCGTCGACAGGCAGTGTGCGAACTAACCTTGACAATATGTTTGTTACTTTGCACGACAAAAACATTGAACATATTACATTCTAATTTGCAAAATTATTTTTTATTTCAGATTTAAAACGCCATCTACTAGACACGTACATCAGGGATTGTTGTACCCTGTCTGTGTCAGCATTGCACCAAGAGGAAGAAGAGGATTTTTTCCAAGTTTATCAAACTCCAACAATGCATCAAGTAGACTACCATAGATCTGATAGAACACAGGAACACTACAACATTTCATCATATAGGGATATATTTGTGAAGGACGAACAAAGTTTCCAAAACATTTATGTCACTGGTGATGCTGGTGTTGGTAAGACTTCGTTGTGTAAATGTTTATGTTTGTTATGGTGTAAATCACAGACTGGGGTAACAGTAGACAATCCAGAAATACAAAGCGACATCAATTTCTTGGCCAGATTCGATTTTGTATTTTATGTTTCACTCAGAGATACAGAATGTAGGGATGTAGTCAGCATGATTGTTGATCAGTATTTTTACTCGGACAGTAAAGTAGATCGCGCAACCATTGAACATGTTTTGAAACAACATAAATGTTTGGTTGTATTTGATGCTTTTGATGAGTGGTCGCCAAGGTTACGCGGTAAAAGAGAATGTAGAATACCGGATCGAATACATTCGAACACGTGTGTGTACTTTACAACATGCCGACCATACAAAATTGAAAATGTACGCCTGTCGCGTCGAGAGATTGATCAATATGTTCGTATCAGTGGCATACATGGAGAATCTTCTAAACGTTTCATTGCACAAGTAGTCAACCATATGAACGAAGAAAATGGTACTGAAAAAAATGCGGACGATTTCATAATAGAAGTCAAGGAATGCGGTCTAATTGAACAACTATGTATACCTATGATTGCTTCACACTTGGTAGTGGTGTGGTTTGCACAAAAACTTACAGATATGTCTATAGCGTTACTGTATGGTAAAATTGTAGAGTTGCTATTCACTCGTGCGAAACAGAGAAATGTCAAGTCACCAGCATCACCACCGTGTGAAGTGCAATTTCCTGAAATTATATCAAAGTTTAGATATTTCAATGAGCACAAGTATTTGATACAGAAATTATGTATACTGTCGTTCAAATCATTGTTTATACAAGAAGGGGAAGATTTCAGTCTAGTTTTTACAAGGGAGCAGTTAATGTCCGAGCCATATGTATTAGTTGATGAAGAAATGGACTTCTTATGCAAGATAGGCATTTTATCCAAGAATAAAGTTATTGGTTGCTTTGAAGAGCGCAAACAAAAATTGTCATTCTTGCACACGAGTTACATGGAATTTTTTGCGGCATTGTTTTTATCTTCTTTTGATACAGAAAATATACTAGATAGAATAGAATTGACCTCAGTCAAAGATGTAGTACAATATCAAAATTTCTTCATTCTACTTGCTGGAATGTCGTATCAAAAAGTTCAATTTTTGTTTGACAAAATTTACATGGCAATGTCAGATGATTTAGATGTGTGCAGGATAAATGATTTATTTCACAATCACTTACACGACATGCTCAAATTACTACAGGCTATCGTGATAAATTGTTGGAAAGAAGGTGGTAGATGTAATGATCCAAACCCTTTATTACAGCTTCAAGATTTTATTTTTGATGCCGACTCAGATCTTCATACTTTAAAACATTTAATATCAAACGCTTCTTTTGTGAACTCTTTACATTTATATAGAGGTCGATATTTAGGACATGTTGACTGGATTTCAAAAATCCAATGTTTTAAAGTTAGCAAAATTGAGCCTGGTGATTATCCAAAGTTTAATGAGTTCATGTTACAGAATTTAGCAACTTTGCGCACTCTTTCCATTGAGGGCGATTTCAATATCAATACAATGGTGTTAGCATTACCTGTACACATTCCCCAATATTTGACATCACTTGGTATGTCTAAGATTATAATGCAACACAAGGATTTACAAGACCTCGTATATTTTCTATCTGACAATGTTCTCATTGAGAACTTACATTTGGAATATTTGTATTGTGCTAATCACCAGGAAAGTGACACTGGTTGTACGTTGACTTTAACTCTCCATGGCCATACAAAACTTAATACATTAAATCTGCAGGATGTTAATATTTTGTGCCACAATGTCAACGGTTCTTGTTTAAAGAGCATATTATTGCGGCCATTATCTGAGAGGATCGTTAGTTGTTATACCGATATTTTGACTTGTATTCAGAAGTCGCAACTTGAGTTCATTAGCATCAATGGATTTAACAAGTTAGATAACCATACAATCAGTACATTGGTATCGACTATCAAATCTCTCTCAGAAATTACATTGCTTGAGCTATACTCCATGAGTTTGCCGGATGGTGTATTATTACAACTGCACCCTGGTGTAGCTGAAGAGCTCAAAATAAATGTATATAATGTTAACATGAGTCGTCAATATTTTCATTCTTTCGTTGACGGTGTTGCAAAAACGAAATCTCTGATAGAGGTTGGGTTTTTTCAATGTAACATTTCATCCGTTGATGGAGACACTCAAAGAGAAATGTCTGTGGATGAATCAATAGATTACATGTCTGAATATCTAACCTCAAACCCTTCTACAAATATCACATACAAAGGTAGATATCAAGGTAAATATATAGATGGCAATGTGGTAGCATTTCAACCCGCAAATTGATATTAAAAGGTTAGTTTAAATTGCTCCTTTGGAAATCATCATGCGAATATTTAAAGGCAACATAAACATTACAAACAAAAGATGCTTCTTCCTTTATATTGCTGAATATGTTTCAGAAAAAGATGTTAATTTGTTTGCATCAACCAATGAATGAGCTCCTCTGCTGTAGGTGTGTCTTCATCAACCAATCAATGAGCTCCTCTGCTGGAGGTGTGCCTTTATTTTTGGCGGTTTTTTACTCCCAGATAAGACAGAACTTATGATTGGGGCTACTCTATGAGTAGAAGTTTTTTTTAGATATTCTGTATTTGTTACTTTCTAATCTATATAGGTGTTGTATATACTAGACACAATTTACAACTTGTTATTATCAATTCTATATTGTGTTATTATGTTTATGGCTTTAATAAAAGTCCTTTAACAACATTGATTGTTTAGTCATTTATTTTATCTTACAAGCTGCACAAACTCTCATTTCTTATAAAGACCACTTGATGACCATAAAGTGTCATTCAAGTTTTTTGATAGTTGTGAAATTAAATCTGCCATATGAACACATCATGGTTTATATTCATGTAGAGTGTGACAACTGGTGGGTTACTTGGGTTTGGCACTCTCAGCATGGCTCCATATTGAAATGTGTCAGGTTTCATGTAAATGTTGATACATTGTATAAAGTAAAACAAAAAACTTGTCCAATTTTCTATTATTGTTTAACTTTGTCAACTTTGATTTGGCACCTGGTTGTAATCGACTGTGTCTTGTGAATATTTCATTGGCTCGAGCGTCGATGAACTGACTTTTGCGGGTACCACATGGAGCCCGAAAAAGCTGTAAAACCGGAAGTGGTGAGTATTCCCAAGGAACATTCAAAGTTATACCCGTGAGTATTAGGTAGCCTAATCTATAGTACGTTTTCACGGGAAGATACCGCGGTATCTAAGTGCCAGAAATGGGACACTTGGTCATTTCTGAAACACTTCAGTGTTTCCCATCCAACTATAGAGGTGAGCTGGTTAGCAACCAAGAGCTAGTCTCGCGTGTATCCCGCGCAGTAGTGAGTACCCACGTTTGTCGTGGTGAGGCTTTATGGGTAATAATATTATAGGTATCCAGATGCCACGCTGGACATACTGTATGACATTTAGGCTAGACTAACAAGTAAAAAGATATATACCCGATACCGACTCAACTGTCAATAGTTTGGGTAAAATATAAACAACAGGCTCTACTATTTATATATACACGTATATACTGGTTCGCGACCAGTTTCCGACACTTTTTGCATGCATGTTTTTTAGTAATTTCTCGAAAACTAGACGGTTTAAAACAAATTCACTTAGCTTTTTGTAATCCTGAGCTCAATGCCAAAATAAAAGTAACATTTTGACATTTGTGACGTCATACATCGCGTGGAATTTGGGGCGCCAAGGGGGGCACTAATTGATGCCGTTAATTGGACGTTGAGTAACAGTATCCGACATTTTCAGTTAATTGAATAATTACTGCTATATTTTTGTTTTTGTTGGGTTGGATCGTAGCAGTAACACTTAAACTTGACCTCTACATTAAAATCGGCGTTAATGACATTATTTGTTCTAAGGTAATTGCAAAATTATTCACGTGAATGCTTGTTGCGTTGAGTGATTTTTTTAAAAATAAGTGTAATACAGTGTCAATTTTCTTGTAAAACACAACTCGTGGCTTATAGATTCATTAAATACAGGGTGTCTCAAAATACATGTCCGCTTGTTGAGGGGTCATAACTTTGCCAAATGAGTTAGTAAATTGATAATCATAGTCTCATATGAAAGCTAACTTTAAAAGCGGTGGGGTGAATTATATCATGTGTCAATATTCGAACAGTTGATGACGTCATATACGTTATACTAACGTCATTAGCAACGGACGTTCTAAAATGTCCGAAGAGGCAGATAACATAGTTTGTACGGTAACGTTGGTAAAATTTATATCATATGTCGGCATAGTGATAGTCATTCGTACCCTACTATGCACACACTGGCTGAAAAACTGACCAGGGGTCATTAGAAAATGAAATCGGAAAATCGGACGTATTTAAGGGAGAAACACATTTTAAAAACTATTAGGACTGAAAATTTGATATTCACACAATTCTAGGCATATCATAACTATAAAAGATGCACCAATCGCCTCGACTGAACATACTGGATTGAATATATAGCGGTATGTCTAGCTTATCTCAAACAGTACAAACATAGTCATTCAATGTAACTTTAAATTATAAAATAGTATTTAATGAAGTATCAATCACCAAAAACTGCCTTGGTAGGAGAATGAATTTGGTTATCCTACGTTTATTGAAATCAGGAAAAAGTAACCAAATATCATAAATATTTATTTCTTTTTATACTGTTTGAAAGTTAGATTATACAATTCAAGAAATATGACTACATCGAAACTTTGTGGAGAAAATAGAAACATCACATCCGACTCAAAGGTATGTGAACGTCATTATAATTGTCAAACGACGTTAAACACAGGTTTTTACTGAATTGGGGTTAGCTACTCAAAATGCATTCTACAGGTTTCGAATGCATTGTGTCGGATAATTTTTTCATAATTTCTTCATTGATTTGAATGCCCTTTGATCTAACATATAAATCAGATATGTAAATTAATACATTACAGAGTTATACCTCCTCAACAAGCGGACATGTATTTTGAGACACCCTGTATGTGTGGTCTGCTTCTTGGTTGTGTTGTAGCCCTTTCAATATTCACACATTGAATTAAATTTCTATGATAACGGATCGTTTCAATGAAACTGGGACCGTACTGAATTTAAAATGTATGATACGCTCCTGACAGTAATCATAAGATTAAGATTATGTCACAGTGAGCGTATCATAGCACATTTTTTCTATATTTATATAGAAGAAAGATGTCTTTGTTAGCGTCTTAGAGACAGGAAACATGTAGAAATATAGTTTTGTGATAAGCTAAATCGTTTTGTATTGTGTCAGTGGTGTTATCTGTGGAGTATAGTTCCTGGAGGTCAGAGGAGATATTAATGCATTGCTTAATGTATAAAATGTACACACATGTAGTTTAAAGTATTGTAATAAACTCCGTATATTATCATAATATACAACATGGAATTTCTATAAAATGCTTGTGTTACAAGCATAATTTAACATTGTTATAAATATTATAATAAACAAATTCTACAAAGACGCAATCAATTATCAACAACACAAACATAACAAGATAGGTAAGTAAAACACGTATGCCCAAATGGCATCTCACTAGTGGGAAATGGTGAAGATCACAGCCACATTTGACCTTCTGTGATTCAAAGTCGTCTACTGTCGCTGACCATGTCAGGTTTGAAGAACCTAGGGAATGTGTTCTCGAGTTATTGAATGGACACCATTTGATGTACGGCCAGACAGACAGAAATGTGCAAAGCACTATACCCCTCATCACATATGGGGGTGTAATAAATAAAATAGCACATGATGATTTCAAAACAAACAAATATTCAATCAATATCACAGACAAACCAACAGCAATCCTATTCTCTCATCATTCACTCTTCTGTCAGACACTTCAAACAAAACCACTGAGCACCCACTTCCATACTATGCTCCACATCATCTCTTTCAACCACACACAAACATTCCAGATGTTTGGTGAGCAGCATTCGCCTATAAACGTTGCCTGAAAATTCCCAGACGAATACATACTGGTGAAAAACCATTTAAATGTGATGTTTGGTGAGCAGCAGTCCCCTATAAATGTTGCCCGAAAATTCACTGACGAATACATACTGGAGAAAAACCATTTAAATGTGATGTTTGGTGAGCAGCAGTCCCCTATAAATGTTGCCCGAAAATTCACAGACGAATACATACTGGAGAAAAACCATTTAAATGGGATGTTTGGTGAGCAGCAGTTGGCTATAAAGTACCTGAAAATTCACACGCGAATACATACTGGAGAAAAAACATTTAAATGTGATGTTTGGGGAGCAGCAGTCCCCTATAAATGTTGCCCGAAAATTCACAGACGAATACATACTGGTGAAAAACCATTTAAATGTGATGTTTGGTGAGCAGCAGTCCCCTAAAACGTTGCCTGAAAATTCACACGCGAATACATACTGGAGAAAAACCATTTAAATGTGATGTTTGGGGAGCAGCAGTCCCCTATAAATGTTGCCCGAAAATTCACAGACGAATACATACTGGTGAAAAACCATTTAAATATGATGTTTGGTGAGCAGCAGTCCCCTATAAACGTTGCCTGAAAATTCACATGCGAATATATACAGGTGAAAAACCATTTAAATGTGATGTTTGGGGATCAGCATTCGCCTATTATAAACGTTGCCTGAAAATTCACACGCGAATACATACAGGTGAAAAACCATTTAAATGTGATGTTTGGGGATCAGCATTCGCCTATTATAAACGTTGCCTGAAAATTCACACGCGAATACATACAGGTGAAAAACCATTTAAATGTGATTTTTGGTGAGCAGCAGTTGGCTAAAGACGTTGCCTGAAAATTCACATGCGAATACATAATGGTGAAAAACCATTTAAATGTGATTTTTGGTGAGCAGCAGTTGGCTATAGACGTTGCCTGAAAATTCACACGCGAACACATAATGGTGAAAAACCATTTAAATGTGATGTTTGGGGAGCAGCATTCGCCTATAGACGTTGCCTGAAAATTCACACGCGAACACATAATGGTGAAAAACCATTTAAATGTGATGTTTGGGGAGCAGCATTCGCCTATAGACGTTGCCTGAAAATTCACACGCGAATACATACAGGTGAAAAACCATTTAGATATCATGTTTGTGGATCTGCAGTTACAATAACATTTCGATGCGTAGTGTGCAAATATCGCTGAAAATATACGTCAATGAATATCTTATAAAAAAAAATATACTCAAATTATGAACTCAAAGATATAAAATAAACACTAAATAGCAACTTCCCGAGATACAGAAAAATCATTTTATTTCAATGGGACGAAATTTAGTGGTTTTGGTAAAAAAGACCATTTCGATAGGACGTTAATTCGTGGATTTTGCATTTCTGGTGCTAAATACTAGGGTCAAAATTATTGTACGATGGGATTTGATTTCGTGGTTGAAGGTGAACCACGAAATCCATGAAATTTAATCCCCCACGAAAATTAATAATTTTACAGTATTTCAAATAAAACATGTACTCACAAATAACTGGACATCTGGTCACTAGAACATTCATCCCAGCTCAGTCACAGGACAGAATCCATAATGAAATGAAGTGAAGATTCTTGTTGATTCCTATGAAGAAGATGAAGTGAAGAACACTCTGTTAGGCGCCATTTTGTAACCTTTCTAAATCAGTCTTGTGATTGGATGTCAAATACAGTAGTGTTGTTATACAGTAGTTATTCACAGTTGTTATGTTTTTCAACCTGAAATATACAAATAATAAAAAAATATTTTACTTATAATTAATGAATTACTGCAACACATGTACATGAAACACAGTTCACACATTGCTATAACATAAAGAAGTTCTAGAGTCAGTAGTGACCTTACAAAGGTTAAACAACCATAATGCACCAGTAAGTTGGAAAAGCTGGGGTTTTAGTTCCAGCTTCCCCCCGCTGGAAATGTTTTCTGCGAACCCAGTTTTTTTTTTCGCTAAAATATATGGAGATATGAGGGTCCTTTTCCCCTCCCTGCAAAGTATATATTTTTCCCCTAAAATTTCTAAATTTTCCCCTTTAAGTGCTCAATCTTTTTTTCCGAATAAATTGAATAAAATGATGTAATAAATGAATGCAGAATGGACTGAAGTAAGCTCATTTGACCTTGCATGCTTAAAATATCCCCAATAATCAATTAAACTAGACATAAGGAGAATTTTACAGTAATTTAAAATCCCTTTTAGCTTTTTCTGTGCGCTATCTTTCTCCTGCTATGGGACCTGACCCCTTTCCGGAAAAGTAAAAATAAAACTTTGGAACCAAATTCCAATACCCTGGGAACAATATTTAGTTGTTACGGACCGGGTAAATAGTATAGCAGAGATTTTACCATAACCTATTCCTGATGGGCCGTGAAAGGACAGGGGTTTGAAAACACAATCCCCGTCCATCCCTCTGGGACATTATCACAAACAGATTGAACGGATTCACCAGATCGGGATGGTTCGGCATGTCTTCGCGATGTTCTGGAACCCTTCCAGTAAGCTTCTGTAAGCTTTCGAAGCACTTCGGAACCGAAAAATAGTTTGGGTTGCTCAAGAACCAATCGGCATTCACTCCGCATCTTTGGGCGAGGCTTCACAATCATTTAGCCATCCGAAGGAATGACGAATCATACCGAAGCTCCCCAAAACGCCGAAGGAAAGACAGGGCCTTTTTTCCAAAAATTGGGAAGAGGCCTTACCCTGTCAGTTTGGGAAATTCAAGCGCGATTTTCGGCCAAATTGGCAAAAAGGAAATTAACTTAAGATACATCAAAAAGGAAACTGCAGTCCACATACATGTTAAATCATCCAGTGCTTTCATGTTTTATTACAAAGTTAAGAAGTCTAACTTTACAACAAAAGCCCCATTTTAATATAGCCAACAACTGTCACCATGGAGTTACATACAGTATTTTAGGTATGTAACTCCATGCTGTCACCTTTAGTTTCTCTAATTTATCATTCTTTCTTTAAATTTCTTTTTCCAAAATAATATACCTTTCCATTGTATGAGGCTATGAGCTGTCAATTAATATTACAATTTTTGTCCTTGATATTTCAATTCCGAACATATTTTCGGCCCGGATACGAACGGTACGCACCGCATCGGACTTTAGCCATTCTGCATAACAAAATGGTGGCCGTGTCGTCGAGTCGCTTTCCACGCTCGTAGATAACAAATGCAATATTGCTTCCGCGATGTCGCACTCGTTATTAATTTAAAAAATAAATTGACGGCCGTTCGTTTTATTGATTAGTAATGCCAATCGAATAATACGTATTTTTTCTTCATTTTAACTGAACAATGAATAAACGCCATTACGTTCCGTACGAAATTTCAATACATTGGGAATTTAGCATTGGTTTTTTTGGGAAATTCTTTTACGAAATTGGGAAAAAAAGAAGCTTTTTGCGATTGGGAAGTCACCGAAGATCGGCCTCTGTTTTAGAAGGAAAAAAGGCCCTGAAAGAGTTCTACATACGGAAGCTATGCTGATCATGTTAAGAAGACATACCGAATAGTTACCGAAGGCACCAGTTGGTCGCGAAAGGGATGCCAAGTCGTCGCCATATATCCCGAATGGCAACGGAAGCAATGCCGTCAGTTTGCCGATAAGTTGAAATATTAGTTCGTCATCGTCTATTATATACATTGGTTACCTTTCTGCAATCTATCGACCTCAATTCATAAACTCTCCCTCATATCCCGCAACCTTTCCACACACTCGGGAAATATTCGGGACTAACTCCTGAACTGTCAGCATTCAGTCGCAAACGATACATTCGGCAACGTCTGATGTACCGCGTGTATACTGGTATAGCGCAACAGTTTGTATACCGATCAGCTAATACATCCCAAACAAGCACGATGACAAGGCTCCGCCCATTTTTATTTATAAATGATCCCGCAGGGTTCCCGAATCGAGCAGATTGTAATCGGCAACCCTTTCCCCATAGCATCGTGGTCTAGTGCACAGCAAGTGATTAACAAACACACAACAAAATAAGTGATCATTATATATGGTACACTGATCGCCATAAAATTTGTTGATCTTGAACAAGTCACCAAACGAGTTACCATTTTTGCAAGTACAAAGGTATTTGAACAGTGCGAAACCAACTCGCGAAAATACATTACAAATTAAAACATTCAATGTCCACTATGCAACTCAGTACTACAGAGGTACACATAAAATAATATAAAGAAATGAAACAAACCACAAAAGCATCATACCGAAGTGTTTCTATACAAATAATTCCCTGACAGTAAAGAAATGACTTCTCTGAATCTCTCAAGCAGTGAACAGACTGTGACGTAGAAACGCGGGAAAACTGGAGGTGAATTGAACAACACTTACAATTAATGAAATGAGTCAATGTCCTAAATAATCCCATAATTAGGCAAGCCTTGAAAACACCAAGATATCAGAAATTATTCAAACACGAGTTTCTGTCACTGTTATACTTGTGAGTCTATCTGGGGAATGATATATCAGTCATTTATGTTCCTTTAATTCTTGTGTTTTCGTTAAATTTACACTTTTGGATGTTCTTGATTACCCGAAAATCATAATATAGAACAATGTTCCATAACTTAATCGAGTTAGAATAGAATAGAACAATGTTCCTTTACTTTATCGCGTTACAATCCAGGGTCATGTATATATAACATCACACCATCATTTCAGATGATCTTTAGTCGCAATGTAGACATTTTTGCCTACTTTCACTTTGTCTACTGTCACTTTGCGTCAAGTGTTGGAAGTTTAGAAATGTTATATTGTCGCAGCGAGGGAATCTATATATATGGACCATGTGAACATATTGAACGTCTGATAAAAAACCTGGTAGTCCAATTAGGATACTGTATAGCATTCTAAGAAATTCTAAGGTGTTTTCAAGGGTGAAGCGAAGACATTGCTATTTATTTGAAACACAAACAAATTATTGTTCCTCTTTGTATGATAAATATGCAACATGCGTTATTAGCTCACCTGTAACATAGTGACAAGGTGAGCTTTTGTGATCACTCTTCGTCCGTCTTCCGTCAACAATTGGCTTGTGTACACTCTAGAGGCAACAGTTTTGATCCAATCACCATGAAACTTTGTCAGAATGTTGTTCTCCATGAAATCTAGTCCAAGTTTGAAACTGGGTCATGTGGGGTCAAAAGCTAGGTCACTAGATCAAATCTTAGAATAACCTTGTGTACACTCCATTGGTCGCCATTTTGATCCAATGAAATATGGTCAGAATGTAAGTTGTATTGATACCTCGACCAATGTGCAACAGGTGAGCGACCTATGGCCGTTTGGGCCCTCTTCTATAATTAAGTGGTAGATAATTATCTTAAACTGATGAATTTGTTCCATGGCAACAGCAACGTACACGAAAACAAATATTATGTGCATCGAATTATCTTAAGTTTACATAATTATATATAATTGAGTGATGCAATGACGCACAATTCTGATTAATAGTAATTCCTTGGAATACTACATACAAGCAAGGCAAGCCACTGTTGTCAGTCTCGAGATCTATACAGGACACTGAGCACGAAATTCCATACCCATTTTTGATTTTGGAGATGTAGTGTTGTGTGCCACATACCACGCCATACTGACTTTGACCTCTTCATGACTTTCACTGAGGTAGGTAGTATTATCCACCAGATGAGCGGAGTAGCAGATGAGGATAGGTAAAACTGACAATGCTTTTAACAATCTAAAACAATTGGAAACCGCCAAAATATTTTGATTATAACAAATATCAAATTATTGCCAACATTACGGAAATCATGATAATTAATAAATCACTTACGAACAGTTCTGAAATTTTGAACAAATTATTACATACATTAACAAAGTAGAACTTAAACACTAAGGTTATAAAAAAAACGCTCTATGCGTCCACTATATGCAGTACGCATATTTAAGCATATTAAAGAAATAGTAGTACACTGTTAACATTAATGAACAATACACTTAGAAGTCAATTAAGACACCGCTGGGTATTTAAGACACATTGAATCACCACTTATTAAGGTAAGTATAACATTATATAATGTGTACTCCCAAAACAATGGTACCTAAAAAGAAACATATGCATTGCGACAAAATGTAATTCAACTGAATGATGAAATGCAGACATGTCAAAAGAATAAACGTTGCTGTATATACATATCAACCGATGAGTGGTGTTGCAAAGATTGGCCGTATGTGTGAGTCCACGAAGCACTTAACATCCCGTATATGCCTAGGCGATGACATTGTTCAGCAAAGGTTCAAATTCCATCATTATAATAGCTACTAGTGGAACTTACCGCTCATTGATGCACAGACTGACATGCAATGGCATTTAAGTACGAAATTACATACATGCACCACAAACAATAAATCTAAGGACAAAATAGATCTATGCAAGATTCCATCTCACTAAAGCAAACTCGATCTTCTCACACACAACTTATATATAATGTCGCTATGGGGCTATATAATTCCAACTCTGCAATTCCACAAAGGGAGATCATCGCGTCACAGTTTCCATGTCTATTTCAGCCGTCAGTCAACTGTCAATCTAGTCTGGTTCCCGATTTTCCTAAACGGGAAGCAACTCCACACTACTGTCAATCACCATTGTTTACTAGAAATATAGAATTTACAAAACTCTGCTACATCGCATTTATCGCTCCAAAACCATCCATACAAAATATTATCAAATCCCACACAGCAACTCAAACTCATATTACTCAATATTACATATTTTGACCCCGGCCATTTAGTTTCGCAACAAACAAATGGTGTCAAATCAACAAAGGCCCGCAACCTCTTTCAAAACAATGATAATTTAACTTCCAGTAGGAGAGCTTTAAAAATTTAATATTCTACGTTTGTTTGACAAGTTTGGGAAAATATAATAATGAAATGTTTGGATATTTAAATATTTTATTTCACCGAGTGAATTTTAAATGGAAAATGTTGGATTTTTTTCAAGCGTCTGCTTTCAGAATTCACAGAGCTATTATTTGACGGAGCGTAAACCATAAGTCCCCTCCGGTTTCACCAGTAGGGGACTAATAAGAACGCAAAAGGCGTAAGTAATTCAAAGATGCAAAAAATGGAATTTAGATAAAATATTTGATATTTGCCATCTGATGTAAAAAAAACTCTATATTATACCGAAACTGTAAATAATTACTTATATCACTAAAAAGGGGCTGAATGCACTACTATGACTAATCATCTACATAGGGCCCTTTGACCGTTTTAAGCCGCTTTTAGTTATTTTTTTTATATAAAGTTCCAACTTTATTTTAAGATATTATAAATAACTTTTCCATTGTGTACGTGTACCAACGCCAAGGTGGACTCAACAACAAAGTGCATTCATACACAACAAAAAAATCATAGAGTCAAATAAATCTTCGAAATAAATCGTCGACAGGCAGTGTGCGAACTAACCTTGACAATATGTTTGTTACTTTGCACGACAAAAACATTGAACATATTACATTCTAATTTGCAAAATTATTTTTTATTTCAGATTTAAAACGCCATCTACTAGACACGTACATCAGGGATTGTTGTACCCTGTCTGTGTCAGCATTGCACCAAGAGGAAGAAGAGGATTTTTTCCAAGTTTATCAAACTCCAACAATGCATCAAGTAGACTACCATAGATCTGATAGAACACAGGAACACTACAACATTTCATCATATAGGGATATATTTGTGAAGGACGAACAAAGTTTCCAAAACATTTATGTCACTGGTGATGCTGGTGTTGGTAAGACTTCGTTGTGTAAATGTTTATGTTTGTTATGGTGTAAATCACAGACTGGGGTAACAGTAGACAATCCAGAAATACAAAGCGACATCAATTTCTTGGCCAGATTCGATTTTGTATTTTATGTTTCACTCAGAGATACAGAATGTAGGGATGTAGTCAGCATGATTGTTGATCAGTATTTTTACTCGGACAGTAAAGTAGATCGCGCAACCATTGAACATGTTTTGAAACAACATAAATGTTTGGTTGTATTTGATGCTTTTGATGAGTGGTCGCCAAGGTTACGCGGTAAAAGAGAATGTAGAATACCGGATCGAATACATTCGAACACGTGTGTGTACTTTACAACATGCCGACCATACAAAATTGAAAATGTACGCCTGTCGCGTCGAGAGATTGATCAATATGTTCGTATCAGTGGCATACATGGAGAATCTTCTAAACGTTTCATTGCACAAGTAGTCAACCATATGAACGAAGAAAATGGTACTGAAAAAAATGCGGACGATTTCATAATAGAAGTCAAGGAATGCGGTCTAATTGAACAACTATGTATACCTATGATTGCTTCACACTTGGTAGTGGTGTGGTTTGCACAAAAACTTACAGATATGTCTATAGCGTTACTGTATGGTAAAATTGTAGAGTTGCTATTCACTCGTGCGAAACAGAGAAATGTCAAGTCACCAGCATCACCACCGTGTGAAGTGCAATTTCCTGAAATTATATCAAAGTTTAGATATTTCAATGAGCACAAGTATTTGATACAGGCATTATGTATACTGTCGTTCAAATCATTGTTTATACAAGAAGGGGAAGATTTCAGTCTAGTTTTTACAAGGGAGCAGTTAATGTCCGAGCCATATGTATTAGTTGATGATGAAATGGACTTCTTATGCAAGATAGGCATTTTATCCAAGAATAAAGTTATTGGTTGCTTTGAAGAGCGCAAACAAAAATTGTCATTCTTGCACACGAGTTACATGGAATTTTTTGCGGCATTGTTTTTATCTTCTTTTGATACAGAAAATATACTAGATAGAATAGAATTGACCTCAGTCAAAGATGTAGTACAATATCAAAATTTCTTCATTCTACTTGCTGGAATGTCGTATCAAAAAGTTCAATTTTTGTTTGACAAAATTTACATGGCAATGTCAGATGATTTAGATGTGTGCAGGATAAATGATTTATTTCACAATCACTTACACGACATGCTCAAATTACTACAGGCTATCGTGATAAATTGTTGGAAAGAAGGTGGTAGATGTAATGATCCAAACCCTTTATTACAGCTTCAAGATTTTATTTTTGATGCCGACTCAGATCTTCATACTTTAAAACATTTAATATCAAACGCTTCTTTTGTGAACTCTTTACATTTATATAGAGGTCGATATTTAGGACATGTTGACTGGATTTCAAAAATCCAATGTTTTAAAGTTAGCAAAATTGAGCCTGGTGATTATCCAAAGTTTAATGAGTTCATGTTACAGAATTTAGCAACTTTGCGCACTCTTTCCATTGAGGGCGATTTCAATATCAATACAATGGTGTTAGCATTACCTGTACACATTCCCCAATATTTGACATCACTTGGTATGTCTAAGATTATAATGCAACACAAGGATTTACAAGACCTCGTATATTTTCTATCTGACAATGTTCTCATTGAGAACTTACATTTGGAATATTTGTATTGTGCTAATCACCAGGAAAGTGACACTGGTTGTACGTTGACTTTAACTCTCCATGGCCATACAAAACTTAATACATTAAATCTGCAGGATGTTAATATTTTGTGCCACAATGTCAACGGTTCTTGTTTAAAGAGCATATTATTGCGGCCATTATCTGAGAGGATCGTTAGTTGTTATACCGATATTTTGACTTGTATTCAGAAGTCGCAACTTGAGTTCATTAGCATCAATGGATTTAACAAGTTAGATAACCATACAATCAGTACATTGGTATCGACTATCAAATCTCTCTCAGAAATTACATTGCTTGAGCTATACTCCATGAGTTTGCCGGATGGTGTATTATTACAACTGCACCCTGGTGTAGCTGAAGAGCTCAAAATAAATGTATATAATGTTAACATGAGTCGTCAATATTTTCATTCTTTCGTTGACGGTGTTGCAAAAACGAAATCTCTGATAGAGGTTGGGTTTTTTCAATGTAACATTTCATCCGTTGATGGAGACACTCAAAGAGAAATGTCTGTGGATGAATCAATAGATTACATGTCTGAATATCTAACCTCAAACCCTTCTACAAATATCACATACAAAGGTAGATATCAAGGTAAATATATAGATGGCAATGTGGTAGCATTTCAACCCGCAAATTGATATTAAAAGGTTAGTTTAAATTGCTCCTTTGGAAATCATCATGCGAATATTTAAAGGCAACATAAACATTACAAACAAAAGATGCTTCTTCCTTTATATTGCTGAATATGTTTCAGAAAAAGATGTTAATTTGTTTGCATCAACCAATGAATGAGCTCCTCTGCTGTAGGTGTGTCTTCATCAACCAATCAATGAGCTCCTCTGCTGGAGGTGTGCCTTTATTTTTGGCGGTTTTTTACTCCCAGATAAGACAGAACTTATGATTGGGGCTACTCTATGAGTAGAAGTTTTTTTTAGATATTCTGTATTTGTTACTTTCTAATCTATATAGGTGTTGTATATACTAGACACAATTTACAACTTGTTATTATCAATTCTATATTGTGTTATTATGTTTATGGCTTTAATAAAAGTCCTTTAACAACATTGATTGTTTAGTCATTTATTTTATCTTACAAGCTGCACAAACTCTCATTTCTTATAAAGACCACTTGATGACCATAAAGTGTCATTCAAGTTTTTTGATAGTTGTGAAATTAAATCTGCCATATGAACACATCATGGTTTATATTCATGTAGAGTGTGACAACTGGTGGGTTACTTGGGTTTGGCACTCTCAGCATGGCTCCATATTGAAATGTGTCAGGTTTCATGTAAATGTTGATACATTGTATAAAGTAAAACAAAAAACTTGTCCAATTTTCTATTATTGTTTTACTTTGTCAACTTTGATTTGGCACCTGGTTGTAATCGACTGTGTCTTGTGAATATTTCATTGGCTCGAGCGTCGATGAACTGACTTTTGCGGGTACCACATGGAGCCCGAAAAAGCTGTAAAACCGGAAGTGGTGAGTATTCCCAAGGAACATTCAAAGTTATACCCGTGAGTATTAGGTAGCCTAATCTATAGTACGTTTTCACGGGAAGATACCGCGGTATCTAAGTGCCAGAAATGGGACACTTGGTCATTTCTGAAACACTTCAGTGTTTCCCATCCAACTATAGAGGTGAGCTGGTTAGCAACCAAGAGCTAGTCTCGCGTGTATCCCGCGCAGTAGTGAGTACCCACGTTTGTCGTGGTGAGGCTTTATGGGTAATAATATTATAGGTATCCAGATGCCACGCTGGACATACTGTATGACATTTAGGCTAGACTAACAAGTAAAAAGATATATACCCGATACCGACTCAACTGTCAATAGTTTGGGTAAAATATAAACAACAGGCTCTACTATTTATATATACACGTATATACTGGTTCGCGACCAGTTTCCGACACTTTTTGCATGCATGTTTTTTAGTAATTTCTCGAAAACTAGACGGTTTAAAACAAATTCACTTAGCTTTTTGTAATCCTGAGCTCAATGCCAAAATAAAAGTAACATTTTGACATTTGTGACGTCATACATCGCGTGGAATTTGGGGCGCCAAGGGGGGCACTAATTGATGCCGTTAATTGGACGTTGAGTAACAGTATCCGACATTTTCAGTTAATTGAATAATTACTGCTATATTTTTGTTTTTGTTGGGTTGGATCGTAGCAGTAACACTTAAACTTGACCTCTACATTAAAATCGGCGTTAATGACATTATTTGTTCTAAGGTAATTGCAAAATTATTCACGTGAATGCTTGTTGCGTTGAGTGATTTTTTTAAAAATAAGTGTAATACAGTGTCAATTTTCTTGTAAAACACAACTCGTGGCTTATAGATTCATTAAATACAGGGTGTCTCAAAATACATGTCCGCTTGTTGAGGGGTCATAACTTTGCCAAATGAGTTAGTAAATTGATAATCATAGTCTCATATGAAAGCTAACTTTAAAAGCGGTGGGGTGAATTATATCATGTGTCAATATTCGAACAGTTGATGACGTCATATACGTTATACTAACGTCATTAGCAACGGACGTTCTAAAATGTCCGAAGAGGCAGATAACATAGTTTGTACGGTAACGTTGGTAAAATTTATATCATATGTCGGCATAGTGATAGTCATTCGTACCCTACTATGCACACACTGGCTGAAAAACTGACCAGGGGTCATTAGAAAATGAAATCGGAAAATCGGACGTATTTAAGGGAGAAACACATTTTAAAAACTATTAGGACTGAAAATTTGATATTCACACAATTCTAGGCATATCATAACTATAAAAGATGCACCAATCGCCTCGACTGAACATACTGGATTGAATATATAGCGGTATGTCTAGCTTATCTCAAACAGTACAAACATAGTCATTCAATGTAACTTTAAATTATAAAATAGTATTTAATGAAGTATCAATCACCAAAAACTGCCTTGGTAGGAGAATGAATTTGGTTATCCTACGTTTATTGAAATCAGGAAAAAGTAACCAAATATCATAAATATTTATTTCTTTTTATACTGTTTGAAAGTTAGATTATACAATTCAAGAAATATGACTACATCGAAACTTTGTGGAGAAAATAGAAACATCACATCCGACTCAAAGGTATGTGAACGTCATTATAATTGTCAAACGACGTTAAACACAGGTTTTTACTGAATTGGGGTTAGCTACTCAAAATGCATTCTACAGGTTTCGAATGCATTGTGTCGGATAATTTTTTCATAATTTCTTCATTGATTTGAATGCCCTTTGATCTAACATATAAATCAGATATGTAAATTAATACATTACAGAGTTATACCTCCTCAACAAGCGGACATGTATTTTGAGACACCCTGTATGTGTGGTCTGCTTCTTGGTTGTGTTGTAGCCCTTTCAATATTCACACATTGAATTAAATTTCTATGATAACGGATCGTTTCAATGAAACTGGGACCGTACTGAATTTAAAATGTATGATACGCTCCTGACAGTAATCATAAGATTAAGATTATGTCACAGTGAGCGTATCATAGCACATTTTTTCTATATTTATATAGAAGAAAGATGTCTTTGTTAGCGTCTTAGAGACAGGAAACATGTAGAAATATAGTTTTGTGATAAGCTAAATCGTTTTGTATTGTGTCAGTGGTGTTATCTGTGGAGTATAGTTCCTGGAGGTCAGAGGAGATATTAATGCATTGCTTAATGTATAAAATGTACACACATGTAGTTTAAAGTATTGTAATAAACTCCGTATATTATCATAATATACAACATGGAATTTCTATAAAATGCTTGTGTTACAAGCATAATTTAACATTGTTATAAATATTATAATAAACAAATTCTACAAAGACGCAATCAATTATCAACAACACAAACATAACAAGATAGGTAAGTAAAACACGTATGCCCAAATGGCATCTCACTAGTGGGAAATGGTGAAGATCACAGCCACATTTGACCTTCTGTGATTCAAAGTCGTCTACTGTCGCTGACCATGTCAGGTTTGAAGAACCTAGGGAATGTGTTCTCGAGTTATTGAATGGACACCATTTGATGTACGGCCAGACAGACAGAAATGTGCAAAGCACTATACCCCTCATCACATATGGGGGTGTAATAAATAAAATAGCACATGATGATTTCAAAACAAACAAATATTCAATCAATATCACAGACAAACCAACAGCAATCCTATTCTCTCATCATTCACTCTTCTGTCAGACACTTCAAACAAAACCACTGAGCACCCACTTCCATACTATGCTCCACATCATCTCTTTCAACCACACACAAACATTCCAGATGTTTGGTGAGCAGCATTCGCCTATAAACGTTGCCTGAAAATTCCCAGACGAATACATACTGGTGAAAAACCATTTAAATGTGATGTTTGGTGAGCAGCAGTCCCCTATAAATGTTGCCCGAAAATTCACTGACGAATACATACTGGAGAAAAACCATTTAAATGTGATGTTTGGTGAGCAGCAGTCCCCTATAAATGTTGCCCGAAAATTCACAGACGAATACATACTGGAGAAAAACCATTTAAATGGGATGTTTGGTGAGCAGCAGTTGGCTATAAAGTACCTGAAAATTCACACGCGAATACATACTGGAGAAAAAACATTTAAATGTGATGTTTGGGGAGCAGCAGTCCCCTATAAATGTTGCCCGAAAATTCACAGACGAATACATACTGGTGAAAAACCATTTAAATGTGATGTTTGGTGAGCAGCAGTCCCCTAAAACGTTGCCTGAAAATTCACACGCGAATACATACTGGAGAAAAACCATTTAAATGTGATGTTTGGGGAGCAGCAGTCCCCTATAAATGTTGCCCGAAAATTCACAGACGAATACATACTGGTGAAAAACCATTTAAATATGATGTTTGGTGAGCAGCAGTCCCCTATAAACGTTGCCTGAAAATTCACATGCGAATATATACAGGTGAAAAACCATTTAAATGTGATGTTTGGGGATCAGCATTCGCCTATTATAAACGTTGCCTGAAAATTCACACGCGAATACATACAGGTGAAAAACCATTTAAATGTGATGTTTGGGGATCAGCATTCGCCTATTATAAACGTTGCCTGAAAATTCACACGCGAATACATACAGGTGAAAAACCATTTAAATGTGATTTTTGGTGAGCAGCAGTTGGCTAAAGACGTTGCCTGAAAATTCACATGCGAATACATAATGGTGAAAAACCATTTAAATGTGATTTTTGGTGAGCAGCAGTTGGCTATAGACGTTGCCTGAAAATTCACACGCGAACACATAATGG
Source organism: Spisula subtruncata (assembly GCA_963678985.1). Taxonomy (NCBI): domain Eukaryota; kingdom Metazoa; phylum Mollusca; class Bivalvia; order Venerida; family Mactridae; genus Spisula; species Spisula subtruncata. The sequence continues at coordinate 1,618,250 of OY787677.1, forward strand.
TGAAAAACCATTTAAATGTGATTTTTGGTGAGCAGCATTCGCCTATAGACGTTGCCTGAAAATTCACATGCGAATACATAATGGTGAAAAACCATTTAAATGTGATGTTTGGTGAGCAGCAGTTGGCTATAGACGTTGCCTGAAAATTCACACGCGAACACATAATGGTGAAAAACCATTTAAATGTGATGTTTGGTGAGCAGCATTCGCCTATAGACGTTGCCTGAAAATTCACACGCGAACACATAATGGTGAAAAACCATTTAAATGTGATGTTTGGGGAGCAGCATTCGCCTATAGACGTTGCCTGAAAATTCACACGCGAATACATACAGGTGAAAAACCATTTAGATATCATGTTTGTGGATCTGCAGTTACAATAACATTTCGATGCGTAGTGTGCAAATATCGCTGAAAATATACGTCAATGAATATCTTATAAAAAAAAATATACTCAAATTATGAACTCAAAGATATAAAATAAACACTAAATAGCAACTTCCCGAGATACAGAAAAATCATTTTATTTCAATGGGACGAAATTTAGTGGTTTTGGTAAAAAAGACCATTTCGATAGGACGTTAATTCGTGGATTTTGCATTTCTGGTGCTAAATACTAGGGTCAAAATTATTGTACGATGGGATTTGATTTCGTGGTTGAAGGTGAACCACGAAATCCATGAAATTTAATCCCCCACGAAAATTAATAATTTTACAGTATTTCAAATAAAACATGTACCCACAAATAACTGGACATCTGGTCACTAGAACATTCATCCCAGCTCAGTCACAGGACAGAATCCATAATGAAATGAAGTGAAGATTCTTGTTGATTCCTATGAAGAAGATGAAGTGAAGAACACTCTGTTAGGCGCCATTTTGTAACCTTTCTAAATCAGTCTTGTGATTGGATGTCAAATACAGTAGTGTTGTTATACAGTAGTTATTCACAGTTGTTATGTTTTTCAACCTGAAATATACAAATAATAAAAAAATATTTTACTTATAATTAATGAATTACTGCAACACATGTACATGAAACACAGTTCACACATTGCTATAACATAAAGAAGTTCTAGAGTCAGTAGTGACCTTACAAAGGTTAAACAACCATAATGCACCAGTAAGTTGGAAAAGCTGGGGTTTTAGTTTCCAGCTTCCCCCCGCTGGAAATGTTTTCTGCGAACCCAGTTTTTTTTTTCGCTAAAATATATGGAGATATGAGGTCCTTTTCCCCTCCCTGCAAAGTATATATTTTTCCCCTAAAATTTCTAAATTTTCCCCTTTAAGTGCTCAATCTTTTTTTCCGAATAAATTGAATAAAATGATGTAATAAATGAATGCAGAATGGACTGAAGTAAGCTCATTTGACCTTGCATGCTTAAAATATCCCCAATAATCAATTAAACTAGACATAAGGAGAATTTTACAGTAATTTAAAATCCCTTTTAGCTTTTTCTGTGCGCTATCTTTCTCCTGCTATGGGACCTGACCCCTTTCCGGAAAAGTAAAAATAAAACTTTGGAACCAAATTCCAATACCCTGGGAACAATATTTAGTTGTTACGGACCGGGTAAATAGTATAGCAGAGATTTTACCATAACCTATTCCTGATGGGCCGTGAAAGGACAGGGGTTTGAAAACACAATCCCCGTCCATCCCTCTGGGACATTATCACAAACAGATTGAACGGATTCACCAGATCGGGATGGTTCGGCATGTCTTCGCGATGTTCTGGAACCCTTCCAGTAAGCTTCTGTAAGCTTTCGAAGCACTTCGGAACCGAAAAATAGTTTGGGTTGCTCAAGAACCAATCGGCATTCACTCCGCATCTTTGGGCGAGGCTTCACAATCATTTAGCCATCCGAAGGAATGACGAATCATACCGAAGCTCCCCAAAACGCCGAAGGAAAGACAGGGCCTTTTTTCCAAAAATTGGGAAGAGGCCTTACCCTGTCAGTTTGGGAAATTCAAGCGCGATTTTCGGCCAAATTGGCAAAAAGGAAATTAACTTAAGATACATCAAAAAGGAAACTGCAGTCCACATACATGTTAAATCATCCAGTGCTTTCATGTTTTATTACAAAGTTAAGAAGTCTAACTTTACAACAAAAGCCCCATTTTAATATAGCCAACAACTGTCACCATGGAGTTACATACAGTATTTTAGGTATGTAACTCCATGCTGTCACCTTTAGTTTCTCTAATTTATCATTCTTTCTTTAAATTTCTTTTTCCAAAATAATATACCTTTCCATTGTATGAGGCTATGAGCTGTCAATTAATATTACAATTTTTGTCCTTGATATTTCAATTCCGAACATATTTTCGGCCCGGATACGAACGGTACGCACCGCATCGGACTTTAGCCATTCTGCATAACAAAATGGTGGCCGTGTCGTCGAGTCGCTTTCCACGCTCGTAGATAACAAATGCAATATTGCTTCCGCGATGTCGCACTCGTTATTAATTTAAAAAATAAATTGACGGCCGTTCGTTTTATTGATTAGTAATGCCAATCGAATAATACGTATTTTTTCTTCATTTTAACTGAACAATGAATAAACGCCATTACGTTCCGTACGAAATTTCAATACATTGGGAATTTAGCATTGGTTTTTTTGGGAAATTCTTTTACGAAATTGGGAAAAAAAGAAGCTTTTTGCGATTGGGAAGTCACCGAAGATCGGCCTCTGTTTTAGAAGGAAAAAAGGCCCTGAAAGAGTTCTACATACGGAAGCTATGCTGATCATGTTAAGAAGACATACCGAATAGTTACCGAAGGCACCAGTTGGTCGCGAAAGGGATGCCAAGTCGTCGCCATATATCCCGAATGGCAACGGAAGCAATGCCGTCAGTTTGCCGATAAGTTGAAATATTAGTTCGTCATCGTCTATTATATACATTGGTTACCTTTCTGCAATCTATCGACCTCAATTCATAAACTCTCCCTCATATCCCGCAACCTTTCCACACACTCGGGAAATATTCGGGACTAACTCCTGAACTGTCAGCATTCAGTCGCAAACGATACATTCGGCAACGTCTGATGTACCGCGTGTATACTGGTATAGCGCAACAGTTTGTATACCGATCAGCTAATACATCCCAAACAAGCACGATGACAAGGCTCCGCCCATTTTTATTTATAAATGATCCCGCAGGGTTCCCGAATCGAGCAGATTGTAATCGGCAACCCTTTCCCCATAGCATCGTGGTCTAGTGCACAGCAAGTGATTAACAAACACACAACAAAATAAGTGATCATTATATATGGTACACTGATCGCCATAAAATTTGTTGATCTTGAACAAGTCACCAAACGAGTTACCATTTTTGCAAGTACAAAGGTATTTGAACAGTGCGAAACCAACTCGCGAAAATACATTACAAATTAAAACATTCAATGTCCACTATGCAACTCAGTACTACAGAGGTACACATAAAATAATATAAAGAAATGAAACAAACCACAAAAGCATCATACCGAAGTGTTTCTATACAAATAATTCCCTGACAGTAAAGAAATGACTTCTCTGAATCTCTCAAGCAGTGAACAGACTGTGACGTAGAAACGCGGGAAAACTGGAGGTGAATTGAACAACACTTACAATTAATGAAATGAGTCAATGTCCTAAATAATCCCATAATTAGGCAAGCCTTGAAAACACCAAGATATCAGAAATTATTCAAACACGAGTTTCTGTCACTGTTATACTTGTGAGTCTATCTGGGGAATGATATATCAGTCATTTATGTTCCTTTAATTCTTGTGTTTTCGTTAAATTTACACTTTTGGATGTTCTTGATTACCCGAAAATCATAATATAGAACAATGTTCCATAACTTAATCGAGTTAGAATAGAATAGAACAATGTTCCTTTACTTTATCGCGTTACAATCCAGGGTCATGTATATATAACATCACACCATCATTTCAGATGATCTTTAGTCGCAATGTAGACATTTTTGCCTACTTTCACTTTGTCTACTGTCACTTTGCGTCAAGTGTTGGAAGTTTAGAAATGTTATATTGTCGCAGCGAGGGAATCTATATATATGGACCATGTGAACATATTGAACGTCTGATAAAAAACCTGGTAGTCCAATTAGGATACTGTATAGCATTCTAAGAAATTCTAAGGTGTTTTCAAGGGTGAAGCGAAGACATTGCTATTTATTTGAAACACAAACAAATTATTGTTCCTCTTTGTATGATAAATATGCAACATGCGTTATTAGCTCACCTGTAACATAGTGACAAGGTGAGCTTTTGTGATCACTCTTCGTCCGTCTTCCGTCAACAATTGGCTTGTGTACACTCTAGAGGCAACAGTTTTGATCCAATCACCATGAAACTTTGTCAGAATGTTGTTCTCCATGAAATCTAGTCCAAGTTTGAAACTGGGTCATGTGGGGTCAAAAGCTAGGTCACTAGATCAAATCTTAGAATAACCTTGTGTACACTCCATTGGTCGCCATTTTGATCCAATGAAATATGGTCAGAATGTAAGTTGTATTGATACCTCGACCAATGTGCAACAGGTGAGCGACCTATGGCCGTTTGGGCCCTCTTCTATAATTAAGTGGTAGATAATTATCTTAAACTGATGAATTTGTTCCATGGCAACAGCAACGTACACGAAAACAAATATTATGTGCATCGAATTATCTTAAGTTTACATAATTATATATAATTGAGTGATGCAATGACGCACAATTCTGATTAATAGTAATTCCTTGGAATACTACATACAAGCAAGGCAAGCCACTGTTGTCAGTCTCGAGATCTATACAGGACACTGAGCACGAAATTCCATACCCATTTTTGATTTTGGAGATGTAGTGTTGTGTGCCACATACCACGCCATACTGACTTTGACCTCTTCATGACTTTCACTGAGGTAGGTAGTATTATCCACCAGATGAGCGGAGTAGCAGATGAGGATAGGTAAAACTGACAATGCTTTTAACAATCTAAAACAATTGGAAACCGCCAAAATATTTTGATTATAACAAATATCAAATTATTGCCAACATTACGGAAATCATGATAATTAATAAATCACTTACGAACAGTTCTGAAATTTTGAACAAATTATTACATACATTAACAAAGTAGAACTTAAACACTAAGGTTATAAAAAAAACGCTCTATGCGTCCACTATATGCAGTACGCATATTTAAGCATATTAAAGAAATAGTAGTACACTGTTAACATTAATGAACAATACACTTAGAAGTCAATTAAGACACCGCTGGGTATTTAAGACACATTGAATCACCACTTATTAAGGTAAGTATAACATTATATAATGTGTACTCCCAAAACAATGGTACCTAAAAAGAAACATATGCATTGCGACAAAATGTAATTCAACTGAATGATGAAATGCAGACATGTCAAAAGAATAAACGTTGCTGTATATACATATCAACCGATGAGTGGTGTTGCAAAGATTGGCCGTATGTGTGAGTCCACGAAGCACTTAACATCCCGTATATGCCTAGGCGATGACATTGTTCAGCAAAGGTTCAAATTCCATCATTATAATAGCTACTAGTGGAACTTACCGCTCATTGATGCACAGACTGACATGCAATGGCATTTAAGTACGAAATTACATACATGCACCACAAACAATAAATCTAAGGACAAAATAGATCTATGCAAGATTCCATCTCACTAAAGCAAACTCGATCTTCTCACACACAACTTATATATAATGTCGCTATGGGGCTATATAATTCCAACTCTGCAATTCCACAAAGGGAGATCATCGCGTCACAGTTTCCATGTCTATTTCAGCCGTCAGTCAACTGTCAATCTAGTCTGGTTCCCGATTTTCCTAAACGGGAAGCAACTCCACACTACTGTCAATCACCATTGTTTACTAGAAATATAGAATTTACAAAACTCTGCTACATCGCATTTATCGCTCCAAAACCATCCATACAAAATATTATCAAATCCCACACAGCAACTCAAACTCATATTACTCAATATTACATATTTTGACCCCGGCCATTTAGTTTCGCAACAAACAAATGGTGTCAAATCAACAAAGGCCCGCAACCTCTTTCAAAACAATGATAATTTAACTTCCAGTAGGAGAGCTTTAAAAATTTAATATTCTACGTTTGTTTGACAAGTTTGGGAAAATATAATAATGAAATGTTTGGATATTTAAATATTTTATTTCACCGAGTGAATTTTAAATGGAAAATGTTGGATTTTTTTCAAGCGTCTGCTTTCAGAATTCACAGAGCTATTATTTGACGGAGCGTAAACCATAAGTCCCCTCCGGTTTCACCAGTAGGGGACTAATAAGAACGCAAAAGGCGTAAGTAATTCAAAGATGCAAAAAATGGAATTTAGATAAAATATTTGATATTTGCCATCTGATGTAAAAAAAACTCTATATTATACCGAAACTGTAAATAATTACTTATATCACTAAAAAGGGGCTGAATGCACTACTATGACTAATCATCTACATAGGGCCCTTTGACCGTTTTAAGCCGCTTTTAGTTATTTTTTTTATATAAAGTTCCAACTTTATTTTAAGATATTATAAATAACTTTTCCATTGTGTACGTGTACCAACGCCAAGGTGGACTCAACAACAAAGTGCATTCATACACAACAAAAAAATCATAGAGTCAAATAAATCTTCGAAATAAATCGTCGACAGGCAGTGTGCGAACTAACCTTGACAATATGTTTGTTACTTTGCACGACAAAAACATTGAACATATTACATTCTAATTTGCAAAATTATTTTTTATTTCAGATTTAAAACGCCATCTACTAGACACGTACATCAGGGATTGTTGTACCCTGTCTGTGTCAGCATTGCACCAAGAGGAAGAAGAGGATTTTTTCCAAGTTTATCAAACTCCAACAATGCATCAAGTAGACTACCATAGATCTGATAGAACACAGGAACACTACAACATTTCATCATATAGGGATATATTTGTGAAGGACGAACAAAGTTTCCAAAACATTTATGTCACTGGTGATGCTGGTGTTGGTAAGACTTCGTTGTGTAAATGTTTATGTTTGTTATGGTGTAAATCACAGACTGGGGTAACAGTAGACAATCCAGAAATACAAAGCGACATCAATTTCTTGGCCAGATTCGATTTTGTATTTTATGTTTCACTCAGAGATACAGAATGTAGGGATGTAGTCAGCATGATTGTTGATCAGTATTTTTACTCGGACAGTAAAGTAGATCGCGCAACCATTGAACATGTTTTGAAACAACATAAATGTTTGGTTGTATTTGATGCTTTTGATGAGTGGTCGCCAAGGTTACGCGGTAAAAGAGAATGTAGAATACCGGATCGAATACATTCGAACACGTGTGTGTACTTTACAACATGCCGACCATACAAAATTGAAAATGTACGCCTGTCGCGTCGAGAGATTGATCAATATGTTCGTATCAGTGGCATACATGGGGAATCTTCTAAACGTTTCATTGCACAAGTAGTCGAACATATGAACAAAGAAAATGGTACTGAAAAAAATGCGGACGATTTCATAAGAGAAGTCGAGGAATGTGGTCTTAGTGAACAACTATGTATACCTATGATTGCTTCACATTTAGTAGTGGTGTGGTTTGCACAAAATCTTACAGATATGTCTATAGCATTACTGTATGGTAAAATTGTAGAGTTGCTATTCACTCGTGCGAAACAGAGAAATGTCAAGTCACCAGCATCACCACCGTGTGAAGTGCAATTTCCTGAAATTATATCAAAGTTTAGATATTTCAATGAGCACAAGTATTTGATACAGAAATTATGTATACTGTCGTTCAAATCATTGTTTATACAAGAAGGGGAAGATTTCAGTCTAGTTTTTACAAGGGAGCAGTTAATGTCCGAGCCATATGTATTAGTTGATGAAGAAATGGACTTCTTATGCAAGATAGGCATTTTATCCAAGAATAAAGTTATTGGTTGCTTTGAAGAGCGCAAACAAAAATTGTCATTCTTGCACACGAGTTACATGGAATTTTTTGCGGCATTGTTTTTATCTTCTTTTGATACAGAAAATATACTAGATAGAATAGAATTGACCTCAGTCAAAGATGTTGTAAAATATCAAAATTTCTTCATTCTACTTGCTGGAATGTCGTATCAAAAAGTTCAATTTTTGTTTGACAAAATTTACATGGCAATGTCAGATGATTTAGATGTGTGCAGGATAAATGATTTATTTCACAATCACTTACACGACATGCTCAAATTACTACAGGCTATCGTGATAAATTGTTGGAAAGAAGGTGGTAGATGTAATGATCCAAACCCTTTATTACAGCTTCAAGATTTTATTTTTGATGACGACTCAGATCTTCATACTTTAAAACATTTAATATCAAACGCTTCTTTTGTGAACTCTTTACATTTATATAGAGGTCGATATTTAGAACATGTTGACTGGATTTCAAAAATCCAATGTTTTAAAGTTAGCAAAATTGAGCCTGGTGATTATCCAAAGTTTAATGAGTTCATGTTACAGAATTTAGCAACTTTGCGCACTCTTTCCATTGAGGGCGATTTCAATATCAATGCAATGGTGTTAGCATTACCTGTACACATTCCCCAATATTTGACATCACTTGGTCTGTCTAAGATTAAAATGCAACACAAGGATTTACAAGACCTCGTATATTTTCTATCTGACAATGTTCTCATTGAGAACTTACATTTGGAATATTTGTATTGTGCTAATCACCAGGAAAGTGACACTGGTTGTACGTTGACTTTAACTCTCCATGGCCATACAAAACTTAATACATTAAATCTGCAGGATGTTAATATTTTGTGCCACAATGTCAACGGTTCTTGTTTAAAGAGCATATTATTGCGGCCATTATCTGAGAGGATCGTTAGTTGTTATACCGATATTTTGACTTGTATTCAGAAGTCGCAACTTGAGTTCATTAGCATCAATGGATTTAACAAGTTAGATAACCATACAATCAGTACATTGGTATCGACTATCAAATCTCTCTCAGAAATTACATTGCTTGAGCTGTACTCCATGAGTTTGCCGGATGGTGTATTATTACAATTACACCCTGGTGTAGCTGAAGAGCTCAAAATAAATGTATATAATGTTAACATGAGTCGTCAATATTTTCATTCTTTCGTTGACTCATGTAGAGTGTGACAACTGGTGGGTTACTTGGGTTTGGGACTCTCAGCATGGCTCCATATTGAAATGTGTCAGGTTTCATGTAAATGTTGATATAAAGTAAAACAAAAAACTCGTCCAATTTTCTATGATTGTTTTACTTTGTCAACTTTGAGTTGGCACCTGGTTGCAATCGACTGTGTCTTGTGAATATTTCATTGGCTCGAGCGTCGATGAACTGACTTATGCGGGTACCACATGGAGCCAGAAATGGCTGTATAACCGGAAGTGGTGAGTATTCCAAAGGAACATTCAAAGTTATACCCGTGAGTATTAGGTAGGCCTAATCTATAGTACGTTTTCACGGGAAGATACCGCGGTATTTAAGTGCCAGAAATGGGACAATTTGTCATTTCTGAAATACTTTTCAGTGTTTTCCATCCAACTATAGAGGTAAACTGGTTAGCAACCTAGAGCTAGTCTCGCGAGTATCGGAGCTGTACACCGGACAAGTTAAAGAACCAAGGTGTCTGTTCGGAATGAGCTAGGGCAGCGCGCCCGGATTCCCTGTATCACATGAAGCATGTGTTGTCTCTTCTTCAGCTAAACACAAGACCCCATTGAATGGAGGAATGGGTACATTGTAATACTATCTAAGAAAGGCGACATTAGTGACTGCCAGAGCTGGAGAGGAATACAACTGCTATCAATACCAAGCAAGACTTTAACCCGCGTCATTTTAGAAAGAATCCAGAAAATAAAGTCGTTATTATTATTATTATTACTATTATTATTATTATTGCTGTTGTTATTATTATTATTATTATTATTATTATTATTATTATTATTATTATTATAAGAAAGCAGTAGATGCCAGTCTGAGAGAAGATCAAGCCGGATATAGAGCAGGAAGACATTGTACAGACCAGATAGCCACATTGCGAACCATCCATAGAATGGCGTACATCACTATGCATTAACTTCGTCGACTACAAAAAAGGCGTTTGATATGGTTGACAGAACAGCGATCTGGAGTATTCTGTGGAACTATGGTATTCCGGAGAAAATTGTCAACATCATACTGGGTGATGAGGACAGCATTGGAACAACCAAGAGAAATTCAGCGGACGCTGACGCAACAACTTGAAGATTTAGATTTCGCAGATGACATAGGACTTTTATCTCACACATCCACACATATCCAAGAGAAAACAGAGAGACTACATACTATAGCAAAGAGAACAGGGTAAGAGATCAACACCGAGAAGACAAAGAGTTTGCGAATCCATGCAGCCCATGATAGACCGATAAGGTTTGGAGATGAAACAGTGAAAGACGTCGCAAAATTCACCTTTCTCGGAAGTATCGTCAGCAAGACAGGCGGCACTGACGAGGATGTCAAAGCGAGGATTGGCAAAGCCAGATACGCTTTTGTCACCTTGAAGCCCGTTAGGAATAGCAGGAGTATCTACCTGAAGACAAAACTTAGAATCTTCAATTCCAATTTGAAGATTGTTCTCCTTTACGGGTCTGGCCAGGCAACACTCAAAGACGATAGACAGCAAGGTGCAAATTTCATTAACAACTGCATCAGATGGCCAGACAGATTATCAAAATAAGAACTATGTATGGCGAAGGACAAACCAGATACACCTCACTGACACTATCTGACAGAGGAAACGGAAATGGATTGGGCATACTCTCAGAAGAGACACAAACAACCTCGCCAAGTACGCGTTAGACTGGAACCCACAAGGCAGCAGGAGAAGAGGCAGACCAAAACATGACATGGAGAAGAACCCTCGGCACAGGGCTCCAAAGATCCAGGATGTCATGGAGAGAAGAAAACCAGACGGCACATAGTGAAAAGATTGTACCAAATGGCGAGCTGTGGTGACGGCCCTATGTCCCAGACTGGATGAAGAGGACTAAGTAAGTTGCCGAGATGTTTAAATAATTACAACTACTAGTATCCAGCAGTAGTGAGTACCCACATTTATCGTGGTGAGGCTTTATGGGTAATATTATATACGTATCCAGATGCCATGATGGACACACTGTGACATTTAGGCTAGATTAACCAGTAAAAACATATCAACAAAAAAGTTAAAAACAACTGTACGTATCTTATTATTTGACCGACTTTCACGAAATATATTCGACGCCCATCTCCAGAATGAGCACTACCCATGCAACTTCAATGAATAATGTTGTGAAACAGTTTATGCCCGATACCAACTCAACTGTCAATAGTTTGGGTAAATTAACAACAGGCCCTACTATCGTATCGTATCGTATCGTCTTCTTTCTCACCAGATCTGGAGAACCAAGGAATAAATCCTCGTAGTTGAATATGAATAAGTAATCCACCACCACAGTTTCGTACACTAAACACAATCGGTCACAATCAGTCACAATCAGTTATTTACGTCGCGCAGTATACACTATTCACTATATCTATATCTATATATCTTTACTGTCGAACATCTGGCCAAAGTATTATTGGCAGACCAGGCGATTTAAGAAAGAAAAAAAGTAAATTATGTTTAAAAGAAGAAAAGAACAAAGAACACAGAACATAGAACAAACAAAAAAATAATGATATATAAAACTGAAGGTGGTGGTCAACTGCCTGCTTGAATGGTTCTAGACCAGACAGTGCAGTAATGTATAGATAAGTTATAAATCAACACATTCATCGCAAGATTTCGCACACAACTAAATGCACACTATAACATTAGCTACGTAAGCTATGTGATGTTTTTAATACACATCAAGGGAGCCATTTGCGTAGGAACCATCCAATGTGAAAATGCGGCATTGTTTTAGTCCCGATCCCTGGAAGCGACGACAACAAATTTTGTACAAAAGCATCTTCGTATGTTTCAATAAGTCTATGTATTTTATCGTAGCTTTGATAAGTTTGCTGTATTTCAAAGATTGAATATTTTACCGTATAAAATTTGTATGACTGACATTGCATGAAATAGAGGTTCTTTCTGCATAAATGGATTCCAAAAGTTGTTGGGTCGCGAAAACGTGTTACTTAGTGGTGTTCCCCAATATCGGGATATCAACTACAACTATCGTTCGTTTTCTTTATTAATACATGATCTCTTCTTTTATTGCAATTAATCATTCTGTCTCAGGGCATGATTAAAGCACATTAAATGCACCAGTCAATATTTTGCCTGTCTGCTCTGATTCTAAAACCTAGTGCTAATGATAGACCCTGCGATTGACTATAAAAAAACACTAAAGGGGAGATAATTCAAAATTTAAGACAGACAGTGTTATGGTTCTTTGTCAATGCGCATCTCCAAGTTGCCATCTATTTATATTTCAAGTTTCAAGTCAATACGTTAAATAGTTTTGAAGATACGCTCCAGACAAAATTTTATTGTAAAAATACTAAAGGGGAGATAAGTTTAAGTCCAAAATTAGGTCAAGGTGAAGGTCAAAATGGAGTCAGGTGATACAGGCGTGTGGAGAGTGGTCATATACAACATCCATGCAAGTATGAAAGCTTTGTAGCAAGCCATTTTAATGCTAGAAGAAACGGTCAATTTGGGTTAACCAAGAATTTTACCTTTCAATAAGTCTAAGTCCAAAATTAGGTCAAGATGAAGGTCAAAATGGAGTCAGGTGATACAGGCGCGTGGAGAGTGGTCATATACAACATCCATGCAAGTTTGAAAACTTTGTAGCAAGCCATTTTAATGCTAGAAGAAACGGTCAATTTGGGTTAACCTGGCCGGACGGACTAACTGACGGAAGGACGGACGGACGGGCGGACGGACGGACAGATGGATGGACAGGTGAATTACTATATGCCTCCCGATCTATCGATACAGGGGCATAAAAAGATATATACCCGATACCGACTCAACTGTCAATAGTTTGGGTAAAATATAAACAACAGGCTCTACTATTTATATATACACGTATATACTGGTTCGCGACCAGTTTCCGACACTTTTTGCATGCATGTTTTTTAGTAATTTCTCGAAAACTAGACGGTTTAAAACAAATTCACTTAGCTTTTTGTAATCCTGAGCTCAATGCCAAAATAAAAGTAACACTAATTGATGCCGTTAATTGGACGTTGAGTAACAGTATCCGACATTTTCAGTTAATTGAATAATAACTGCTATATTTTTGTTTTTGTTGGGTTGGATCGTAGCAGTAACACTTAAACTTGACCTCTACATTAAAATCGGCGTTAATGACATTATTTGTTCTAAGGTAATTGCAAAATTATTCACGTGGGTGCTTGTTGCGTTGAGTGATTTTTTTAAAAATAAGTGTAATACAGTGTCAATTTTCTTGTAAAACACAACTCGTGGCTTATAGATTCATTAAATATGTGTGGTCTGCTTCTTGGTTGTGTTGTAGCCCTTTCAATATTCACACATTGAATTAAATTTCTATGATAACGGATCGTTTCAATGAAACTGGGACCGTACTGAATTTAAAATGTATGATACGCTCCTGACAGTAATCATAAGATTAAGATTATGTCACAGTGAGCGTATCATAGCACATTTTTTCTATATTTATATAGAAGAAAGATGTCTTTGTTAGCGTCTTAGAGACAGGAAACATGTAGAAATATAGTTTTGTGATAAGCTAAATCGTTTTGTAATGTGTCAGTGGTGTTATCTGTGGAGTATAGTTCCTGGAGGTCAGAGGAGATATTAATGCATTGCTTAATGTATAAAATGTACACACATGTAGTTTAAAGTATTGTAATAAACACCGTATATTATCATAATATACAACATGGAATTTCTATAAAATGCTTGTGTTACAAGCATAATTTAACATTGTTATAAATATTATAATAAACAAATTCTACAAAGACGCAATCAATTATCAACAACACAAACATAACAAGATAGGTAAGTAAAACACGTATGCCCAAATGGCATCTCACTAGTGGGAAATGGTGAAGATCACAGCCACATTTGACCTTCTGTGATTCAAAGTCGTCTACTGTCGCTGACCATGTCAGGTTTGAAGAACCTAGGGAATGTGTTCTCGAGTTATTGAATGGACACCATTTGATGTACGGCCAGACAGACAGAAATGTGCAAAGCACTATACCCCTCATCACATATGGGGGTGTAATAAATAAAATAGCACATGATGATTTCAAAACAAACAAATATTCAATCAATATCACAGACAAACCAACAGCAATCCTATTCTCTCATCATTCACTCTTCTGTCAGACACTTCAAACAAAACCACTGAGCACCCACTTCCATACTATGCTCCACATCATCTCTTTCAACCACACACAAACATTCCAGATGTTTGGTGAGCAGCATTCGCCTATAAACGTTGCCTGAAAATTCCCAGACGAATACATACTGGTGAAAAACCATTTAAATGTGATGTTTGGTGAGCAGCATTCGCCTATAAACGTTGCCTGAAAATTCCCAGACGAATACATACTGGTGAAAAACCATTTAAATGTGATGTTTGGTGAGCAGCAGTCCCCTATAAATGTTGCCCGAAAATTCACTGACGAATACATACTGGAGAAAAACCATTTAAATGTGATGTTTGGTGAGCAGCAGTCCCCTATAAATGTTGCCCGAAAATTCACAGACGAATACATACTGGAGAAAAACCATTTAAATGGGATGTTTGGTGAGCAGCAGTTGGCTATAAGTTACCTGAAAATTCACACGCGAATACATACTGGTGAAAAACCATTTAAATGTGATGTTTGGTGAGCAGCATTCGCCTATAAACGTTGCCTGAAAATTCCCAGACGAATACATACTGGTGAAAAACCATTTAAATGTGATGTTTGGTGAGCAGCAGTCCCCTATAAATGTTGCCCGAAAATTCACTGACGAATACATACTGGAGAAAAACCATTTAAATGTGATGTTTGGTGAGCAGCAGTCCCCTATAAATGTTGCCCGAAAATTCACAGACGAATACATACTGGAGAAAAACCATTTAAATGGGATGTTTGGTGAGCAGCAGTTGGCTATAAGTTACCTGAAAATTCACACGCGAATACATACTGGAGAAAAAACATTTAAATGTGATGTTTGGGGAGCAGCAGTCCCCTATAAATGTTGCCCGAAAATTCATAGACGAATACATACTGGTGAAAAACCATTTAAATGTGATGTTTGGTGAGCAGCAGTCCCCTATAAACGTTGCCTGAAAATTCACACGCGAATACATACTGGAGAAAAACCATTTAAATGTGATGTTTGGTGAGCAGCAGTCCCCTATAAATGTTGCCTGAAAATTCACAGACGAATACATACTGGCGAAAAACCATTTAAATGTGATGTTTGGTGAGCAGCAGTTGGCTATAAGTTACCTGAAAATTCACACGCGAATACATACTGGTGAAAAAACATTTAAATGTGATGTTTGGGGATCAGCATTCGCCTATTATAAACGTTGCCTGAAAATTCACGCGCGAATACAAACAGGTGAAAAACCATTTAAATGTGATGTTTGGGGATCAGCATTCGCCTATTATAAACGTTGCCTGAAAATTCACACGCGAATACATACAGGTGAAAAACCATTTAAATGTGATGTTTGGGGATCAGCATTCGCCTATTATAAACGTTGCCTGAAAATTCACACGCGAATACATACAGGTGAAAAACCATTTAAATGTGATTTTTGGTGAGCAGCAGTTGGCTATAGACGTTGCCTGAAAATTCACATGCGAATACATAATGGTGAAAAACCATTTAAATGTGATGTTTGGAGATCAGCATTCGCCTATAGACGTTGCCTGAAAATTCACACGCGAATACATACAGGTGAAAAACCATTTAAATGTGATGTTTGGTGAGCAGCATTCGCCTATAGACGTTGCCTGAAAATTCACACGCGAACACATAATGGTGAAAAACCATTTAAATGTGATGTTTGGGGATCAGCATTCGCCTATAGACGTTGCCTGAAAATTCACACGCGAATACATACAGGTGAAAAACCATTTAGATATCATGTTTGTGGATCTGCAGTTACAATACCATTTCGATGCGTAGTGTGCAAATATCGCTGAAAATATACGTCAATGAATATCTTATCAAAAAAAATATACTCAAATTATGAACTCAAAGATATAAAATAAACACTAAATAGCAACTTCCCGAGATACAGAAAAATCATTTTATTTCAATGGGACGAAATTTAGTGGTTTTGGTAAAAAAGACCATTTCGATAGGACGTTAATTCGTGGATTTTGCATTTCTGGTGCTAAATACTAGGGTCAAAATTATTGTACGATGGGATTTGATTTCGTGGTTGAAGGTGAACCACAAAATCCATGAAATTTAATCCCCCACGAAAATTTATAATTTTACAGTATTTCAAATAAAACATGTACTCACAAATAACTGGACATCTGGTCACTAGAACATTCATCCCAGCTCAGTCACAGGACAGAATCCATAATGAAATGAAGTGAAGATTCTTGTTGATTCCTATGAAGAAGATGAAGTGAAGAACACTCTGTTAGGCGCCATTTTGTAACCTTTCTAAATCAGTCTTGTGATTGGATGTCAAATACAGTAGTGTTGTTATACAGTAGTTATTCACAGTTGTTATGTTTTTCAACCTGAAATATACAAATAATTAAAAAATATTTTACTTATAATTAATGAATTACTGCAACACATGTACATGAAACACAGTTCACACATTGCTATAACATAAAGAAGTTCTAGAGTCAGTAGTGACCTTACAAAGGTTAAACAACCATAATGCACCAGTAAGTTGGAAAAGCTGGGGTTTTAGTTTCCAGCTTCCCCCCGCTGGAAATGTTTTCTGCGAACCCAGTTTTTTTTTTTCGCTAAAATATATGGAGATATGAGGTCCTTTTCCCCTCCCTGCAAAGTATATATTTTTCCCCTAAAATTTCTAAATTTTCCCCTTTAAGTGCTCAATCTTTTTTTCCGAATAAATTGAATAAAATGATGTAATAAATGAATGCAGAATGGACTGAAGTAAGCTCATTTGACCTCGCATGCTTAAAATATCCCCAATAATCAATTAAACTAGACATAAGGAGAATTTTACAGTAATTTAAAATCCCTTTTAGCTTTTTCTGTGCGCTATCTTTCTCCTGCTATGGGACCTGACCCCTTTCCGGAAAAGTAAAAATAAAACTTTGGAACCAAATTCCAATACCCTGGGAACAATATTTAGTTGTTACGGACCGGGTAAATAGTATAGCAGAGATTTTACCATAACCTATTCCTGATGGGCCGTGAAAGGACAGGGGTTTGAAAACACAATCCCCGTCCATCCCTCTGGGACATTATCACAAACAGATTGAACGGATTCACCAGATCGGGATGGTTCGGCATGTCTTCGCGATGTTCTGGAACCCTTCCAGTAAGCTTCTGTAAGCTTTCGAAGCACTTCGGAACCGAAAAATAGTTTGGGTTGCTCAAGAACCAATCAGCATTCACTCCGCATCATTGGGCGAGGCTTCACAATCATTTAGCCATCCGAAGGAATGACGAATCATACCGAAAGCTCCCCAAAACGCCGAAGGAAAGAGTTCTACATACGGAAGCTATGCTGATCATGTTAAGAAGACATACCGAATAGTTACCGAAGGCACCAGTTGGTCGCGAAAGGGATGCCAAGTCGTCGCCATATATCCCGAATGGCAACGGAAGCAATGCCGTCAGTTTGCCGATAAGTTGAAATATTAGTTCGTCATCGTCTATTATATACATTGGTTACCTTTCTGCAATCTATCGACCTCAATTCATAAACTCTCCCTCATATCCCGCAACCTTTCCACACACTCGGGAAATATTCGGGACTAACTCCTGAACTGTCAGCATTCAGTCGCAAACGATACATTCGGCAACGTCTGATGTACCGCGTGTATACTGGTATAGCGCAACAGTTTGTATACCGATCAGCTAATACATCCCAAACAAGCACGATGACAAGGCTCCGCCCATTTTTATTTATAAATGATCCCGCAGGGTTCCCGAATCGAGCAGATTGTAATCGGCAACCCTTTCCCCATAGCATCGTGGTCTAGTGCACGGCAAGTGATTAACAAACACACAACAAAAGAAGTGATCATTATATATGGTACACTGATCGCCATAAAATTTGTTGATCTTGAACAAGTCACCAAACGAGTTACCATTTTTGCAAGTACAAAGGTATTTGAACAGTGCGAAACCAACTCGCGAAAATACATTACAAATTAAAACATTCAATGTCCACTATGCAACTCAGTACTACAGAGGTATACATAAAATAATATAAAGTTATGAAACAAACCACAAAAGCATCATACCGAAGTGTTTCTATACAAATAATTGCCTGACAGTAAAGAAATGACTTCTCTGAATCTCTCAAGCAGCCAACAGACTGTGACGTAGAAACGCGGGAAAACTGGAGGTGAATTGAACAACACTTACAATTAATGAAATGAGTCAATGTCCTAAATAATCCCATAATTAGGCAAGCCTTGAAAACACCAAGATATCAGAAATTATTCAAACACGAGTTTCTGTCACTGTTATACTTGTGAGTCTATCTGGGGAATGATATATCAGTCATTTATGTTCCTTTAATTCTTGTGTTTTCGTTAAATTTACACTTTTGGATGTTCTTGATTACCCGAAAATCATAATATAGAACAATGTTCCATAACTTAATCGAGTTAGAATAGAATAGAATAGAACAATGCTCCTTAACTTTATCGCGTTACAATCCAGGGTCATATGTATCAACATCACACCATCATTTCAGATGATCTTTAGTCGCAATGTTGACATTTTTGCCTACTTTCACTTTGTCTACTGTCACTTTGGGTCAAGTGTTGGAAGTTTAGAAATTTTATATTGTCGCAGCGAGGGAATCTATATATGGACCATGTGAACATATTGAACGTCTGATAAAAAAAACCTGGTAGTCCAATTAGGATACTGTATAGCATTCTAAGAAATTCTAAGGTGTTTTCAAGGGTGAAGCGAAGCCATTGCTATTTATTTGAAACACAAACAAATTATTGTTCCTCTTTGTATGATAAATATGCAGCATGCGTTATTAGCTCACCTGTAACATAGTGACAAGGTGAGCTTTTGTGATCACTCTTCGTCCGTCTTCCGTCAACAATTGGCTTGTGTACACTCTAGAGGCAACAATTTTGATCCAATCACCATGAAACTTTGTCAGAATGTTGTTCTCAATGAAATCTAGGCCAAGTTTGAAACTGGGTCATGTGGGGTCAAACCCTAGGTCACTAGATCAAATCTTAGAATAACCTTGTGTACACATTGGTCGCCATTTAGATCCAATGAAATATGGTCAGAATGTAAGTTGTATTGATACCTCGACCAATGTGCAACAGGTGAGCGACCTATGGCCCTTTGGGCCCTCTTGTATAATTAAGTGGTAGATAATTATCTTAAACTGATGAATTTGTTCCATGGCAACAGCAACGTACACGAAAACAAATATTTTGTGCATCGAATTATCTTAAGTTTACATAATTATATATAATTTAGTGATGCAATGACGCACAATTCTGATTAATATACATACAAGCAAGGCAAGCCACTGTTGTCAGTCTCGAGATCTATACAGGACACTGAGCACGAAATTCCATACCCATTTTTGATTTTGGACATGTATAGTGTTGTGTGCCACATACCACGCCATACTGACTTTGACCTCTTCATGACTTTCACTGATGTAGGTAGTATTATTCACCAGATGAGCGGAGTAGCAGACGAGGATAGGTAAAACTGACAATGCTTTTAACAATCTAAAACAATTGGAAACCGCCGAAATATTTTGATTATAACAAATATCAAATTATTGCCAAAATTACTGAAATCATGATAATTGATAAATCACTTATGAACAGTTTCTGAGATTTTGAACAAATTATTACATACATTAACAAAGTAGAATTTAAACACTAAGGTTATAAAAAAAACGTTCTATGAGTCCACTATATGCAGTACGCATATTTAAGCATATTAAAGATATAGTAGTACACTGTTAACATAAATGAACAATAAACTTAGAAGTCAATTAAGACTCCGCTGGGTATTTACGACACATTGAATCACCACTAATTAAGGTAAGTATAACAGTATATAATGTGCACTCCAAAAACAATGGTACCTAAAAAGAAACAAATGCATTGCGACAAAATGTAATTCAACTGAATGATGAAATGCAGACATGTCAAAAGAATAAACGTTGCTGTATATACATATCAACCGATGAGTGGTGTTGCAAAGATTGGCCGTATGTGTGAGTCCACGAAGCACTTAACATCCCGTATATGCCTAGGCGATGACATTGTTCAGCAAAGGTTCAAATTCCATCATTATAATAGCTACTAGTGGAACTTACCGCTCATTGAGGCACAGACTGACATGCAATGGCATTTAAGTACGAAATTACATACATGCACCACAAACAATAAATCTAAGGACAATATAGATCTATGCAAGATTCCACCTCATTAAAGCAAACTCGATCTTCTCACACACAACTTAAATATAATGTCGCTATGGGGCTATATAATTCGAACTCTGCAATTCCACAAAGGGAGATCATCGCGTCACAGTTCCATGTCTATTTCAGCCGTCAGTCAACTGTCAATCTAGTCTGGTTCCCGATTTTCCTAACGGGAAGCAACTCCACACTACTGTCAATCACCATTGTTTACTAGAAATATAGAATTTACAAAACTCTGCTACATCGCATTTATCGCTCCAAAACCATCCATACAAAATATTATCAAATCCCACACAGCAACTCAAACTCATATTACTCAATATTACATATTTTGACCCCGGCCATTTAGTTTCGCAACAAACAAATGGTGTCAAATCAACAAAGGCCCGCAACCTCTTTCAAAACAATGATAATTTAACTTCCAGTAGGAGAGCTTTAACAATTAAATATTCTACGTTTGTTTGACAAGTTTGGGAAAATATAATAATGAAATGTTTGGATATTTAAATATTTTATTTCACCGAGTGAATTTTAAATGGAAAATGTTGGATTTTTTTCAAGCGTCTGCTTTCAGAATTCACAGAGCTATTATTTGACGGAGCTTAAACCATAAGTCCCCTCCGGTTTCACCGGTAGGGGACTAATAAGAACGCAAAAGGCGTGAGTAATTCAAAGATGCAAAAAATGGAATTTAGATAAAATATTTGATATTTGCCATTTGATGTAAAAAAAACTCTATATTATACCGAAACTGTAAATAATTACTTATATCACTAAAAAGGGGCTGAATGCACTACTATGACTAATCATCTACATAGGGCCCTTTGACCGTTTTAAGCCGCTTTTAGTTATTTTTTTTATATAAAGTTCCAACTTTATTTTAAGATATTATAAATAACTTTTCATTTGTGTACGTGTACCAACGCCAAAGTGGACTCAACAACAAAGTGCATTCATACACAACAAAAAAATCATAGAGTCAAATAAATCTTCGAAATAAATCGTCGACAGGCAGTGTGCGAACTAACCTTGACAATATGTTTGTTACTTTGCACGACAAAAACATTGAACATATTAGATTCTAATTTGCAAAATTATTTTTTATTTCAGATTTAAAACGCCATCTACTAGACACGTACATCAGGGATTGTTGTACCCTATCTGTGTCAGCATTGCACCAAGAGGAAGAAGAGGATTTTTTCAAAGTTTATCAAACTCCAACAATGCATCAAGTAGACTACCATAGATCTGATAGAACACAGGAACACTACAACATTTCATCATATAGGGATATATTTGTGAAGGACGAACAAAGTTTCCAAAACATTTATGTCACTGGTGATGCTGGTGTTGGTAAGACTTCGTTGTGTAAATGTTTATGTTTGTTATGGTGTAAATCACAGACTGGGGTAACAGTAGACAATCCAGAAATACAAAGCGACATCAATTTCTTGGCCAGATTCGATTTTGTATTTTATGTTTCACTCAGAGATACAGAATGTAGGGATGTAGTCAGCATGATTGTTGATCAGTATTTTTACTCGGACAGTAAAGTAGATCGCGCAACCATTGAACATGTTTTGAAACAACATAAATGTTTGGTTGTATTTGATGCTTTTGATGAGTGGTCGCCAAGGTTACGCGGTAAAAGAGAATGTAGAATACCGGATCGAGTATATTCGGACACGTGTGTGTACCTTACAACATGCCGACCATACAAAATTGAAAATGTACGCCTGTCGCGTCGAGAGATTGATCAATATGTTCGTATCAGTGGCATACATGGGGAATCTTCTAAACGTTTCATTGCACAAGTAGTCGAACATATGAACAAAGAAAATGGTGCTGAAAAGAATGCGGACGATTTCATAAAAGAAGTCGAGGAATGCGGTCTAATTGAACAACTATGTATACCTATGATTGCTTCACACTTGGTAGTGGTGTGGTTTGCACAAAAACTTACAGATATGTCTATAGCATTACTGTATGGTAAAATTGTAGAGTTGCTATTCACTCGTGCGAAACAGAGAAATGTTAAGTCACCAGCCTCACCACCGTGTGAAGTGCAATTTCGTGAAATTATATCAAAGTTTAGATATTTCAATGAGCACAAGTATTTGATACAGAAATTATGTATACTGTCGTTCAAATCATTGTTTATACAAGAAGGGGAAGATTTCAGTCTAGTTTTTACAAGGGAGCAGTTAATGTCCGAGCCATATGTATTAGTTGATGATGAAATGGACTTCTTGTGCAAGATAGGCATTTTATCCAAGAATAAAGTTATTGGTTGCTTTGAAGAGCGCAAACAAAAATTGTCATTCTTGCACACGAGTTACATGGAATTTTTTGCGGCATTGTTTTTATCTTCTTTTGATACAGAAAATATACTAGATAGAATAGAATTGACCTCAGTCAAAGATGTTGTAAAATATCAAAATTTCTTCATTCTACTTGCTGGAATGTCGTATCAAAAAGTTCAATTTTTGTTTGACAAAATTTACATGGCAATGTCAGATGATTTAGATGTGTGCAGGATAAATGATTTATTTCACAATCACTTACACGACATGCTCAAATTACTACAGGCTATCGTGATAAATTGTTGGAAAGAAGGTGGTAGATGTAATGATCCAAACCCTTTATTACAGCTTCAAGATTTTATTTTTGATGACGACTCAGATCTTCATACTTTAAAACATTTAATATCAAACGCTTCTTTTGTGAACTCTTTACATTTATATAGAGGTCGATATTTAGAACATGTTGACTGGATTTCAAAAATCCAATGTTTTAAAGTTAGCAAAATTGAGCCTGGTGATTATCCAAAGTTTAATGAGTTCATGTTACAGAATTTAGCAACTTTGCGCACTCTTTCCATTGAGGGCGATTTCAATATCAATGCAATGGTGTTAGCATTACCTGTACACATTCCCCAATATTTGACATCACTTGGTCTGTCTAAGATTAAAATGCAACACAAGGATTTACAAGACCTCGTATATTTTCTATCTGACAATGTTCTCATTGAGAACTTACATTTGGAATATTTGTATTGTGCTAATCACCAGGAAAGTGACACTGGTTGTACGTTGACTTTAACTCTCCATGGCCATACAAAACTTAATACATTAAATCTGCAGGATGTTAATATTTTGTGCCACAATGTCAACGGTTCTTGTTTAAAGAGCATATTATTGCGGCCATTATCTGAGAGGATCGTTAGTTGTTATACCGATATTTTGACTTGTATTCAGAAGTCGCAACTTGAGTTCATTAGCATCAATGGATTTAACAAGTTAGATAACCATACAATCAGTACATTGGTATCGACTATCAAATCTCTCTCAGAAATTACATTGCTTGAGCTGTACTCCATGAGTTTGCCGGATGGTGTATTATTACAATTACACCCTGGTGTAGCTGAAGAGCTCAAAATAAATGTATATAATGTTAACATGAGTCGTCAATATTTTCATTCTTTCGTTGACTCATGTAGAGTGTGACAACTGGTGGGTTACTTGGGTTTGGGACTCTCAGCATGGCTCCATATTGAAATGTGTCAGGTTTCATGTAAATGTTGATATAAAGTAAAACAAAAAACTCGTCCAATTTTCTATGATTGTTTTACTTTGTCAACTTTGAGTTGGCACCTGGTTGCAATCGACTGTGTCTTGTGAATATTTCATTGGCTCGAGCGTCGATGAACTGACTTATGCGGGTACCACATGGAGCCAGAAATGGCTGTATAACCGGAAGTGGTGAGTATTCCAAAGGAACATTCAAAGTTATACCCGTGAGTATTAGGTAGGCCTAATCTATAGTACGTTTTCACGGGAAGATACCGCGGTATTTAAGTGCCAGAAATGGGACAATTTGTCATTTCTGAAATACTTTTCAGTGTTTTCCATCCAACTATAGAGGTAAACTGGTTAGCAACCTAGAGCTAGTCTCGCGAGTATCGGAGCTGTACACCGGACAAGTTAAAGAACCAAGGTGTCTGTTCGGAATGAGCTAGGGCAGCGCGCCCGGATTCCCTGTATCACATGAAGCATGTGTTGTCTCTTCTTCAGCTAAACACAAGACCCCATTGAATGGAGGAATGGGTACATTGTAATACTATCTAAGAAAGGCGACATTAGTGACTGCCAGAGCTGGAGAGGAATACAACTGCTATCAATACCAAGCAAGACTTTAACCCGCGTCATTTTAGAAAGAATCCAGAAAATAAAGTCGTTATTATTATTATTATTACTATTATTATTATTATTGCTGTTGTTATTATTATTATTATTATTATTATTATTATTATTATTATTATTATTATAAGAAAGCAGTAGATGCCAGTCTGAGAGAAGATCAAGCCGGATATAGAGCAGGAAGACATTGTACAGACCAGATAGCCACATTGCGAACCATCCATAGAATGGCGTACATCACTATGCATTAACTTCGTCGACTACAAAAAAGGCGTTTGATATGGTTGACAGAACAGCGATCTGGAGTATTCTGTGGAACTATGGTATTCCGGAGAAAATTGTCAACATCATACTGGGTGATGAGGACAGCATTGGAACAACCAAGAGAAATTCAGCGGACGCTGACGCAACAACTTGAAGATTTAGATTTCGCAGATGACATAGGACTTTTATCTCACACATCCACACATATCCAAGAGAAAACAGAGAGACTACATACTATAGCAAAGAGAACAGGGTAAGAGATCAACACCGAGAAGACAAAGAGTTTGCGAATCCATGCAGCCCATGATAGACCGATAAGGTTTGGAGATGAAACAGTGAAAGACGTCGCAAAATTCACCTTTCTCGGAAGTATCGTCAGCAAGACAGGCGGCACTGACGAGGATGTCAAAGCGAGGATTGGCAAAGCCAGATACGCTTTTGTCACCTTGAAGCCCGTTAGGAATAGCAGGAGTATCTACCTGAAGACAAAACTTAGAATCTTCAATTCCAATTTGAAGATTGTTCTCCTTTACGGGTCTGGCCAGGCAACACTCAAAGACGATAGACAGCAAGGTGCAAATTTCATTAACAACTGCATCAGATGGCCAGACAGATTATCAAAATAAGAACTATGTATGGCGAAGGACAAACCAGATACACCTCACTGACACTATCTGACAGAGGAAACGGAAATGGATTGGGCATACTCTCAGAAGAGACACAAACAACCTCGCCAAGTACGCGTTAGACTGGAACCCACAAGGCAGCAGGAGAAGAGGCAGACCAAAACATGACATGGAGAAGAACCCTCGGCACAGGGCTCCAAAGATCCAGGATGTCATGGAGAGAAGAAAACCAGACGGCACATAGTGAAAAGATTGTACCAAATGGCGAGCTGTGGTGACGGCCCTATGTCCCAGACTGGATGAAGAGGACTAAGTAAGTTGCCGAGATGTTTAAATAATTACAACTACTAGTATCCAGCAGTAGTGAGTACCCACATTTATCGTGGTGAGGCTTTATGGGTAATATTATATACGTATCCAGATGCCATGATGGACACACTGTGACATTTAGGCTAGATTAACCAGTAAAAACATATCAACAAAAAAGTTAAAAACAACTGTACGTATCTTATTATTTGACCGACTTTCACGAAATATATTCGACGCCCATCTCCAGAATGAGCACTACCCATGCAACTTCAATGAATAATGTTGTGAAACAGTTTATGCCCGATACCAACTCAACTGTCAATAGTTTGGGTAAATTAACAACAGGCCCTACTATCGTATCGTATCGTATCGTCTTCTTTCTCACCAGATCTGGAGAACCAAGGAATAAATCCTCGTAGTTGAATATGAATAAGTAATCCACCACCACAGTTTCGTACACTAAACACAATCGGTCACAATCAGTCACAATCAGTTATTTACGTCGCGCAGTATACACTATTCACTATATCTATATCTATATATCTTTACTGTCGAACATCTGGCCAAAGTATTATTGGCAGACCAGGCGATTTAAGAAAGAAAAAAAGTAAATTATGTTTAAAAGAAGAAAAGAACAAAGAACACAGAACATAGAACAAACAAAAAAATAATGATATATAAAACTGAAGGTGGTGGTCAACTGCCTGCTTGAATGGTTCTAGACCAGACAGTGCAGTAATGTATAGATAAGTTATAAATCAACACATTCATCGCAAGATTTCGCACACAACTAAATGCACACTATAACATTAGCTACGTAAGCTATGTGATGTTTTTAATACACATCAAGGGAGCCATTTGCGTAGGAACCATCCAATGTGAAAATGCGGCATTGTTTTAGTCCCGATCCCTGGAAGCGACGACAACAAATTTTGTACAAAAGCATCTTCGTATGTTTCAATAAGTCTATGTATTTTATCGTAGCTTTGATAAGTTTGCTGTATTTCAAAGATTGAATATTTTACCGTATAAAATTTGTATGACTGACATTGCATGAAATAGAGGTTCTTTCTGCATAAATGGATTCCAAAA
Source organism: Spisula subtruncata (assembly GCA_963678985.1). Lineage (NCBI taxonomy): Eukaryota > Metazoa > Mollusca > Bivalvia > Venerida > Mactridae > Spisula > Spisula subtruncata. The sequence goes on from OY787677.1 coordinate 1,645,400, forward strand.
GTTGTTGGGTCGCGAAAACGTGTTACTTAGTGGTGTTCCCCAATATCGGGATATCAACTACAACTATCGTTCGTTTTCTTTATTAATACATGATCTCTTCTTTTATTGCAATTAATCATTCTGTCTCAGGGCATGATTAAAGCACATTAAATGCACCAGTCAATATTTTGCCTGTCTGCTCTGATTCTAAAACCTAGTGCTAATGATAGACCCTGCGATTGACTATAAAAAAACACTAAAGGGGAGATAATTCAAAATTTAAGACAGACAGTGTTATGGTTCTTTGTCAATGCGCATCTCCAAGTTGCCATCTATTTATATTTCAAGTTTCAAGTCAATACGTTAAATAGTTTTGAAGATACGCTCCAGACAAAATTTTATTGTAAAAATACTAAAGGGGAGATAAGTTTAAGTCCAAAATTAGGTCAAGGTGAAGGTCAAAATGGAGTCAGGTGATACAGGCGTGTGGAGAGTGGTCATATACAACATCCATGCAAGTATGAAAGCTTTGTAGCAAGCCATTTTAATGCTAGAAGAAACGGTCAATTTGGGTTAACCAAGAATTTTACCTTTCAATAAGTCTAAGTCCAAAATTAGGTCAAGATGAAGGTCAAAATGGAGTCAGGTGATACAGGCGCGTGGAGAGTGGTCATATACAACATCCATGCAAGTTTGAAAACTTTGTAGCAAGCCATTTTAATGCTAGAAGAAACGGTCAATTTGGGTTAACCTGGCCGGACGGACTAACTGACGGAAGGACGGACGGACGGGCGGACGGACGGACAGATGGATGGACAGGTGAATTACTATATGCCTCCCGATCTATCGATACAGGGGCATAAAAAGATATATACCCGATACCGACTCAACTGTCAATAGTTTGGGTAAAATATAAACAACAGGCTCTACTATTTATATATACACGTATATACTGGTTCGCGACCAGTTTCCGACACTTTTTGCATGCATGTTTTTTAGTAATTTCTCGAAAACTAGACGGTTTAAAACAAATTCACTTAGCTTTTTGTAATCCTGAGCTCAATGCCAAAATAAAAGTAACACTAATTGATGCCGTTAATTGGACGTTGAGTAACAGTATCCGACATTTTCAGTTAATTGAATAATAACTGCTATATTTTTGTTTTTGTTGGGTTGGATCGTAGCAGTAACACTTAAACTTGACCTCTACATTAAAATCGGCGTTAATGACATTATTTGTTCTAAGGTAATTGCAAAATTATTCACGTGGGTGCTTGTTGCGTTGAGTGATTTTTTTAAAAATAAGTGTAATACAGTGTCAATTTTCTTGTAAAACACAACTCGTGGCTTATAGATTCATTAAATATGTGTGGTCTGCTTCTTGGTTGTGTTGTAGCCCTTTCAATATTCACACATTGAATTAAATTTCTATGATAACGGATCGTTTCAATGAAACTGGGACCGTACTGAATTTAAAATGTATGATACGCTCCTGACAGTAATCATAAGATTAAGATTATGTCACAGTGAGCGTATCATAGCACATTTTTTCTATATTTATATAGAAGAAAGATGTCTTTGTTAGCGTCTTAGAGACAGGAAACATGTAGAAATATAGTTTTGTGATAAGCTAAATCGTTTTGTAATGTGTCAGTGGTGTTATCTGTGGAGTATAGTTCCTGGAGGTCAGAGGAGATATTAATGCATTGCTTAATGTATAAAATGTACACACATGTAGTTTAAAGTATTGTAATAAACACCGTATATTATCATAATATACAACATGGAATTTCTATAAAATGCTTGTGTTACAAGCATAATTTAACATTGTTATAAATATTATAATAAACAAATTCTACAAAGACGCAATCAATTATCAACAACACAAACATAACAAGATAGGTAAGTAAAACACGTATGCCCAAATGGCATCTCACTAGTGGGAAATGGTGAAGATCACAGCCACATTTGACCTTCTGTGATTCAAAGTCGTCTACTGTCGCTGACCATGTCAGGTTTGAAGAACCTAGGGAATGTGTTCTCGAGTTATTGAATGGACACCATTTGATGTACGGCCAGACAGACAGAAATGTGCAAAGCACTATACCCCTCATCACATATGGGGGTGTAATAAATAAAATAGCACATGATGATTTCAAAACAAACAAATATTCAATCAATATCACAGACAAACCAACAGCAATCCTATTCTCTCATCATTCACTCTTCTGTCAGACACTTCAAACAAAACCACTGAGCACCCACTTCCATACTATGCTCCACATCATCTCTTTCAACCACACACAAACATTCCAGATGTTTGGTGAGCAGCATTCGCCTATAAACGTTGCCTGAAAATTCCCAGACGAATACATACTGGTGAAAAACCATTTAAATGTGATGTTTGGTGAGCAGCATTCGCCTATAAACGTTGCCTGAAAATTCCCAGACGAATACATACTGGTGAAAAACCATTTAAATGTGATGTTTGGTGAGCAGCAGTCCCCTATAAATGTTGCCCGAAAATTCACTGACGAATACATACTGGAGAAAAACCATTTAAATGTGATGTTTGGTGAGCAGCAGTCCCCTATAAATGTTGCCCGAAAATTCACAGACGAATACATACTGGAGAAAAACCATTTAAATGGGATGTTTGGTGAGCAGCAGTTGGCTATAAGTTACCTGAAAATTCACACGCGAATACATACTGGTGAAAAACCATTTAAATGTGATGTTTGGTGAGCAGCATTCGCCTATAAACGTTGCCTGAAAATTCCCAGACGAATACATACTGGTGAAAAACCATTTAAATGTGATGTTTGGTGAGCAGCAGTCCCCTATAAATGTTGCCCGAAAATTCACTGACGAATACATACTGGAGAAAAACCATTTAAATGTGATGTTTGGTGAGCAGCAGTCCCCTATAAATGTTGCCCGAAAATTCACAGACGAATACATACTGGAGAAAAACCATTTAAATGGGATGTTTGGTGAGCAGCAGTTGGCTATAAGTTACCTGAAAATTCACACGCGAATACATACTGGAGAAAAAACATTTAAATGTGATGTTTGGGGAGCAGCAGTCCCCTATAAATGTTGCCCGAAAATTCATAGACGAATACATACTGGTGAAAAACCATTTAAATGTGATGTTTGGTGAGCAGCAGTCCCCTATAAACGTTGCCTGAAAATTCACACGCGAATACATACTGGAGAAAAACCATTTAAATGTGATGTTTGGTGAGCAGCAGTCCCCTATAAATGTTGCCTGAAAATTCACAGACGAATACATACTGGCGAAAAACCATTTAAATGTGATGTTTGGTGAGCAGCAGTTGGCTATAAGTTACCTGAAAATTCACACGCGAATACATACTGGTGAAAAAACATTTAAATGTGATGTTTGGGGATCAGCATTCGCCTATTATAAACGTTGCCTGAAAATTCACGCGCGAATACAAACAGGTGAAAAACCATTTAAATGTGATGTTTGGGGATCAGCATTCGCCTATTATAAACGTTGCCTGAAAATTCACACGCGAATACATACAGGTGAAAAACCATTTAAATGTGATGTTTGGGGATCAGCATTCGCCTATTATAAACGTTGCCTGAAAATTCACACGCGAATACATACAGGTGAAAAACCATTTAAATGTGATTTTTGGTGAGCAGCAGTTGGCTATAGACGTTGCCTGAAAATTCACATGCGAATACATAATGGTGAAAAACCATTTAAATGTGATGTTTGGAGATCAGCATTCGCCTATAGACGTTGCCTGAAAATTCACACGCGAATACATACAGGTGAAAAACCATTTAAATGTGATGTTTGGTGAGCAGCATTCGCCTATAGACGTTGCCTGAAAATTCACACGCGAACACATAATGGTGAAAAACCATTTAAATGTGATGTTTGGGGATCAGCATTCGCCTATAGACGTTGCCTGAAAATTCACACGCGAATACATACAGGTGAAAAACCATTTAGATATCATGTTTGTGGATCTGCAGTTACAATACCATTTCGATGCGTAGTGTGCAAATATCGCTGAAAATATACGTCAATGAATATCTTATCAAAAAAAATATACTCAAATTATGAACTCAAAGATATAAAATAAACACTAAATAGCAACTTCCCGAGATACAGAAAAATCATTTTATTTCAATGGGACGAAATTTAGTGGTTTTGGTAAAAAAGACCATTTCGATAGGACGTTAATTCGTGGATTTTGCATTTCTGGTGCTAAATACTAGGGTCAAAATTATTGTACGATGGGATTTGATTTCGTGGTTGAAGGTGAACCACAAAATCCATGAAATTTAATCCCCCACGAAAATTTATAATTTTACAGTATTTCAAATAAAACATGTACTCACAAATAACTGGACATCTGGTCACTAGAACATTCATCCCAGCTCAGTCACAGGACAGAATCCATAATGAAATGAAGTGAAGATTCTTGTTGATTCCTATGAAGAAGATGAAGTGAAGAACACTCTGTTAGGCGCCATTTTGTAACCTTTCTAAATCAGTCTTGTGATTGGATGTCAAATACAGTAGTGTTGTTATACAGTAGTTATTCACAGTTGTTATGTTTTTCAACCTGAAATATACAAATAATTAAAAAATATTTTACTTATAATTAATGAATTACTGCAACACATGTACATGAAACACAGTTCACACATTGCTATAACATAAAGAAGTTCTAGAGTCAGTAGTGACCTTACAAAGGTTAAACAACCATAATGCACCAGTAAGTTGGAAAAGCTGGGGTTTTAGTTTCCAGCTTCCCCCCGCTGGAAATGTTTTCTGCGAACCCAGTTTTTTTTTTTCGCTAAAATATATGGAGATATGAGGTCCTTTTCCCCTCCCTGCAAAGTATATATTTTTCCCCTAAAATTTCTAAATTTTCCCCTTTAAGTGCTCAATCTTTTTTTCCGAATAAATTGAATAAAATGATGTAATAAATGAATGCAGAATGGACTGAAGTAAGCTCATTTGACCTCGCATGCTTAAAATATCCCCAATAATCAATTAAACTAGACATAAGGAGAATTTTACAGTAATTTAAAATCCCTTTTAGCTTTTTCTGTGCGCTATCTTTCTCCTGCTATGGGACCTGACCCCTTTCCGGAAAAGTAAAAATAAAACTTTGGAACCAAATTCCAATACCCTGGGAACAATATTTAGTTGTTACGGACCGGGTAAATAGTATAGCAGAGATTTTACCATAACCTATTCCTGATGGGCCGTGAAAGGACAGGGGTTTGAAAACACAATCCCCGTCCATCCCTCTGGGACATTATCACAAACAGATTGAACGGATTCACCAGATCGGGATGGTTCGGCATGTCTTCGCGATGTTCTGGAACCCTTCCAGTAAGCTTCTGTAAGCTTTCGAAGCACTTCGGAACCGAAAAATAGTTTGGGTTGCTCAAGAACCAATCAGCATTCACTCCGCATCATTGGGCGAGGCTTCACAATCATTTAGCCATCCGAAGGAATGACGAATCATACCGAAAGCTCCCCAAAACGCCGAAGGAAAGAGTTCTACATACGGAAGCTATGCTGATCATGTTAAGAAGACATACCGAATAGTTACCGAAGGCACCAGTTGGTCGCGAAAGGGATGCCAAGTCGTCGCCATATATCCCGAATGGCAACGGAAGCAATGCCGTCAGTTTGCCGATAAGTTGAAATATTAGTTCGTCATCGTCTATTATATACATTGGTTACCTTTCTGCAATCTATCGACCTCAATTCATAAACTCTCCCTCATATCCCGCAACCTTTCCACACACTCGGGAAATATTCGGGACTAACTCCTGAACTGTCAGCATTCAGTCGCAAACGATACATTCGGCAACGTCTGATGTACCGCGTGTATACTGGTATAGCGCAACAGTTTGTATACCGATCAGCTAATACATCCCAAACAAGCACGATGACAAGGCTCCGCCCATTTTTATTTATAAATGATCCCGCAGGGTTCCCGAATCGAGCAGATTGTAATCGGCAACCCTTTCCCCATAGCATCGTGGTCTAGTGCACGGCAAGTGATTAACAAACACACAACAAAAGAAGTGATCATTATATATGGTACACTGATCGCCATAAAATTTGTTGATCTTGAACAAGTCACCAAACGAGTTACCATTTTTGCAAGTACAAAGGTATTTGAACAGTGCGAAACCAACTCGCGAAAATACATTACAAATTAAAACATTCAATGTCCACTATGCAACTCAGTACTACAGAGGTATACATAAAATAATATAAAGTTATGAAACAAACCACAAAAGCATCATACCGAAGTGTTTCTATACAAATAATTGCCTGACAGTAAAGAAATGACTTCTCTGAATCTCTCAAGCAGCCAACAGACTGTGACGTAGAAACGCGGGAAAACTGGAGGTGAATTGAACAACACTTACAATTAATGAAATGAGTCAATGTCCTAAATAATCCCATAATTAGGCAAGCCTTGAAAACACCAAGATATCAGAAATTATTCAAACACGAGTTTCTGTCACTGTTATACTTGTGAGTCTATCTGGGGAATGATATATCAGTCATTTATGTTCCTTTAATTCTTGTGTTTTCGTTAAATTTACACTTTTGGATGTTCTTGATTACCCGAAAATCATAATATAGAACAATGTTCCATAACTTAATCGAGTTAGAATAGAATAGAATAGAACAATGCTCCTTAACTTTATCGCGTTACAATCCAGGGTCATATGTATCAACATCACACCATCATTTCAGATGATCTTTAGTCGCAATGTTGACATTTTTGCCTACTTTCACTTTGTCTACTGTCACTTTGGGTCAAGTGTTGGAAGTTTAGAAATTTTATATTGTCGCAGCGAGGGAATCTATATATGGACCATGTGAACATATTGAACGTCTGATAAAAAAAACCTGGTAGTCCAATTAGGATACTGTATAGCATTCTAAGAAATTCTAAGGTGTTTTCAAGGGTGAAGCGAAGCCATTGCTATTTATTTGAAACACAAACAAATTATTGTTCCTCTTTGTATGATAAATATGCAGCATGCGTTATTAGCTCACCTGTAACATAGTGACAAGGTGAGCTTTTGTGATCACTCTTCGTCCGTCTTCCGTCAACAATTGGCTTGTGTACACTCTAGAGGCAACAATTTTGATCCAATCACCATGAAACTTTGTCAGAATGTTGTTCTCAATGAAATCTAGGCCAAGTTTGAAACTGGGTCATGTGGGGTCAAACCCTAGGTCACTAGATCAAATCTTAGAATAACCTTGTGTACACATTGGTCGCCATTTAGATCCAATGAAATATGGTCAGAATGTAAGTTGTATTGATACCTCGACCAATGTGCAACAGGTGAGCGACCTATGGCCCTTTGGGCCCTCTTGTATAATTAAGTGGTAGATAATTATCTTAAACTGATGAATTTGTTCCATGGCAACAGCAACGTACACGAAAACAAATATTTTGTGCATCGAATTATCTTAAGTTTACATAATTATATATAATTTAGTGATGCAATGACGCACAATTCTGATTAATATACATACAAGCAAGGCAAGCCACTGTTGTCAGTCTCGAGATCTATACAGGACACTGAGCACGAAATTCCATACCCATTTTTGATTTTGGACATGTATAGTGTTGTGTGCCACATACCACGCCATACTGACTTTGACCTCTTCATGACTTTCACTGATGTAGGTAGTATTATTCACCAGATGAGCGGAGTAGCAGACGAGGATAGGTAAAACTGACAATGCTTTTAACAATCTAAAACAATTGGAAACCGCCGAAATATTTTGATTATAACAAATATCAAATTATTGCCAAAATTACTGAAATCATGATAATTGATAAATCACTTATGAACAGTTTCTGAGATTTTGAACAAATTATTACATACATTAACAAAGTAGAATTTAAACACTAAGGTTATAAAAAAAACGTTCTATGAGTCCACTATATGCAGTACGCATATTTAAGCATATTAAAGATATAGTAGTACACTGTTAACATAAATGAACAATAAACTTAGAAGTCAATTAAGACTCCGCTGGGTATTTACGACACATTGAATCACCACTAATTAAGGTAAGTATAACAGTATATAATGTGCACTCCAAAAACAATGGTACCTAAAAAGAAACAAATGCATTGCGACAAAATGTAATTCAACTGAATGATGAAATGCAGACATGTCAAAAGAATAAACGTTGCTGTATATACATATCAACCGATGAGTGGTGTTGCAAAGATTGGCCGTATGTGTGAGTCCACGAAGCACTTAACATCCCGTATATGCCTAGGCGATGACATTGTTCAGCAAAGGTTCAAATTCCATCATTATAATAGCTACTAGTGGAACTTACCGCTCATTGAGGCACAGACTGACATGCAATGGCATTTAAGTACGAAATTACATACATGCACCACAAACAATAAATCTAAGGACAATATAGATCTATGCAAGATTCCACCTCATTAAAGCAAACTCGATCTTCTCACACACAACTTAAATATAATGTCGCTATGGGGCTATATAATTCGAACTCTGCAATTCCACAAAGGGAGATCATCGCGTCACAGTTCCATGTCTATTTCAGCCGTCAGTCAACTGTCAATCTAGTCTGGTTCCCGATTTTCCTAACGGGAAGCAACTCCACACTACTGTCAATCACCATTGTTTACTAGAAATATAGAATTTACAAAACTCTGCTACATCGCATTTATCGCTCCAAAACCATCCATACAAAATATTATCAAATCCCACACAGCAACTCAAACTCATATTACTCAATATTACATATTTTGACCCCGGCCATTTAGTTTCGCAACAAACAAATGGTGTCAAATCAACAAAGGCCCGCAACCTCTTTCAAAACAATGATAATTTAACTTCCAGTAGGAGAGCTTTAACAATTAAATATTCTACGTTTGTTTGACAAGTTTGGGAAAATATAATAATGAAATGTTTGGATATTTAAATATTTTATTTCACCGAGTGAATTTTAAATGGAAAATGTTGGATTTTTTTCAAGCGTCTGCTTTCAGAATTCACAGAGCTATTATTTGACGGAGCTTAAACCATAAGTCCCCTCCGGTTTCACCGGTAGGGGACTAATAAGAACGCAAAAGGCGTGAGTAATTCAAAGATGCAAAAAATGGAATTTAGATAAAATATTTGATATTTGCCATTTGATGTAAAAAAAACTCTATATTATACCGAAACTGTAAATAATTACTTATATCACTAAAAAGGGGCTGAATGCACTACTATGACTAATCATCTACATAGGGCCCTTTGACCGTTTTAAGCCGCTTTTAGTTATTTTTTTTATATAAAGTTCCAACTTTATTTTAAGATATTATAAATAACTTTTCATTTGTGTACGTGTACCAACGCCAAAGTGGACTCAACAACAAAGTGCATTCATACACAACAAAAAAATCATAGAGTCAAATAAATCTTCGAAATAAATCGTCGACAGGCAGTGTGCGAACTAACCTTGACAATATGTTTGTTACTTTGCACGACAAAAACATTGAACATATTAGATTCTAATTTGCAAAATTATTTTTTATTTCAGATTTAAAACGCCATCTACTAGACACGTACATCAGGGATTGTTGTACCCTATCTGTGTCAGCATTGCACCAAGAGGAAGAAGAGGATTTTTTCAAAGTTTATCAAACTCCAACAATGCATCAAGTAGACTACCATAGATCTGATAGAACACAGGAACACTACAACATTTCATCATATAGGGATATATTTGTGAAGGACGAACAAAGTTTCCAAAACATTTATGTCACTGGTGATGCTGGTGTTGGTAAGACTTCGTTGTGTAAATGTTTATGTTTGTTATGGTGTAAATCACAGACTGGGGTAACAGTAGACAATCCAGAAATACAAAGCGACATCAATTTCTTGGCCAGATTCGATTTTGTATTTTATGTTTCACTCAGAGATACAGAATGTAGGGATGTAGTCAGCATGATTGTTGATCAGTATTTTTACTCGGACAGTAAAGTAGATCGCGCAACCATTGAACATGTTTTGAAACAACATAAATGTTTGGTTGTATTTGATGCTTTTGATGAGTGGTCGCCAAGGTTACGCGGTAAAAGAGAATGTAGAATACCGGATCGAGTATATTCGGACACGTGTGTGTACCTTACAACATGCCGACCATACAAAATTGAAAATGTACGCCTGTCGCGTCGAGAGATTGATCAATATGTTCGTATCAGTGGCATACATGGGGAATCTTCTAAACGTTTCATTGCACAAGTAGTCGAACATATGAACAAAGAAAATGGTGCTGAAAAGAATGCGGACGATTTCATAAAAGAAGTCGAGGAATGCGGTCTAATTGAACAACTATGTATACCTATGATTGCTTCACACTTGGTAGTGGTGTGGTTTGCACAAAAACTTACAGATATGTCTATAGCATTACTGTATGGTAAAATTGTAGAGTTGCTATTCACTCGTGCGAAACAGAGAAATGTTAAGTCACCAGCCTCACCACCGTGTGAAGTGCAATTTCGTGAAATTATATCAAAGTTTAGATATTTCAATGAGCACAAGTATTTGATACAGAAATTATGTATACTGTCGTTCAAATCATTGTTTATACAAGAAGGGGAAGATTTCAGTCTAGTTTTTACAAGGGAGCAGTTAATGTCCGAGCCATATGTATTAGTTGATGATGAAATGGACTTCTTGTGCAAGATAGGCATTTTATCCAAGAATAAAGTTATTGGTTGCTTTGAAGAGCGCAAACAAAAATTGTCATTCTTGCACACGAGTTACATGGAATTTTTTGCGGCATTGTTTTTATCTTCTTTTGATACAGAAAATATACTAGATAGAATAGAATTGACCTCAGTCAAAGATGTTGTAAAATATCAAAATTTCTTCATTCTACTTGCTGGAATGTCGTATCAAAAAGTTCAATTTTTGTTTGACAAAATTTACATGGCAATGTCAGATGATTTAGATGTGTGCAGGATAAATGATTTATTTCACAATCACTTACACGACATGCTCAAATTACTACAGGCTATCGTGATAAATTGTTGGAAAGAAGGTGGTAGATGTAATGATCCAAACCCTTTATTACAGCTTCAAGATTTTATTTTTGATGACGACTCAGATCTTCATACTTTAAAACATTTAATATCAAACGCTTCTTTTGTGAACTCTTTACATTTATATAGAGGTCGATATTTAGAACATGTTGACTGGATTTCAAAAATCCAATGTTTTAAAGTTAGCAAAATTGAGCCTGGTGATTATCCAAAGTTTAATGAGTTCATGTTACAGAATTTAGCAACTTTGCGCACTCTTTCCATTGAGGGCGATTTCAATATCAATGCAATGGTGTTAGCATTACCTGTACACATTCCCCAATATTTGACATCACTTGGTCTGTCTAAGATTAAAATGCAACACAAGGATTTACAAGACCTCGTATATTTTCTATCTGACAATGTTCTCATTGAGAACTTACATTTGGAATATTTGTATTGTGCTAATCACCAGGAAAGTGACACTGGTTGTACGTTGACTTTAACTCTCCATGGCCATACAAAACTTAATACATTAAATCTGCAGGATGTTAATATTTTGTGCCACAATGTCAACGGTTCTTGTTTAAAGAGCATATTATTGCGGCCATTATCTGAGAGGATCGTTAGTTGTTATACCGATATTTTGACTTGTATTCAGAAGTCGCAACTTGAGTTCATTAGCATCAATGGATTTAACAAGTTAGATAACCATACAATCAGTACATTGGTATCGACTATCAAATCTCTCTCAGAAATTACATTGCTTGAGCTGTACTCCATGAGTTTGCCGGATGGTGTATTATTACAATTACACCCTGGTGTAGCTGAAGAGCTCAAAATAAATGTATATAATGTTAACATGAGTCGTCAATATTTTCATTCTTTCGTTGACTCATGTAGAGTGTGACAACTGGTGGGTTACTTGGGTTTGGGACTCTCAGCATGGCTCCATATTGAAATGTGTCAGGTTTCATGTAAATGTTGATATAAAGTAAAACAAAAAACTCGTCCAATTTTCTATGATTGTTTTACTTTGTCAACTTTGAGTTGGCACCTGGTTGCAATCGACTGTGTCTTGTGAATATTTCATTGGCTCGAGCGTCGATGAACTGACTTATGCGGGTACCACATGGAGCCAGAAATGGCTGTATAACCGGAAGTGGTGAGTATTCCAAAGGAACATTCAAAGTTATACCCGTGAGTATTAGGTAGGCCTAATCTATAGTACGTTTTCACGGGAAGATACCGCGGTATTTAAGTGCCAGAAATGGGACAATTTGTCATTTCTGAAATACTTTTCAGTGTTTTCCATCCAACTATAGAGGTAAACTGGTTAGCAACCTAGAGCTAGTCTCGCGAGTATCGGAGCTGTACACCGGACAAGTTAAAGAACCAAGGTGTCTGTTCGGAATGAGCTAGGGCAGCGCGCCCGGATTCCCTGTATCACATGAAGCATGTGTTGTCTCTTCTTCAGCTAAACACAAGACCCCATTGAATGGAGGAATGGGTACATTGTAATACTATCTAAGAAAGGCGACATTAGTGACTGCCAGAGCTGGAGAGGAATACAACTGCTATCAATACCAAGCAAGACTTTAACCCGCGTCATTTTAGAAAGAATCCAGAAAATAAAGTCGTTATTATTATTATTATTACTATTATTATTATTATTGCTGTTGTTATTATTATTATTATTATTATTATTATTATTATTATTATTATTATTATTATAAGAAAGCAGTAGATGCCAGTCTGAGAGAAGATCAAGCCGGATATAGAGCAGGAAGACATTGTACAGACCAGATAGCCACATTGCGAACCATCCATAGAATGGCGTACATCACTATGCATTAACTTCGTCGACTACAAAAAAGGCGTTTGATATGGTTGACAGAACAGCGATCTGGAGTATTCTGTGGAACTATGGTATTCCGGAGAAAATTGTCAACATCATACTGGGTGATGAGGACAGCATTGGAACAACCAAGAGAAATTCAGCGGACGCTGACGCAACAACTTGAAGATTTAGATTTCGCAGATGACATAGGACTTTTATCTCACACATCCACACATATCCAAGAGAAAACAGAGAGACTACATACTATAGCAAAGAGAACAGGGTAAGAGATCAACACCGAGAAGACAAAGAGTTTGCGAATCCATGCAGCCCATGATAGACCGATAAGGTTTGGAGATGAAACAGTGAAAGACGTCGCAAAATTCACCTTTCTCGGAAGTATCGTCAGCAAGACAGGCGGCACTGACGAGGATGTCAAAGCGAGGATTGGCAAAGCCAGATACGCTTTTGTCACCTTGAAGCCCGTTAGGAATAGCAGGAGTATCTACCTGAAGACAAAACTTAGAATCTTCAATTCCAATTTGAAGATTGTTCTCCTTTACGGGTCTGGCCAGGCAACACTCAAAGACGATAGACAGCAAGGTGCAAATTTCATTAACAACTGCATCAGATGGCCAGACAGATTATCAAAATAAGAACTATGTATGGCGAAGGACAAACCAGATACACCTCACTGACACTATCTGACAGAGGAAACGGAAATGGATTGGGCATACTCTCAGAAGAGACACAAACAACCTCGCCAAGTACGCGTTAGACTGGAACCCACAAGGCAGCAGGAGAAGAGGCAGACCAAAACATGACATGGAGAAGAACCCTCGGCACATGGCTCCAAAGATCCAGGATGTCATGGAGAGAAGAAAACCAGACGGCACATAGTGAAAAGATTGTACCAAATGGCGAGCTGTGGTGACGGCCCTATGTCCCAGACTGGATGAAGAGGACTAAGTAAGTTGCCGAGAGGTTTAAATAATTACAACTACTAGTACCCAGCAGTAATGAGTTCCCACATTTGCCATGGTGAGGCTTTATGTGTAATATTATATATGTATCCAGATGCCATGATGGACACACTGTGACATTTAGGCTAGATTAACCAGTAAAAACATATCAACAAAAAGTTAAAAACAACCGTAAGTATCTTATTATTTGAACGACTTTCACGAAATGTATTTGACGCTCATCTCCAGAATGAGCACTACCCATGCAACTTCAACGAATAATGTTGTGAAATAGATCACAGTTTATGCCCGATACCAACTCAACTGTCAATAGTCTGGGTAAAATACAAACAACAGGCCCTACTATCTCTATCTATATATCTTTACTACCGAACACCTTGTCAGAGTATTATTGGCAGGCCAGGTGATTTAAGAAAGAAAAAAAGTAAATTATGTTTAAAAGAAGAAAAGAACAAAGAACACAGAACATAGAACAAATAAAAAAATAATGATATATAAAACTGAAGGTGGTGGTCAACTGCCTGCTTGAATGGTTCTAGACCAGACAGTGCTGTAATGTATAGATAAATTATAAACCAACACATTCATCGCCAGATTTTGCACACAACTTAATGCACACTATAACATTAGAGCTACGTAAGCTATGTGATGTTTTTAAACCACAACAAGGGAGCTAACTGCGTAGGAACCATCCAATGTGAAAATGCGGCAGTGTTTTAGTCCTTAACCCTGGAAGCGACGACAAAAAAGTTTGTACAAAAGCATCTTCGTATGTTTCAATAAGTTTATGTATTTTATCGTAGCTTTGATAAGTTTGCTGTATTTCAAAGATTGAATATCTTACCGTCTAAAATTTGTTTGATTGACATTGCATGAGATAGCGGTTCTTTCTGCAGAAATGGATTACAAAAGTTGTTGGGTCGCGAAAACGTGTTACTTAGTGGTCAGAGCTACAGATAAGCTGCATAGTGGGGTAATTACCCAATTAATTTTCTTAAAACCCAATAGATTTTGAGAGGAGGGAGTAAGAAAAAGCAATTACAATCTGAAATACCCAAATAGAAACTGAGAAAAGGATGATATAGTGAAAGGCAGTGGTTAGGATTACGGTACCGTAATCCTAGACCCACAGGCTAGGATTACGGAAGTTTTTATATCGAGTACAATTAAGCGTGCAGGTCGCCTTATATTGCATGTTGACATTAATATTTCATGAATGATACCAATATTGGTATATTTACCATCGAGTAATCAGTTTTGGTTATGGTAAAGATCGATATACCGTATGGTAAAGATAATAAACGGCGGAAAATATCCAAATGCAAATACGTTTGATACTGTATTATAAAGCATGTACTTTTATCTACGCATTGATAAAGGTATTAAAATTGAACAAGAATACTTCAACATATATCATGAATGCCGCTCGTGTGATCAGAGTAAACACGAACGTATGTATACACGAATGTATATACGTTCGTGGAGCAAAAAAAAACATTGAATGAACGTTGAATTTTATTTTAAAAATGCATACAGGATCGATTGTTTACATAATTCTAGTTTTAAAAGATTCCTAATGACATGAAAAGCGTAATCAGTTACAAATTAAAACAAATATTTAAGAAACTAAATATGACCATATTTGGAATTCGTATCACTACGCGCTGTCACAACGTAGATCCACTAGCAGGCTATGTAAATTGCGAATCAGCAAACGGTTTATAGCAACTTAATGTTTATTTCGAGGACCGAATGACGAACACACATATCAGATCTATTACCGAAATTAGCAACACAATTTGTTTCAATCATGACAATCAATTTCAATGGAACTACATTTGTGTATTCGACCACGTACATTAATTAATTTATAAACATTCGGACTGCCTCTATTTTCTTCCCCTGCAAAGACGAAATATTAGCGAAGTAAAATTCGAAGCATGAAATACTGATATTTCTATTAATTTGTCTATAAATATATCAATATTTGTATAATTTCATGAAATAACGATGACATCATGCAATATAAGGCGAACTGCAAGCTTAAATGCACTCAGTATAAAAACTTCCGTAACTCTAGACAGCCCTAGCTAGGACTCGCTAGGATTACGGAACTTCCGTAATCCTAGCCTGTGGGTCTAGGATTACGGTACCGTAATCCTAGCCACTGCCATAGTGAAAACCAGTACATACAGGGCTCTACAAATCCTATAGTCCGACGTCCGGGACAACTCTAAATCCGTTTCGGACAACTGACTTTGTGCAAAAATTTAGTCCCGGACAACTCTAATTTCAAAGGACAATAAGATCGGAAAACCGTCCAAAAATGCGTATTATCAAATTCTACATCTGATATTTACTCTCGGTGACAAAATATTACGACCCCATGTGGCCTTCCGGACATTGCAATAGACAATCGATAGTCAGATAATCCGTGTCAATTACCGATAATCAAGCACCACGGGAGATCTTCTTGCATGCTTGAATCAACAAACAACTGCAAACTCGCGTCGAAGCTCCACCTTCTCTAATTTGATTGGATAAAATTCGGTACAGTGACAGTCTATGTGCAACCGTGCACGTGCACAATATTGACGAGTAATTAATTTAAATCTTTCGCTAAAAGACGTATCAATAATGAAAATCATCAGATACCTGTAATGCACGTATATTCCGCAATAATCATTCCTACATAGAAATATAACAGTAATCCAACAAACTTGCAACTCGAGTAAAAAATTAGCAAGCAATCGACACCACCTGCGAAAATCTCGGTCAAGGTTTTTAGAAGCAGTCGGCGCCGCTCTACTGTAAGATCTAACGACTTCAAAACGTACCGCGCGGCAACTCAGTAAAAGAGCGACGTCTTTGATGTGCAGATGTCGTAATGTATGCGATATTTGTGGGTATTAAATTTGAGTAATTGACACGCTATTATTGAAAATCAGCGAGGTATTTGTCACGGGTTGCCGAGAGTAATTTACTGAACTATTTAATTGGAACTTTTGGACATTTAACTTGTTGAATATTCGTGACGCATAATACAGGTTTGCCAAGAACGGTACGGCAGTATCCTTTCAATTTCACATCATAATTAAGTATGTAATATATCTTGACAAGTTAAGACTCATTAATTGACTGGTACAAATCACAAATGATCGGAAATAAGACGACGAGATACACGCGAGTGACCCGATTTCAGATACATACGCATTTTCGGACAAGTTCGTTTTTTGGTTGATTATGTTTATCAACTTTATGTTTCTTTAGTATTATTGGCTACTAGCTATCAAAAATAAATTAAAATCATTTTCCATTGTTATTTAAGTACTGTAGTAAAGTGTGGCATCTGTCAAACATATGATGCAACATGTAGAAGAATCATTTAGTGATTGATTGCACCAAAATACTAAAAAAAAATCCTTTCAAAGTCATGTGGAAGTTCATGTCCTGAGTTGTTTTACTGCTCTAACCCTGCAATATCTTGCTTTGAATTGTGTAGCCAACCTGCCAAACTTGATATTTAACTCATTCAAACAGCTAGTCAAACAGAGTGTGATTAGCCACTTAGTACTTAGCACAACCACCGCTCAGTGCATACTTGCAACATCAGAACACTGATACAGAATTATATACAGAACAAACTTTACTAGGTAGTGTCAACGTGCAGTCGGAATCCATTCTCGTTTAACCAGCGTGTTTTTCCTGCGTAATACAGGGATATAAATATATAGGGACTTGACTATACACTGATTCATGAGAATGTCGGGATCTGACTTGGACAAGTTCAAATTCAACATATGAACTACAATATGATATTATGATTTACATTGACAATAGTATGTAGCTTCCTGAATTGAAGAGCATATATCCTTGTCTTGAGCTCACATATAGGGCTACCTATGGTGAAACGCTTTAATAAAATAATGTGGCCTTTAGTTATGAACGCGACCCGACTCCTGCTTGTTTTAATTGGGACAACTGAACTTAAAATTCGGACAACTCTATTTTGTCATGGTCAGTTGTCCGGGACAACTCTACCAAGAAAACATTTGTAGAGCCCTGACATAAAATATCATTTACCCTATGAGTTTTATTAAATACCCAAATAAAATTTGTCAAAACCCAATCAAAATTGAAACTGGGGGGTAAAATACCCAATGGACTTAAACCTTATCTGTAGCTCTGGTGGTGTTCCCCAATATCGGGATATCAACTACAACTATCGTTCGTTTTCTGTATTAAAACATGATCTCTTCTTTTATTGCAACTAATCATTCTGTCTCAGGGCATGATTAAAGCACATTAAATGCACCAGTCAATATTTTGACTGTCTGCTCTGATTCTGAAACCCTACTCTGGAGAATTAAATGCTTTTAATGTCTAATTCCCTGTCTTAGAAACAGAGCAGAAGTCTATTCCCTGTTACTCGGTGTCGATTAAATCATAAGGTTGTAAAATTCTCACCTGTCGGGAAAATTTGTCTGTCATTACACTGCAGCAACCAAGGGCTTGTAGGATATTGACTGGTGCATAATGGCTGCATAACTGCATAATTCTAATCAATTTACCCAGGAATCTCCCTCTTATGATCTATCAGAACACTGTCTCACATCAACTCGTGAGTAACATGGCTACACTGTCTGACATAAACTTGTGAGTAACATGGCTACACTGTCTTACATCAACTCGTGAGTAACATGGCTACACTGTCTGACATAAACTTGTGAGGAATATGGCTACACTGTCTCACATCAACTCGTGAGGAACATGGCTACACTGTGTCGTATAAACTCGTGAGGAACATTGCTACACTGTCTCACATAAACTCATGAGGAACATGGCTACACTGTCCCGCATAAACTCATGAGGAACATGGCTGCACTGTTTCACTTCAATTTGTGAGGAACATGGCTACACTGTCTCACATAAACTTGTGAGGAACATGGCTACACTGTCTCACATCAACTTGTGAGGAACATGGCTACACTGTCTCACATGAACTCATGAGGAACATGGCTACACTGTTTCACATAACTCGTGAGGAACATGGCTACACTGTTTCACTTCAATTTGTGAGGAACATGGCTACACTGTCTCACATAACTCGTGAGGAACATGGCTACACTGTCTCAAATGAACTCATGAGGAACATGGCTACACTGTTTCACTTCAATTTGTGAGGAACATGGCTACACTGTCTCACATCAACTCATGAGGAACATGGCTACACTGTCTCACAAAAACTCATGAGGAACATGGCTACACTGTTTCACTTCAATTTGTGAGGAACATGGCTACACTATCTCACATCAACTCGTGAGGAACATGGCTACACTGTCCTACATAAACTCGTGAGGAACATGGCTACTCTGTCTCACTTAAACTTGTAAGGAACATGGCTACATTGTCTCACATGAAATCATGATGAACATGGCTGCACTGTTTCACTTCAATTTGTGACGAACATTGCTACACTGTCTCACATCAACTCGTGAGGAACATGGCTACACTGATTCACTTCAATTTGTGAAGAACATGGCTACACAGTCTCACATCAACTCGTGAGGAACATGGCTGCACTGTTTCACTTCAATTTGTGACGAACATGGCTACACTGTCTCACATCAACTCGTGAGGAACATGGCTACACTGATTCACTTCAATTTGTGAAGAACATGGCTACACTGTCTCACATCAACTCGTGAGGAACATGGCTACTCTGTCTCACATAAACTCGTGAGGAACATGGCTACACTGTTTCACTTCAATTTGTGAGGAACATGGCATCTCTGTCTCACATCAACTCGTGAGGAACATGGCTACACTGTTTCACTTCAATTTGTGAGGAACATGGCTCTACTGTCTCACATCAACTCGTGAGGAACATGGCTACACTGTCAAACTTGTGAGGAACATTGCTACACTGTCTCACATCAACTCGTGAGGAACATGGCTACATTGTCTCACATCAACTTGTCAGAAACATGGCTACACTGTCTCACATCAACTTGTGAGGAACATGGCTACACTGTCTCACATAACTCATGATGGACATGGCTCACTGTCTCACATAAACTCGTGAGGAACATTGCTACACTGTTTCACTTCAATTTGTGAGGAACATGGCTACACTGTCTCACATCAACTCGTGAGGAACATGGCTACACTGTCAAACTTGTGAGGAACATTGCTACACTGTCTCACGTAAACTTGTGGTGAACATGGCTGCACTTGCCCACATCAATTCGTGAGGAACATGGCTACACTGTCTCACATAAACTCGTGGTGAACATGGCTACACTGTCTCACATAAACTCGTGGTGAACATGGCTACACTGTCTCACATAAACTCGTGTGAACATGGCTACACTGCCTCACATAAACTCGTGGTGAACATGGCTAAACTGTCTCACATAAACTCGTGAGGAACATGGCTACACTGTCTCACATAAACTTGTGAGGAACATGGCTACACTGTCTCACATAAACTCGTGGTGAACATGGCTACACTGTCTCACATAAACTTGTGAGGAACATGGCTACACTGTCTCACATAACTCGTGAGGAACATGGCTACACTGTCTCACATAAACTTGTGAGGAACATGGCTACACTGTCTCACATAAACTTGTGAGGAACATGGCTACACTGTCTCACATAACTCATGATGAACATGGCTACACTGTCTCACATAAACTCGTGAGGAACATGGCTACACTGTCTCACATAAACTCGTGAGGAACATGGTTACACTGTCTCACATAAACTTATGGTGAACATGGCTACACTGTCTCACATAAACTCGTGAGGAACATGGCTACACTGTCTCACATAAACTTGTGAGGAACATGGCTACACTGTCTCACATAAACTCGTGGTGAACATGGCTACACTGTCTCACATAAACTTGTGAGGAACATGGCTACACTGTCTCACATAACTCGTGAGGAACATGGCTACACTGTCTCACATAAACTTGTGAGGAACATGGCTACACTGTCTCACATAAACTTGTGAGGAACATGGCTACACTGTCTCACATAACTCATGATGAACATGGCTACACTGTCTCACATAAACTCGTGAGGAACATGGCTACACTGTCTCACATAAACTCGTGAGGAACATGGCTACACTGTCTCACATAACTCATGATGAACATGGCTACACTGTCTCACATAAACTTGTGAGGAACATGGCCACACTGTCTCACATAAACTTGTGAGGAACATGGCCACACTGTCTCACATAAACTCATGAGGAACATGGCTACACTGTCTCACATAAAATCGTGAGGAACATGGCTACACTGTCTCACATAAACTCGTGAGGAACATGGCTACACTGTCTCACATAAACTCGTGAGGAACATGGCTACACTGTCTCACATAAACTTGTGAGGAACATGGCTACACTGTCTCACATAAACTCGTGAGGAACATGGCTACACTGTCTCACATAAACTTGTGAGGAACATGGCTACACTGTCTCATATAAACTCGTGAGGAACATGGCTACACTGTCTCACATAAACTCATGGTGAACATGGCTACACTTTCTCACATAAACTTGTGAGGAACATGGCTACACTGTCTCACATTAACTCGTGAGGAACATGGCTACACTGTCTCACATAAACTCGTGAGGAACATGGCCACACTGGCTCACATAAACTCGTGAGGAACATGGCTACACTGTCTCGCATAAACTTGTGAGGAACATGGCTAAACTGTCCAACATAAACTCATGAGGAACACGGCTACACTGTCCCACATAAACTCATGAGGAACACGGCGGTATTTAATACTCTAGATGTGTGACGTAAGGATGAAGCTTGCCTTCCATGCCATCGACGCTACAATCCGGGGTTGTGCCGCAATATTTCTGGATTTTCGCCACATAAATTCTCTCAATTATTTGTGATGGCAAGAATTGATGAAGCTTGATGAAGAATCCATGGATGTACAAATAAATGTACGCCACAGAATGGTTATGTGACGTTGTTTGGGAACTGACGCATAGGCATTGGTAGGCAGCTTTGATCTTGTTGGGTTTGAAAACCCTGTTATATAGATAGTCGGCATTGCTCTTCCTTTGAGAAGCGCTCAAGCATTTTTTACTTTTAAAAGAAAAATTAAGTTACCAAATTTCTAGGGCTCTTTTCAGCTGTTAAGCCGCTCAAGCACCCTTTGACATTTAAACCTCCCCTGGTCATTGGGCTACCTATGGAAATCTACGTTTGTGTTTCCCTGGGGAGACTATTTCTCTCCTATGGGTGTAGCTGCCAACATCGATCTCATCACCCTGGAATAGACGCTGCCTTCAAATGTACCAATTTACACCTTGTTGGAGTGGAGCATGTGTGTTATTCTTGCTCAGAGAAATTAACCAGTGGTCCACAGGTCCAGACGTGAGTTGAACCCTGAACCTCTTGATCCCTAAGCATGCGCCCTACCTCTAGGCCACTGCTCCGCACTACTTTTGGAAAACCAACTTAAAACCATTGGAAGTCATATCTCTGTTATGGGGAACATATTCTTGGATGCCTTATGTTAAACCTGTCCCCAACCTCTTACAATGTTGAGATCTCAATATCGGGTCTTAGGCCAAGAGAAATTAGTGCCCAATTATGTGTCCCACATACAGTGATGAGACTGCATGATGTGTGTAGGATTAGCAACCACAGGTCAAAATTTTAATGTTCTTGGAATGGTGATTTTGTTTAATCATTAGAAAGAGATTGAAAAATGCTGCACAAAACAGGTGGAATTTTGAAAATATCTCTACCCTATCAAAAGTTATGTCAATTTTTGCGATCAGAATTATGACAATTTTGCGGAATATTTCTTACATATTCGTATAGCGGTTAGTCGACCGCTCGCGGAACCGTCTTTTAATGAAAAAAATCTTAAACTCACATATTTTATTTATTTTTTCTTCAATTTTCAAGATTTTCACCAGTTTTATGTAGTTTTTCCTGCTCTTTCTGATTTTGATGTTGTTTTTTATGTTCAACACTGTGTTCTCATGCTATATATGAAATAATTACATAAATTGGTGCAAAAATAATACAAAAAATGGTACATATTTTCATTTTTAATGTACATAGTTATAGCAATTGCATGACAACTCACAAACATTTGATAAAACAAAACAACACATAAATAATGAATAACAAATACTTTAACAAACATAAAATTGATATGCAAGTGATAATAAATAGGCATATTAATGAGACAGTTGACCTAAATGTTGACTGACAATTTGCATGAAAATCATTTACTTAAAAGAACAGTTCTTTGTACCTTTGGAATAAATCATTGACTTCCAAATAGTTTGGGAAGAACCACTGTCTGCCATTATTACAACAATCAGGGAGCACTTTTTTACTTATCACAAACTGTTTATCTACGACCTGGACGTCTTTACGCGATGGCCACATGAATGTACCAGGTTTTTTGCACGGGGTCATAAAATTCACTGTTGCGTTTTCAGGAGATTTACTACTAACAACACAACCTGGATACCAGGCATCTTGGTATGCAACAATGATGTATTCATTTTCTGTAAAACCATTGTCCATGTTGGGCAGAAGGGACACTAATGTTGATTCATCATCACCATACTCATCACCTGATTCACAGTCATTTCCATCAATTTTGCGACGTTTCGCTTTTCTTCCAGTTTCCATTTGACTTAATATTTCTTGTTGGACATCTTTGTCTTCCTGTAGATGCCTTTTTCTAAGATTAATTCCTCCCTGGCGTGCTTTTTTCATTGTGAGGCTTTTTTCACCATCTGACATGTCGGTTAGCCATGACACCAACTGTGATCTGTTACGTTTCAACATTTGAACGGAGGAATGATGATGTAAGGACGCATTGGGTCTTCGGCGTTGACTTGAATCCAAATCTCCGAAGTGGTGCTCACATCCAAGATTGTTGACCTGCGCGAATTTTGTTCTTTTCATTGCTGTCTTGGTTGGTGCAACACTAAATCTACCACCTGGTAGGAAGTCCACAAGTTGCTTTGTTATAGTTTTCAGTAGGGCCTTACAAACGATTGTAATAAACTCGTGTAACATTTTTTCATCGGTGTCAGGAGATGAAGTGTCTAATTTACTCAAATACAGGTGAAGATGTGGGATTATCATTGTCTCATCAGTAATCCAGTTATACTCAGGACTAAATAGGTAGGTTGGATTCTCAGCACATTCAACGAGGAAATTTTCTAGTCTTTGGACATACACATGAAGTTCTAAGTATGAAACACTACCGGATGTAACAAGCCACCAATATGGACCAGTTACCTTCACAAACACAGCTGTCAATCCTCTCAACATAGTTTGAACAGTTGGTGACTTCAGGTCTGCTTCCACTGACAAAATCTTTCTATTGGGGGTTGGGACAGTTTTTATTACTTCTAAGAAGTCTTCACTATGAAGATACACTTCAGCTGCAGTTTGGAATAAGGAGTTGAAGCGATTGTCCTTATAGTTTCCTATTGTCGACTTAATACCTTTCATGGCGCACTGACTCTCCCATCTGTCTCTCAAGCCAAGATGATCTCCAACAGGTCCAAAGATTCCAGATGCTGTATATACTATCCGTTCAATTGTAGTCTGCTTGTTACTCCAGAATTTAAACATAGGGAGTTGGTCGCGCCCAATTGGTCCTGTTGCTGCTGTAAGTTCTTTTTCATAAGTTTTGATGTCAAGTGTTGCATATCTATGAAAACCCAGCAGAACATGAGCCATACAATGAAATTGGTAAACGCTTTCTTTTTCCCGATCATCTCCACACTGACTCAGCACACTATCCCGCCAGTCACTTAACAGCTTGTTTGCAAGTTTCTCATTACTAGCCCTGTCGCTCATGGTGAAAGACAATTTATGTAGCGAATCCGCCAAAAATGTGTTTGATATTTCAGGATTCTTAACTGTATCAGCCAACTCATTAAATTGTTTCTCTGTCACAGAATGAATTACTTTAGCAGTTTCTCTGGCAACCTTTGTAAAACCTATACTCATTATTTCCCCATTACTACACGTCACTGTTGTGTCCACTATTTTCTCTTTTTTCCTAGTTGTCCCATCTCGACAGATACCAATATTTTCTGAGTCCACAATCCGGGTTGCAATATAATGTTTTGCGAGGTAGTGTCCTTCATCTACAATATTTCGGACAGTGGTAGGAGTAGGTAAATCTGCCTTGTTGAATTGATGATTGAACAAGTGCTTTCCGACTACTTCAATGGCACTTGATATTTTTGCTGTACTGATTTCCAATGCGAACAATTCAATTACACATAGCCGCACACAGTCACTGAAGGACGAATCACTATTCTTCGTTTCACATTTGAAGTCTTTGCTGCAGTCCTTGATACATTCCACCTCATTTTGCAAGTATTCTATCTCGTCTTGTTTCTTCTTTAACTGAAGTTTGAAGGAATTTATAGAGGATTCATCTTTATTTCTATAAGAAAAAATCTTCTGCTTATAATGACAGGCTAGTTTCTGGGCTTTTGTCTTTTTTGCTTTGACCGCGTTGATTTTTGATAGTTTATGTTTTAAAGACTCATTATCACTAAGTATTGTGTTGAGATCTTTGTTTTGTTTGTTCAAGTTCTCGACTTCATTTTGTAGTTTTGTACAAAGGTTTTTCTGGTTACGAAACTTCTGCCTTAAATTTCTCGCATTCTCATCTCTTTTTGTCACATTTCTCACAGAAAAGTGTCCAGCCACTGCTTTTAACTTGACAAGCGCTTCTTTTTCGGATTGAACTAAATCTTTCAAGACTGAAAGCTGTTTCTGATGCCTCTTTATTTCATATTTCATGTGATTCACTTTTTTGGAATGGCGACAAATTCTCACAGGTGGGGGCGATGATCCAAGAGTCTCTATCTCAACTGGGGTATTACCTATCACAGGTGGGGACGATGATTTGCAACTTTCTATCACAGGTGGGGGCGATGATCCAAGAGTCTCTATCTCAACTGGGGTATTACCTATCACAGTTGGGGACGATGATTTGCAACTTTCTATCACAGGTGGGGGCGATGATCCAAGAGTCTCTATCTCAACTGGGGTATTACCTATCACAGGTGGGGATGATGATTTGCAACTTTCTATCACAGGTTGGGGCGATGATCCAAGAGTCTTTATCTCAACTGGGGTATTACCTATCACAGGTGGGGACGATGATTTGCAACTTTCTATCACAGGTGCGGGCGATGATCCAAGAGTCTCTATCTCAACTGGGGTATTACCTATCACAGATGGGGACAATGATCCTTGCATATCTATATCAGCGGGGGAACTATGTGAAGGGGGGCTTATACCAATGCTTGCCACTTGTACGGGCACATATTCATGAGAACCTACTACCGAAACTGAACTAAAGTAGCCTTTCTTGAAGGCGTCAACTGTTTTGTAAACTGAATGTTTCTTCCTTTTCTTAAATTTCTTATCAGTCTCAATTATTTCACGGTTTATTCGTGATTCTAATGTTTTTAGAATGGCTTCATTGCATTCAGTGCTGATCATTTGCAACCACAGTGCAACCTGTCGAATTGGAAGACGGTGTTTCTTTACAAAATTTATAAGTTCAAGAACTAATCCGTTTCTTATAAAAACATTTCTTTGGGATAGTCTTTCATCGTTAAGAAGGTCTGTACATTTGATGTCAAGTTCCTCACAATAAGGTCCCGGGAAGTCGGCGGAAGAAATAACTTCACTCATTTTGTCCTGCTACACCACATGCTGAAAATATAAAAAAAATGGTTATCAGCAAAGCAATCGAAGCTAGATTATTTATTTGGTACATCAGTTATAAAATTATATGTTCAAATAAGAAGGCAGCAATTGTTTTATATTTTTATAATTAATGGTGTTGGACAAAACTTAGCATGCCAACAGTTGTTTATTTGGTTAAGAAGGGCGCAGCATAGTTACTACCCCAAGATGACAGCTAAAAAATTAACATCACATGTCTTCGCAGCCATTGCAGCACATGACATTGAACCTGATTGTCTATTTTTATGGATTTTCATGATTTAATTACCATTGAAAAGACAGATCTGTTCATTTGATGTTCTTCACAACATGGTCCCAGCTAGTCGTTAGAATAGAAGACTTCACCACTAATTTTGTCCTGAACTGAAGTCTTTAATATTGGTGGCTGAAAATACAACGAAAACTGGTTATTAGCTAAGCAAACAATGTGAGATGTTATTTTGGTCCGTCAAAAATCAGTTTAACTTATACTTCAAGTTAGAATTCGAAAGCAGAAAATCTTATGATTTTTTCATCCGAACTTCTGTTTCGTCCGAACTTCGGATAATTTGAAAAGTGCACTTGGCCAGTTTTGTCACTAAAATTGCAAAATACGTTATTTAAAGTATAATTAGAAGCATTAGACACTATTGAACACACAGCCAGTATTTATTTAGCGAGAAAATGCCTCACTTCGAACAATTTGAACCATAAATATAGAAATATCAACCAAAATATTTACAAATCATCATGCGACGATTTTGACCTAATTTCGTTTCATTTTCCACGAGAAATACTGCAGTTATTTTACGTTAATGTGAGTAAACTTCAGCAGATTTCAAAAACATGAAGTTTAAACTAGCCATAGAGACCGATAATTACCTTCAATAATTAGTATTGGTTCCAATATTTATCGATTTGGTTGACGAAGGGCAATGCGATAGTTGAAATCCAATATGGCGGCGTGAAAAATCAACATCACGCGTCAGGGCGCGTGACCTTTCAACTTTGAACTTGCATCCGATCGTCAATTCATTATGGATTTTTATGATTTTAGTACCATTTTAAAGATTAAGAATTAACCAATATTATGATATATGCGGCTTACCGATAGGTTGATGCATTTGCCGTACAAAAATGGTCAACTTTGGACATTTCTCATGTCTTCAATTTTTTTCGTAGACGTAAGCTGCTTATACCGATGTGAAGAGCATTCTATTTTCTGATTGGTTGATTAAAGCTTATTTGCATAAATCACGCATCGGTGATCGGATAATTATTCAAAAACACCATCTGTTATAAACCCGCGTCCAATTACACGCTATTAGCGAGTCGGTAAAAAATCGCCGATTTTCGAAAGTTTATCGGTCGTAAAATTATTATTATATTACAATGATATATGATTATTATACCATTTTAAAGATAATTTTATTACCTTTTAAACGAAATAGAACATATAAAGATTGATACAATATTATGAGAGAAATTCTTAATTGAAGACAACCACCCACTGAAATAGTGGAAAATTCCATATGGCTTATCAGTTGATCTGTGGTTGCTAGTAGGATGTCTTGGTGGATGACTGAGTGTCCGTCTTGACGGATGTCACATAGGTTGTTCTTAAATTTTCTTCTTAGCCAATGGTCTAATTCTTGGAAACTTCACACGGATACTTGACACATTTACCAAGCCTTGTTCATATTGTCAGGAATTTTAGGTCAGATGATTTGGGCTGATGTTATAGCCCTTTCTTTGAGACATAAAGGTTTTTGTGTCAAAAATACAAACCCTCCCTTAGTAGTTCAAAGTTTTGTTAAACATGAAGTTAAGACACTAAAATTGTGACGCAATGCTTTGATGAGACATTGGTGTGCTATATGTATACATTGTTAATTGGCAATTTAATGCCGATGTTGGATGATGAACAACTTTAATGGTTTGATGTTTTCTTTATGTTGATATTTTCATTACTTTATACCGATTTACTTTCACGAATACTAACGTTCCCGCTTTGCAGACTCTTTGACTTATTTGAGACCACAATGTTTTGCGTTTTAAGTCTCCTGCAGTGTCCATAGGAATGTTTTGAACACTTTTCCTGATACGAGATTTTGTGAATTGCCACCTCTCGCAAAATGTGAAATTAATTGCGCTAAATTATTTCTTGGTTTACAGTAAAATGACATATTCAGTATATTGATAGGGCTGTAACGGTATACCGCGGTACAAGAAACACCGCAGACTTCAGTCCCACACGGTTCACGGTACAAGACTTCTAAATTTCTGTACGGTTTGGTATAGGCTTTTTTTATGAGCAAAATAATATTCAGACAACGAAAAGATCTGACTACCTACTGATTATGTGTAATTACCATGTATCACTCGTTTTAACTGTATTAAGACATGATTCATATTGTCGAAATTCATTTTAAATAGTTGAGGGACATTATAATTAATGTTATAGAAGCAACAAATTTATTTCATTTGAAAATTGAAATATTTAAGCTGCTATTAGAGAATATTGTATCATACCGAAATTTACGGAACCGTTAGAAATATTGATGATATGTATCATATCGCGTAGTGAGCATACCGTTACACCCCTATTTATTGATATATTAAGTATGTTGACATTGTCAGTATGTTAATGTTTTCAGTATGTTGATATTTTCAGTTACCTTAGTTGATTATCTCTAAAGGGCAAAGGATGACAGAATTGAAAACAGAAATGAAAACA
This sequence comes from Spisula subtruncata, assembly GCA_963678985.1. Lineage (NCBI taxonomy): Eukaryota > Metazoa > Mollusca > Bivalvia > Venerida > Mactridae > Spisula > Spisula subtruncata. The sequence continues at coordinate 1,674,816 of OY787677.1, forward strand.
GGTATGTATGAGCTTCATATTCATTGGTATAAGTAAGGTATTCACTGGCCATAATTTAAAATTATTTATAAATTGGTATGGATATTTACCTCTGTTATTTTAATTCAAAACTAAATATATAAAAATAGACTACTTGGGTAGGTTCAAGCTGACACACCTTCAGTTCTCATTCACTAATGCTGACACACCTTCAGTTCTCATTCACTAATGCTGACACACCTTCAGTTCTCATTCACTAATGCTGACACACCTTCAGTTCTCATTCACTAATGCTGACACACCTTCAGTTCTCATTCACTAATGCTGACACACCTTCAGTTCTCATTCACTAATGCTGACACACCTTCAGTTCTCATTCACTAATGCTGACACACCTTAAGTTCTCATTGGATAATGCTGACATACCTTCAGTTCTCATTGGTTAATTAAGACAAACCTTCAGTTCTCATTGGTTAATTAAGACACACCTTCAGTTCTCATTGGTTAATTAAGACACACCTTCAGTTCTCATTGGTTAATTAAGACACACCTTCAGTTCTCATTGGTTAATTAAGACACACCTTCAGTTCTCATTGGTTAATTAAGACACACCTTCAGTTCTCATTGGTTAATTAAGACATACCTTCCGTTCTCATTGGTTAATTAAGACACACCTTCAATTCTCATTGGTTAATTAAGACATACCTTCAGTTCTCATTGGTTAATTAAGACATACCTTCAGTTCTCATTGGTTAATTAAGACACACCTTCAATTCTCATTGGCTAATGCTGACACACCTTCAGTACTCATTGGCTAATGCTGACACACCTTCAGTTCTCATTGGATAATGCTGACACACCTTCAGTTCTCATTGGTTAATGCTGACACACCTTCAATTCTCATTGGCTAATGCTGACACACCTTCAGTTCTCATTGGTTAATGCTGACACACCTTCAGTTCTCATTGGCTAATGCTGACACACCTTCAGTTCTCATTGGTTAATGCTGACACACCTTCAGTTCTCATTGGCTAATGCTGACACACCTTCAATTCTCATTGGCTAATGCTGACACACCTTCAGTTCTCATTGACTAATGCTGACACACCTTCAGTTCTCATTGGTTAATGCTGACACACGTTCATGTTTCTATTTATAGAAATGGAGATAGAGAATGAGAGTGGTGAGCAATCAGGCTCGGACTCTGAAGAAGACAATGAAGAGAAAGGTGTGATGTCACTCACAAGTCAATCTGCGTTAGGATTACCTAAACCTGAACCAAAAAGTCCTGAGGAAATAGAATGGGAAAATAACGTCAGAACAACACCTGAGTTCAACGTAAGTTACAATGAATGTAAGATAGGACGAACAAGAAATTCAAATTTCTTTTACTTTTTGACCCACCGACATATTCACTTATGAATAAAAATCATCATTTCTGCTTCTATTTTTATTTTTTTTGTAAACTATGTCTTTAATCAAGCGTAGTTTCTGTATGTTTAAATACATTTATTTTCAGTGCATATAGTCTTTTCCTTTAAGTCTATAATCTTTTCTGTACATAAAGCATCTTTTCTGTGCATAAAGCATCTTTTCTATACATAAAGCATCTTTTCTGTACATATAGCGTCTTTTCTTTACATTAAGCAAATTTTCTGTACATTAAGCATCTTTTCTTTACATTAAGCATATTTTCTGTACATTAAGCATCTTTTCTTTACATTAAGCATATTTTCTGTACATAAAGCATCTTTTCTTTACATTAAGCATTTTTTCTGTACATAAAGCATCTTTTCTGTACATTAAGAATGTTTTTGTGTTATTTATATCTTCCACAGGAACTGTTACAAGCTAATGTAGATGCTAACGTTATATTTGAGATATTCAAACTTGTGGAGCGAGGAATTATCGAACTTACTGATATTGACGAGCCCGTAAGAGAGGCTATTAATAGATTCACCAAGATTCAAGGAGTTCAATTCTTCAAGGTTCTTGGCAGTAAGAATCTGTCACACATTGCCAGGAAAGCTCCGTACATTTGTGCACAGACCAAGATATTCAGGTAAATCCTTTATATACTGACAGAGTTCCAGACTCAGGGGTGTCAATTTTCCGAATTAATCCGGAAGTTTGGATTTTAATATCCGTAAAAATCTATGATTCCTGACCAGAATGAAAGTTATTTTAAGAAAATATCTTGAGAAATGGCAAAGTTCTGGTCAAGTTATTCAGTTTTTAAGGAATTTCTTAATATAAAACTGAGTTGAATATGGAAATGCTGCAGTTGAAGGCCTCATTTGACTGCATATGATATTCCTGATTTTAAATTTAAGTTTTGTTAACACCTCTGCAATCTTCATATACTGCAGGGTTCCTACCATTCAGGAATAAGTTGGAAATTCAGATTTGCAACATTAGAAAGAATTATCATTTTTACATAATATAAAAGTTATTTATTGAAAAAAAGTCAAATAATTGACAGAGATATGGTCCTTTGAACTTCCATATCCTGAATCTTAATAATAAAATAATGTTTGACACACAGTAAACGTGTAGGGATATATGTGCTAATGGCACCGTAAGAGACTTGCTACTTGTTTTCAAGATTGGGTATTAAGCCTCAGTAGAACACATTGTATTTATTGTAAAATAGGGGTGATGTTCCTTGTAAAGTTCTGTACCTACCATTATATTGATGTTTGTATTTTTACGCCATTGTATTGATTCGGGGTACTATATAGCTGGTTATTTCTGCAGTTGTAATATTTTCATTATTTTGCGTTCGAAACACTGTTCTTACAAATGCCTGGCATTGCCTTTATTTGCCAGTCAGCTTTCTGCTGAAATATGACAGGCATATATGTTTGTCCCCACCCATATATCATGCTAGATTAGACACCAAGCGCAGTTACCACTGAATGTCTGAGGCATAATAGTGTTTGTTTTGTCATACCTGCCAAGTACTCGTATTAAAGTGGTGTTACTTATTTATAACATATTCAAGTGGAGTTACTCCTATTTTCGTTGTTAATTTCTGGTTTTCCATGTTCACCTAACTTTGAGCAAAGGTATATTTGATTAATTTTATGATCATTTGTCCCATATTTATAACCATTATAATTAATACATTCCTTGTTTATGCATCTTAATCCCTTTAAATCCCATTTAAGTGCATCTTGTGACATGTTTTGTTTCATCACTCATATTTGGGATTGGAATGCCTTGGCAGGTATATTGTATATGATAATGAATAGATTCAGTAACGAGGGGTAAAACAGCCAAACAGAACAACACTAAAATTATTACCAGTACATTATCTCATAGAGAATTGATAATAAGTGCTAAAATACACACTATCAAAAATATATAGTGCTTTAATATGTTGACTTCATTTTGACAAAATGCCAGTATAAGGGACAGAAGATCATCAAATGAATCAAATGTACCTTTGTTCAAAGTAAGGTTAACTAGGACAATCAGAAATTAACAACTAAAAAAGGTGTAAATCCACTTTAATAGGAGAACCTGGCAGGTATGATATAAACATTATTATTTCCAACCTCTGCAGAGAAAAATTAAAAAAATGACACACCTTCAAAAATCTGCATCACTCATTGGGTAAAAATGCAAACCTTCTAAAATCTGCATCACTCATTGGGTAAAAATGACACACCTTCTAAAATCTGCATCACTCATTGGGTAAAAATGACACACCTTCAAAAATCTGCATCACTCATTGGGTAAAAATGACACACCTTCAAAATCTGCATCACTCATTGGGTAAAAATGACACACCTTCAAAAGTCTGCATCACTCATTGGGTAAAAATGACACACCTTCAAAAGTCTGCATCACTCATTGGGTAAAAATGACACACCTTCAAAAGTCTGCATCATTCATTGGGTAAAAATGACACACCTTCAAAAATCTGCATCACTCATTGGGTAAAAATGACACACCTTCAAAAATCTGCATCACTCATTCAGTAAAAATGACACACCTTCAAAAATCTGCATTGATCACTCATTCAGTAAAAATGACACCTTCAAAAATGTTTGTATTTTTTCAGTTACTACATTAAGAACAAGCTGACCATATTTAATGGACCAGATCAGAACTGTATTGCTACACTCCAACATGAGACGGGATACCCTATCAAAGTTACTGAAGGTAAGTTTAACAGGGGTAGACACACTAACATTTACAATTTTGGCCACTTGTCCGACAGAAAAAAACAGTGTAAACTTAGTTAACAAAACAGCTGCTGGTCATTCAAGACTTTTACTGGTCCTTTCAAGACGTTCACTGTTCCTTTTTGATTAGCACTGACCTTGGGCCAGCGGAACAGTGTTAATGCCATGCCATGCCTACTAAGGCCACTTAAACTATTCTATAAAAAAATAAAATATTACGTTAACGTCTTGACGTCACATCCGTTGTTTTGTTATTGTTATTCTGAAAATAGGCCTAGGCCGAAACGTAAATATAATAATAATTCTACAAAATATGTGTTGTTGTTGAACAAATTCCCAATTATTAAACTATTGTACAAATTTATGGAAATCTCTGAATCAATATTTGTTCTCATTTGAAACAGCAGGTTTTCCTGGAGACTGGCTTCTATGTTTCTAACACATCAATCTTAAACATTAGTATGTAACCATTAGGGGTGTAATGGTACGCTCACCTCACGATATGATATGAACCGTCAATTTTTCTAACGGTTCGGTATATTTCGGTATGATACACTATTCTCTAACAAATGCTTAAATACTTTAATTTTTATGTAATAATGATTTTGTTGCTCCTATAACAGCAAGTATTATGCGCGTACCAACTATTTTAAGTGAATTAAGACAATATGAAGCATATCTCAATACGATTAAAACGAGTGATACATGGTAATTATATATAATCAGAAGGCTGTCAGGTGTTTTCGTTGTCTGGATATTATTTTGTTCATAAAAAAGCTTATACCGAACCGTACCGAAATTTAGAAGTCTTGTATCGTGAACCGTGTGGGACTGTAGTCCGCAGTATTTCGTATACCGCGGTATACCGTTACAGGCCTAATAACCATGTATGAGCGATCCTATTATTGTACCTCCTGATACAGAGTATATGAGGGCTATATTGGAGTCATTCTTGAGGTTGGTTGGTCTGTTGGTTGTTTGCTTTGTTGGTAAGTCCGTGCAAATTTTGTCTGCGCTATTTCTCCGTAACTGACTCATCCATACCAAGTCTAGTTGTGCAAATCCCAAGCGCATGTGCATCGGATAAATTTTAAGGGAGTTAACTTATGGTCTGTTGTTCGTTAACTCTAAAATTTTATCAGCGCTATTTCTCCGCAACCATTGGCCGCATTTCAAGGAAACCTGACATGACTCATCAGGAAAAATGAATAACCTTTGTTTGGTGAAGAAAATAGGAGTAACGCCACCTTAATAGGAGAAATTGGTAGGTATGTATGCACTGCCAAAATATCCTTTATCAATTGTCTTGCAGTAACCATAAGTACATAGTTTCAAGGGATTAAACCAATCATTTTTGAAAGTTTTGAATGAAATGTTATGAATGTTATATTTATCAGGACAGAGAAGTTACGGACCACCCCCGGGACTGGGAAGGTCTAACACATGTATATAACTATATTATAAATGTGTTACTTTTATCAGGACAGAGAAGTTACGGACCACCCCCGGGACTGGGAAGGTCTAACACATGTATATAACTATATTATAAATGTGTTACTTTTATCAGGACAGAGAAGTTACGGGCCACCCCCGGACTGGGAGGGGGAAGCACCGCCACACAGAGAAATCTCCATCAGTAAGATACCGGCAGACTGGTACGAGGACAAACTGGTTCCTATATTCAGTAAATTTGGTAGAATCTACAACCTTCGAGTTATGATAGATAACGTGACAGGATTGACTCGACATTTCTGTTTCCTGAAATATTGTGAAGCGGAGGAAACTGAAGCTGCTATACATAAATTGGATGAGTAAGTATACATCACGGCTGTCAAACTTCATCTGGAATTCCGGATTAACATAACATGATAGAGCCATGCTTTCTGACCAAAATAAAAGTAATTGGATGAAAATATCTAGAGAAATGGCAATGTTATGGTCAATTTTTTGGGGTTTTGAGAAGGCATTTCCTATTAACAAATGTTGTTAAATATGGAAACATTGTAGTTGAAGGCCTCAAATTTGGCAAAAATGGTTTACCACGTATAAATGTCCAGATTTTAAATTTTGCATGTTGATACACATGATAATTGAAGGGGAAGACTTTATACATGTATGACTGTGATGTGCACTGGATGATAACTCCAAAGTGACCAAATCACTGTATTCTGATTGGCTGAGACACGTCGTTTACAATCCAAGAAAAGCTCTGTATTTTGAAATGTAAACGTCCTTTTCTGAAGTGGGTGGAGTAAGTCAAAACTGCAAAGGTCAATCGCAGCTCAGGGTTTTCCCTAGGATTTTTCATACAAGGGTCGCAGGACCCTTAAAATTTATATTTAGGGAGTCCCTGAGAAATTTTGGGGGTCCCTTCACTATACAGTAATGCATTTCAAGCTCATTACTAGTAAGTATCAAATTATAAATAAAACAGCAAATGCACCACAAGACTTACGCAATAAATAGCAGAAAGAAAAAGGTTCTAGCTGAAATAAAAATGTCTATTCCAGGGATCATATTGGGGGTCCCAAGGATGCACAGTAATGCAGAAATGAGGGTCCCAAGCAACAAAGTTGCGTCAGGGACGCAGAAAACCTGCATCAGGGAAATCCCTGCAGCTGTACATTTTGCACCTTTAGAGCTTTATTCAATGTGTTCCTGAAGATCGGGTGATTACACATCAGTGAGTGTTTAATCCTGTATTAAAGCTATGTTGTTTTGTTTACAGATATGAACTGGAGGATGGGACGACATTGAAAGCAAACTTCTCATCCGGAAATAAGAAACTGTTTGTTGGCAATATTCCAAAAACGGAAACAGACGAAGCCCTAAAACTGCTGTTTACGCCTCATGTTCATGGTAAGCATACCTACCATGTACTCCTATTAAAATGGAGTTACTCCTATTTTCATTGTTAATTTCTGGCTTTCCAAGTTAACCTTGAACATTTGACTCATTTTGTGACCTGTTCCATATATATAGGACCTTGTAATTAAATAAATAAGCATGTTGATAAATCCCCCCCCCTACACTCGCACAGAAGTAATATTATAACTAGGGAATGCAACACAGATTTCAAAATGAAAGGAAACACAAACTATTCTTACATAAATATTTTCTATATTCAAACATGACAAATAAACTCCATGGCCTGGACAGATGATGGGTTGATATCGATACATAATACAGCCTTGTCTCATTCGATCTGTGCCTATATATTTACCCTCCAATACTGGCTTTGAAAATGAATTTCTTTGGAGTTTCTTGTATCAGCGATTGAGTGATATCATTGTTTTAAATAACAGTCTGGTTAAAACTTGGTGTCAGTAATACCAATACTTTGTGAACGGTAAGGCGTAGGATATACAAACTTTATTGAGTAGATTGATCATCATCAGATTTTGAGGTCAATGTTTCTGTGACCTTTAACTGACTGGTTGTGGCATAAATGTTAATGCCCCCAAGTTTGATGAGGGGGTATATTGTTTTGGACATGTCTGTCGGTAGACTTAAAGCAGGGCACTCATTTGACGTTTTTTGGGGCCGAAATTCGGCCCCATTCCCGTCCTGAAATAATATACTTTTTTCCCCTATTTTTGATAAAAATTCCCCTTTTTTTTTGGCCTAACTCTGAACTTTTTGTCGAACCTTTGATTAATTGTTTGTGCATTCATGTACATAATATTGAAATATAGCTATTTTAAGCTTTAAAGGTTAAGTGCGTGGTTATAAGGCAGTTTTTAAATAATCCCCTAAATTCCCCTTTTTCTTCAAAATGACGCGAAATTCCCCTGACTGAGGGCCCCGGGCCCCTTGCCCTATAGTGCAGCTAGGGTCCTGACTTAATGGTTTCCGTTCACTAACTCAAGATCGCTTTTGTCAGTCTGTCGGTTGACTAAATGGTTATGCGTTCACTAACTCAAGAACCCATTACTCTAGGATATTCACACTTTACATGGAGGTTGGCCAGCAACAGTAGATGTCCCCTGTTGATTTTGAGGTTAGTAGGTCAAAGGTCAAGATCACTGTGACCTTTACCATATCCAACGGTTGCAGGGTGGCCACAGACTCTGGAAAACAGGGAAAACAGGGAAAATGGCTAAAATAAATTTCCTGCAGGGAAAAATCAGGGAATTTCAAAATTGGGCAAAAATCAGGGAATTATCAGGGAATTTTACAAAATTGGAGAAACAAATGGTCTTGTAATAGGTAATTTGTCGTTTGTTCTCGGTAAATTAGTATGAAATATGAATTTTCGTGTTCGCTACGCTCGCAAAATAACTTTAATCAATATAAACAGGTAATGAGGTAGCTGTTGAAGAGCTATATAAGTACTGGAGAAATAAATAGTAACATGAAGTTTGCACCTAACATAAAGATGCTCCTACACCTATGGTTGCGAATGCTGCAAAAATCATGGAAAATAACCTTTGGGTCAGGGAAAAATCAGGGAATTTTCAGGGAATTTTATTCTTCATTTTCTGTGGCCACCCTGGGTTGGGTTGCCATGGGTGTATACATGTTTCACAAATATCTCTTGTTCTACACAGGTCTGATCAATGTTGAGGTATGTGTCAGTGAAGAATTGACAAAGAAAGGATTGAAGAATCGTGGATTTTGTTTTGCGGAATTTCAAAGTCATAGTTATGCTGCCGAGGGGAAGAAAGTACTCACTGGTCTAGGACCTAAGGTTTGTTGTATAGTCACTCATATATTAGAATAATAATATAGTTTAGAGAATTCAAAATAAATCCTGACCTTCAATCACAGAGGTTCTACCAGTCCGAACTTATCCGGATTTGCAGCATGTGAAAGTTGTTTAATGATAAAATACCAAGTATTGACTGAGAGTTATCGTCATTTGAAGTTTCATATGCTGTTTAATAATAAAACAATGTATGGAACAGTTTTGGCATCTAGAGTTAACATAAGTTTATTGATTTAAGGCCTCCCATAGAGTTAGTCTTGAGGCTTGTTTTCGGGGTTAGGCATCATGCCTCCATAGAACCCGTGTAATTAGCATATTGAAACAGCTAATATCTTGTCTATATTTATAACCCTGTTATGTTTTCATAATTGAGGAGTAATATGAACTAAGGCATTGCCTATACGGGTATTTAATAAATATTAGATAACCGCTAGGCTATATTTGTAGATATAGACACGGGGCCCAGTTGATATGCATTATCCAAGGGAGATAACAAATGCATGCAATCATCGTGAATTGTAATCTTTATACAGTACACAAGTCAATGCATTCAAATTGTCAAAATTTGATTCAAAATCAAAGACGCACCTATACTGTACAGTACTGTAGTATTGTAGGCCTACTAGTCTATAAGATAGTTTAATTTGTCCAGGAATATAGATAATTTACAGCCTCCCATGTTTGTCTTTCGTCCAAATCCGCTTGGAAGATCGAAGATATTACATAAGCGACACCGTATGGCGACACCGTATGACATTTGATGGGGCCTTGATTTCATATTCACAAGACTCACAGCAAATATCACACAATTGTGCTTCGCAGCTTGCATACTGTGTAGACTCCTAGCTCATCCGGAACATGATTTCGCGACTCTCTTTCCAATTTCGATCGAAGAAAATTTATGACAGCATTGAAGTGCTCAACTTGGACGACGATTAATCCGGAATCAATCCATATAATTAAAATATTTGAACGAACTTCTTCGTTTTGGTTACTTGGCTAATGTAAACTGCAGCACACAATGTTTTTGTTTTGTTTTGTAAAACGGAACGGTCTAAAACTCGTCCCTCCGCTCCTAGGAGTTTTTACTTCCCTTTGTTGATTCAATTTTTTTGTTTCATTTCATAGAATTTTTTTTTAAAAATTAACAATACAAAACAAAACGTTTGGGTGCAACCGTTTCGAGATTAAGAATTTTCTTATTTTCCAAGACTATTCACCTCGGAAAACTGCCTGAAAATTTTGACCGGAAATAACTTTCTGAAAGCATTAGTACCGGCAGAGACTCGACGAAGATATGCACGCGCACATTATTGGTATGGGTATTTTCAATAGCCTATCACCAAGATGCTATAGGTGTATTACATATAGAGGGGGTTTATGAAACGAGTGGACAAAATAATATGACACAATGCTTTGAATGTAGAATGAGTTTGGTTGTGTAATAATTGTTGTATTTTGCTGCGATTTCAGTTATTTGATGGCAAGATATTCCGTATTGAATGGGCAGACAAGCAATATGATCCGACCCCTGCAGAAAGTTCCAAGGTCAAATGTTGTCATGTCAGCAATATCGCATCAACCGTCACAGAAGAGACTCTTCGAGAGAAATTTGAATATTACGGAAAGTTATACCACGTTCAGAAAGTTCGTGATTATGCGTTCATCCATTATGAGAACAGGGAAGATGCCGTTTATGCCATCGAGAAAGCGGACGGTATGGAGCTTGAAGGGCTCAAAGTTGTGTGTCGTCTCTCAACCTCAGGTCCAATGTTACGGAAGATTAAAAAACAGAATGAGAAAGCCAGGTTGCGAGGAGAGTTTGGGTTTGGGAAAAGAAAGGAACGTGAACGTCCACCACCCCCTAAACGTCAATTTGGTAACAGAGACAGTCGGTATGGCAACTCAGGCTACGGGGGCAATTCAGGATATGGCGGTAATTCCGGCTATGGTAGGAACTCGGGCTACGGTGGTAATTCCGGCTACGGTGGTAATTCAGGCTACGGAGGGAACTCAGGCTACGGGGGAAATTCGGGCTACGGTAGGAATTCTGGCTACGGTGGTAATTCAGGCTACGATGGATATCGCCAGGGTAACCAGGGTGGCGGAGGAGGTTATGGAAGGAAACGCAGAAATGATGAATATGGTTATGAGGGCTCCAGTAAACATAGAAGATATTGATGTACATCAACATTTGACTACATAACAGAAATCATGGTTCATAATAGTGATGTACAGGGGTTACACTTGTTTCTGTTTGAATAACTTCTGAAGACTCATTTTGATACTTTTGGTTAAAGTTGACCATTTATAGGCAAATACCAATGGCCTCAATATAAGCAAAAGACCCTTCAAACCAGAATCGTGAGGGACAAAATGTGACTTTTTTTTGAAATTCCAAGGGTCAAAACCCCTTATCTCGAGTCAAATAGATCCGTGGACATTAATCTTCATAAATCAACCTTGCACATATTCATCTCTTACATGTGTAGTTAGTACATTGATTCATTCGTTCATTTTATTCATTTGAAAATTGTCAGGATGAGATTTTATGTTTTATTTTGCTTTTTATTATGAAATTTTGTTGTTGATTGTAAACATGAACTATTGTGTTCAGTCTGTACTTAGTGTCTCGGTATAAATTTACTGTGAACAAATTTCACCTTTTGTTAGTTGTGTAGAAAAATTTTCTGTATGCAAAAGTAAACTGTCGGTTCTGCCTCCTTGATAGCCTGTGGTAGAGAGTTCACTTGAGATAGATCCAGGAAAACTCTGAAATTTTTGTCAAAATCCCTTATGAAATGTAGGCATTGCACACAGAAGGGCGGACAAAATGGTGACTTGACCTTGGTGGGGGATAATTAATATAAACGCAATATGAGGCAATCTAGATATCAAATTAATGGGAAACTTCAACAGAACACAAGTCTGACTGTATCACATTGATTTAATATATCAGATTATATTACAATGAATTTCTATTACAAAACATTATATAACCGGCTTCAGTCTCTTTCAACATCTCTAACATGCATTATAGTAACAAGATTGTATTCCAGCATCAAGACAAAATCTTCCATTTTGTCTGCCGAGCATAGCTTTTATAAATAAATGCCAGTCAGTTTCTACTGAAATATGGCAGGCATTTGAGTGCCTCCACCCAGATTTGAACCCAAGTCACTAGATGAGGCAGCTAGCACACTGAGCTACAGAGCCAAACATTTGCTGATTTAGGATGGCTAGGATGCAGACTGAAACCTTGGTTACAACTAATTTACAAACAATGAATTAAATAACAATTAGCAATAATTAATTTATACACATTAATCAATTTCTCACACTTATAACAAACTTGCACATAGTACATTTATATGCAACATTAGATTAACAATAATGGCGCGACAAACTCAAGGGAGGTCATTTGACAAATTTCAAGGGAGGATATTTGACAAAATCTAGTAAATTATAGAAACAAGATGGATGGTTGCTCAGATAAGCCTGACCAACAATATTGGATATAATAAACACATGAAACAACACATGACAGTTCTCATTTCAAGTCATGTGACTAAGTCAATAATCTTACATTCACAATTTTTACCTTGGCTTATATACAGTACACTGGGCTTTAGATAATGCCCCCACACACACATCAAGTGTCCCCCATATACACACACAAAGTATACTAACAACATTCAGTATATAACATGCCCCACCATTTATCACAAGTATCCGAAAGTATCCAGAAAACTTGAAACACCAATGGCCGCATACATTCACATTCATTTAAAATCATGTATCAATATTTGTGTAGCAGTTTTATAAATCAAGGGTTGCCAGCAAGACTAAAGTTACTGCTTATTACTTTATAAGAGCAATTCATTATCGAATGTTTGTAATTTTGAAACTTCACAAAAGAAAGCATCCAATTTTCGTATGTTTGTATTTTTGAAAGTTCACAAAAGAAAGCATCCAATTTTCAAATGTTTGTATTTTTGAAACTTCACAACGGAAAGCATCCAATTTTCGAATGTTTGTATTTTTGAAAGTTCACAAAAGAAAGCATCTAATTTTCAAATGTTTGTATTTTTGAAACTTTACGAAAGAAAGCACCCCATTTTCAAATGTTTGTATTTTTGAAAGCTCGCAAAGGAAAGCATCCAAATTTTCAAATGTTTGTATTTTTGAAACTTTACAAAAGAAAGCATCCAATTTTCAAATGTTTGTATTTTTGAAACTTTACGAAAGAAAGCATCCAATTTTCAAATGTTTGTATTTTTGAAACTTTACGAAAGAAAGCATCCAATTTTCAAATGTTTGTATTTTTGAAACTTTACGAAAGAAAGCATCCAATTTTCAAATGTTTGTATTTTTGAAACTTTACGAAAGAAAGCATCCAATTTTCAAATGTTTGTATTTTTGAAACTTTACGAAAGAAAGCATCCAATTTTCAAATGTTTGTATTTTTGAAACTTTACGAAAGAAAGCATCCACTTTTCGAACACTTGATTTGCGATCTATGACACATGTCTATATATCCAACATCTTCCTGACCATGTAGTTAAGGATTCCACCGTGTTTGAAGTATACCAGCTCCACCTCCGTGTCAAATCTTGTCTTCACTTGGAATGATTTACCGTCCGATAGCTGTAAACAGAATATTATTTATATGGTTACTGTAAACCAAGAAATTATTCTGTGCGATTTAATTTCACAAGTGGTAGAAACTCACATAATTAAGTGTTCAAAATATTAATATGGACTTTGAAGGAGACGTTAAACCCGAAAATTGTTAGTCGTGAATATGCATTCTATAGGTAAAATGCAAAAGTATATTTTTACAGTATTGTAAATTAATTCCGACGGGACTAAATTTCGTAGTTTTGGTAAACAGGACCATTCCGATGAGACATACTATTTGAGTTTGCATTTCAGGTAATCAATACAAGGGTCACTTTTTAATGGAATTTGATTTTGAAATGCACTAAATTTAATGACCAATGAAAATTAATGATTTTACAGTATTGTAATATATGAGTCGATAAGGTTGTCAAATCCCCCCCCACCCTCCCCCACCCCTTCCGCACTGCTTTATTCATTCGATTCTTACATTGCCAATACTTGGCAATTTATAACAAAATAAGACGGCAATTAACATTCTCTCCTAGGAACATTAGGTTATTTGTCAGATTATAAGAGGTCATCAATCAGACTGAGTGTGTTTTATTGCCTATTAAAATATGGTTAGTTTAATATATGCAAAGAAGGCCAATTGTACAAGCTCAGGGTTGTCATTAGGAGGCGTCAGGAGGCCAATTTGACTGCCTCAAATGATAATTTGGCAGCCTCAAATGAACCCTAAGCTACCTTCCATCATCAGTGCTCAGGCACATTGGCCTCCTCAAATGTACAAAAAAGCCTCCTACACGAAATCCTAGTAAAACCCTGAAAAACATTGAAGCTATGTTAAAATGAATTATTGAAACTATAAGTAAAATTTTACCTGAACTTGAACTGTCTGTCCAGGTTGTAGGTTCTGTGGTAGGTCTATAGTCATGGTCTCCTTACCGGACAGACCTAGACTAGACGAGTTCTCACCGTCTAAATACTGGAATGGTATAATACCCATACCAACAAGATTACTACGATGTATTCTCTCATAACTCTCTGCTATCACAGCTTTAACACCCTGAAAGTAGAAGAAACAAGTTGTTTTATCACATTAACTATGAGCGTCTACTACCAGATTGAACCAGGGTCACCAGATTATTGTTTAAAATGCTGAGCAAAGCCTTTATTTGCCAGTCACCATTCTGCTGAAATATCACAGGCATATATATGAGTGCATCCACCCGGATTTGAACCCAGGGTCACCAGATTAGATGGCAAGTGTGCTAACCACTGAGCTACGAAGCCCCCGTCTATGTGTAGCAGACATGAATATGACTTACCAGTATCCAAGGTCCTTTAGCGGCCCAATCTCTAGATGATCCGGAGCCATACTCCTTTCCAGCTAGAATAACAACCTGTTTATCTTCAGTCTTATATCTCTCTGCTGCATCAAATATATCCATCTAAAACATACAAACAAATCTAATGTTATAGCCCTACCAGATTAAACTGAGACTCCTTGCATAATTCGTAAAAGTCCAGAGATGACGGTGTATATAGAAAATTAACATACAAATCGAATACAACCGAGCATGGCCAGACGAGCTTTACGGACTTTATTGAGTGTCAGCTAAATCTGGTCAAACTATACTAACATATCTACTGAGGTTATTGAGACAATTTATCACACATAATTGCTTTATAGTTCATGAAGGGTACTGTAAAATCATTTAATTTCAATGGAACAAAATTTTGTGGTTTTGGTAAGAAAGACCATTTTGATTGGACGTTAATTCGTGGGTTTAATGAGTGTTTCATGAAATGGTCATTTAAATCTGCTCTGAACAGTTTTCTTTAATACAAACTGAGTTATATATGGATGCAATGAAGTTAAAGGTCTCTTGTTTGGCAAAAATGGTAGGTGTCGTATGAATATCCACATGCAGTAACGCAAAGATGGCCATACCTCATCTCCAGATGGCAAGTGTACAGTTCTCGCCCCGGGCTTTGAGACAAATTTATTAACTAGACGAATATTTGCGAATGTTCCACGTGCCATGACAGCATCATTTCCTCGTCGTGAACCGTACGAGTTAAATTCTCGAGGTGTCAAACTGCAAAATATAATAGGATGCAAGTAAGCTTAGAAAAACAGGTGGGTTGATGGAACACGAATACCACAATAAGTTTATGACTAACATTATGAAAGATGTAGTTTAACTAATTTAAATATCGCTGGCTTAGAATGATGAGGTAGTCAGAACAAAATTGATTATTTGAGAAGACAAGAAAAAATTGTCCAAAAATTACTCTTTACTTATGGTAAAACAAGCTGTTCAACTTTAGTTTGGTCAACATGACAAGTTCCGATCTTCATGAAAATAGGCTCATATGATAAGAAGCACATTATGATGGTGATGTAAATATGTATCGGTCTTATAAGACCGTAAGTAGTACTTACGACCTTCTCATTCTAATCCAGCGATATTTGACTCATACTGGTGCTTGTTGCCTAATAAAATTTAATAAGACACTATTGTTTCGATGGGACTTTTGAAGAAGTGAAAATGGAAGATTGAGATAGAATCATAGTTTGTGACGCAGGTGCCATATGATACGTACCCTCTACCTGCCAAATATCGAGCAGCCGGACTGTTCCTGGCGATACTTCCAGCAGGTGATATATGATCCGTGGTGACAGAATCCCCGAAGTTTAGGAGAACATAGCCATCTTTTATACCCTGAATCTTTGGTAGATCTTTAGTCTGGAAATATACACAACATGAAATATCAGATCAAGTATACTTATATATCAGTATTATGAAATCCATTGCTTAAAGGTTTACTTTAACTGTCGCTGGTGTTACACGTTGTGGGCCCTATAGATTTGTGTTGATTGCACCACATGAATCCGCTGTGAACAGTATCTACCATTTAACTATCGGATCAATTTTGGTAAGATCTGGCATGTAAGTATTTTAAGCATTTGAATATACAAAATGAAATTTGTTTATGAATGCAATTAGTTTATGGAGAAAATTTGTTTTTGATTGGTTGAAATTCTGGTTCATTTGGAACAAATAAACCTTTAAAGCAAATACAAATTTTCCAAAAAAAAAGTTTTTTCGTTTTCAACAATACAGTTACCTGTGATAAATACAATGGCCAAAATTATTTTGATTGGATTTAATTTCGTGGTAGTGGTAAACCATGAAATCCACGAAATTTGATCCTATACCAAAATTAATGATTTTACAGTAACATGGGCCCAGAAAACCCCGAATACATGTACTTACACTTAGCAATGAAATATCGAAATTCATTTTTTGAGGTTCATAATGACATTTTTTGAGAAATTGTAATAATGTTTACCATGGTTGAGAAGAATGGTGGACTCTGTATATAGGTAGATTTAACATCCCATGGATATAAGACACCTTCTGGTGAATCCAACTTGTTCCAACGTTCATTCCCTTGCTGTAAACAAAACAAACAAATCAACTGCATTAGTGTGTAAAATCAGTATTTATTGAACAATTTAAAACATAAATATTCGCTATTTTGAAAAGAAATTCAGTGCCTTCAGTGCTTTGATTATTGCTTTTCTTTATCCTACAGAAGATGCCCCAATTCCAGAAGCAACCACTGGTTCTTTTACATGCCAGGTGTATAGCACTCATACATGGGACCTCGGTTTAAAGTCTCATCCTCACGACTATTGGTAATTTTAGTATGCCAGCCCAGGATTTGAACCCACAACCCAAAGATCAGGAGTCTCGTGCTCTTCCGATTGAGCTAAGTGGTATTTATCATGTGTTACTGTGCAATGACTTTGGTATGTTGCAGTGTGGGAAAATATCAAGGGACATTTCACATTCTCTCACTAATATATCAAATAAAGATAGGCACCTCAAATGTATTGCAATTCTACGCCAGTTGTCAATCAATACTGTTAAAATTAATTTTTTAAATTTTATAATCATGTGGTCCAATGGATTAATTTGAAAACCTTCGCCAAGCAACCTTCGACAAACAATGAGGCGGAGCGATCTTTGCTCTGGCGTAATGTCAATTATGGTCGGCCTGAGTATCGTCTTGTATAATGCACCCAAGATAATGTGATGTTTATCAACAATGGCCGGATTGGTTTACTGTTGCAAAATTAGTTACTTAGATAAACACATACTAAAATAACACAGATAAACTGTTCACGCTTGATTTTTCTACGTATGTGGCCTATTCCAAATTTTCCCACCTTTCTTATTATCCTGGGCATACTATATTATTGTTTCCCGATCATTTATCTATTACTATATTGTTAAGACAAATATGCTGACTCATAGAATGCATCCATGATATCTATACAGCTCTATTATCAAGGTGAACTTACCTGTATTCTAGCGTAGACTTCATTGAACATGGAAGGTATAACAAATTCATCTTCCACAGCCTGTAATAAACAAACATCATCAATCTTTCATAATAAATCTAGAGTTGAGGCAAAACATCATTAAATCAACACATTTTGTAGGTCTACCTTTATGAGGTTTTAAATGAGGTCAAAATTACGTTTAGTCCAGTGAAATGGATTTAGCCTATAAAGTATATATGAATAATTTTAATGTTTATTTATCTGTGATGATGCTTTGTCTGTGTATTTATCTGTGTTTGTTAGTTTATTTCAGGGCCTTTCAAAATGATTGATCTGTTGGTGACCTGTATGAATTCAAGAACAATTACAATGGCATAGCCATACCTGGCGAAGAATAATTGCTATCTAGGTTGTAAAAGGAAACTTTGAATAAATAATAGCTATTTAATGTATAGTTCTGTTGTTTTCAATGATATATGTGTCAATTTCAGACGGAATGCCAAATTGAAAAATAATCCAGGATTAAGTTGCTACTTACATGTATATCTTCCCTGCTAGGCCATATATCTCTCAGATAGACTGGTGCACCCTCCTGATTATTGCCTAAAACAGATCAGTATACAGGTTAATTTGGATGTTATCAACACAAACTTCAAACCGCTTCTTCATTTAATTTCGATGGGACGAAATTTCGTGGTTTGGGTAAAAGAACCCATTTCGATGGAACGTTAATGCGTGGATTTAGCATTTTAAGTATTATATACAAGGGTCAAAGACAGAGGTCCAGCACAAATGCAAAATGCCTCCCTAAAACTACTATTGTATTGATTTACAACTTGATACTTTTTTGTCATAATCAAAGGGCAAGAAGAGCCTACCGGTAGACTTCCTACAGGAGTTTAAAGAATAATGCTGCATCCTTGACCCTATAGGTACCCGTAGCTGGAGTCAGGAGGCTGGACCTCCAAACAGATTAAATTAACCATTAATTTGCCAAAGATATTTTCAAATTACTTTTATTTTGGTCAGAATTCATGCCTCTTTCAGGATATGTAAATCTTGAATTCCAGATTAATCCAGAAAATTTATACCCCTGCTCTAAACAGAGGTCAAGTACTGATCATGAACAACCTTCCTCTTAGGGTTAAGAAGTGTAGGTATTTGGATATTGAGTCCTTGAATGATCCAAACAGGAACTAAATATCACACCAACTTGGACCTCAATAGTGTTACATATCAAGACATGAACAGAACTCCTTTAACATATCAATACAAAAAACAAGAGCTGTCACTAGACAGCGCGCTCGACTATTCGCAGCCATTTGTCAGAAAAAATATAAGTTCAAAACAGGCCATTTAAAATTTGTATAATATTGAAACGCGAGTTACGCTATTTAGTTGACTACATGGCAATGAAAGCTAATGTACAATGGTTGTTGAGGCATGGCAATTATCTCAACACTGGACTATTAACAAATATTTGTCAGTGAAAATGATTTTAAGACTTCAAGCGGCACTGTACTCTATTCAAGAAATGTGTATGTTTAAAGGGAATTGTATACATCCACTGACATAACAAAGTTTCTACAAAATAATCATATGAGTAAGATATGATTTGTTAAAGGAGTCAATTTTAAAACAAAGGTGACAAATTAAAATAATAATGTAGAGGATACAGTCATGTAATAAATCAGTGATGAGTTTAAAGTAGTTTAGTAATTATTTTTAGTATTGAATACAATACCATGCCAAACAACACAAGTTTGATATCCTCGCTGGATAGTCAAAACCTCGTATCTCAGGTTTGTATGAGCGGGGAAACAGGAGACCGTTTTGCTCCTTATGTCAAAATATCGTAGCTCTGCACCAATCATTTTCTTAGATATACGTCATATGACACATTCAAAACCTCGCACCCATTTATTTTTGGTAACAAAATGTGAGATCTCGGCCAGATATGACTATTTGGCATTAATTTGTCAAATTCATCTACAGTTTCGGGTGAGATACAACCTTTTGACACATAGATACAACCTTTAGACACAGAAAAAAGGCAAACACCTATCACTGTCTAAAATTTTTACTACCTAGCAACAATATTCTACTTATCACATAAACATCATATAAACAAAGAACATCACATGTCATTTGCAAAGTATGTAAGCACACTGTGCAATATGATTTTTTTATTGCATAGTAGGAAACTGTACAGATTTGTGATAAATGTAGGTATTAACAAGTTTTAGATTCAGCCAGAGAACTAAACTGGGAGGATAAATACAATACAAGTTAGCAATAGTGAGCAATACATGTAATACAATATTCTAGTGGTTAACCTAAATATCTATCTTAAGAACTCAAGCCTCAACAAAACAATGTGATATTTTCAGTTTACCATATTAGACAAATAATGTGTGTATTATACGACATTATTAAACTGGCAATCATTTATATGTGAGAATTTGTTACTTTGTACTTGTTTATAGGGGAAGTTAAACTTTTCAATGCAATATCATTGATAGTAGGTGAGATATGGTTTGAATGTAACTTGCATGCAAAACTTTAACCAAGGAAAGTCTAAGTTAAAAGGGGCATAACTTAAATTAAACTAAAAATGGAGTTATTACAATTGACCAGTACCATTGACTAATGATGATAAACAAGTGTTATAAGTTTCAATGCAATATCATAAATAGTAACTAAGATATGGCGTGAATAGAACTTGCATGTAAAACTTGAACCAATAAACTCCTATGTTAAAAAGGGGCATAACTGAAATAAAAAAATAATAGAGTTATTGCCCTTGACTGATACCATTGACTGATGATGGTAAACAAGTGTTGTAAGTTTCAATGCAGTATCATGGATAGTAGCTGAGATATGGTCTGAATGAAACTTGCATGCAAAACTTTAACCAAGAAAATTCTATGTTAAAAAGGGGCATAACTCAAATAATAATCATAATAGAGCTATTACCCATGACCGGTACCATTGCCTTATGATGGTTAGTAAGTGTTGTTAGTTTCAATGCCATAGCACAGATACTATTTGAGATATGGCCTTATTAGTAACTTGCATGCAAAACTTTAACCAAATTTTCTAAGTAAAAAAGGGCCATAATTTGCATTAAATTCATGCAAGAGTTATCTAACATGGTTGATTACATGACAGGGAAAGCCAGTGCAAAGTTTCAATCCAATATATGCACTGGTTATTGAAATATAACCAAGGTTAAAGTTTTGCATGCAAAACTTTAACCATATGCAACACCGACGCCGACGCCGACGAACAAGTGACTGTAATAGCTCTCATATTCTTCGAATAGTCGAGCTAAAAATGCCTGTAAAATTTATAGATGATCTAGCATGAGAGCTCATTATATACAAGTTTTATTAAACGAGTGGACAATACTATATGACACGAGGCTTTGCCGAGTGTCTTATTGATAAAACTTGTATCATCAAAACTTGTACATAATTAGCACAAATGTAAGATACTATTTATCACATAGCCTTAGAGAACGCTCAAAACACTGATGTACACTACATAGGTTCCATTTAAAATTTAACGTTACAATACGCGCGACGTCATGTCGACGTTTGTATTATACTGATGTCACAGGTGACTCAAGGCACGGATTGGTTTACGTTACGTCATCCTTAACCAACCAACAAATCAACGTCAAGCTAATTTAAATGTTTATGGGCTTGGAGTGCATAACGATATTTCCGGCACGGCTTTAATGCACTCCCAGAGTGCATGTTATGTGATAAACATAACAAATATCTATTGCCTTACCTAGTGGCTCAGTCTCAAAGTCGATATCAACACGGCCAGCGAGTGCATACGCTATCACTAATGGTGGACTGGCGAGATAATTGGCACGGGTATGTGGATGTATACGTCCTTCAAAGTTCCTGTTTCCAGATAACACTCCACATGTAACAAGGTCTCCCTGTAATAACAAATCACATGTTTAATTTTAGTGTAATAAAGTCATTACTGATAATACCATAGTGAAATTAATATTTTGGAGACAATGAAATTGATGTATTTGTAGGAGTTCAATTAACTTATTATCAAGTAACATTGTATTATATTTGAAAAGGAAAAGATCTTTAAATGTTTACAGTAACATCAGCATCTCTTTGATATCAGGCCCAGTGATTTTAAACATTGGAGCATGTTCTTAGTTACAAAAACTGCTACAACTTCTTTATTACTGAATGCAAACATATTTAATGTGGGTTTATTTTCTTAATTAGATCATTTGTTACCAGTTGGTGTTGATGCAAAATTCTATAAAAAACTGTTTTTCAAGTTTGAGTAAGAGAATTTTTTATAATCACCAGGTCTGGTCTAATTACTTTTCTCATATCGCATCACATAGCCTCCTCAAACATGTAAGCGCTTATCAAAGTCTAATTTCATATACTGATAATCCTTAATACTTTTGAACCTGGGGCGACTTTAATCTCCTAATGCTGTATCAGTGGACAGGTGTGCTTTATCACTATGTGTGTGTACTCACCTTCTCTATAGCATCAGATACAGGTTCAGGTAGTGGACCACTGTTACCTATACACGTCATACATCCATATCCCACAATATCAAAACTGTAACAGAAATATATAATACACACGTCATACATCCATATCCCACGATATCAAAACTGTAACAGAAATATATAATACACACGTCATACATCCATATCCCACAATATCAAAACTGTAACAGAAATATATAATACACACGTCATACATCCATATCCTACGATATCAAAACTGTAACAGAAATATATAATACACACGTCATACATCCATATCCCACAATATCAAAACTGTAACAGAAATATATAATACACACGTCATACATCCATATCCAACAATATCAAAACTGTAACAGAAATATATAATACACACGTCATACATCCATATCCCACGATATCAAAACTGTAACAGAAATATATAATACACACGTCATACATCCATATCCCACGATATCAAAACTGTAACAGAAATATATAATATACACGTCATACATCCATATCCAACAATATCAAAACTGTAACAGAAATATATAATACACACGTCATACATCCATATCCAACAATATCAAAACTGTAACAGAAATATATAATATACACGTCATACATCCATATCCAACAATATCAAAACTGTAACAGAAATATATAATATACACGTCATACATCCATATCCAACAATATCAAAACTGTAACATAAATATGTAATATACACGTCATACATCCATATCCAACAATATCAAAACTGTAACAAAAATATGTAATATATACACAGGGTTCCCACAAAGATTTAAAGACCAAATTCCCTGACTTTTCCCTGATTTTTTGCAAGCCAGGATTTTTTTCATGTTTTCCGTATTTTCTTCATAGGAAATGACAGTTATCGAGATATTTAATGTTTTAATACACTTACCCCAATTTCTCGAGATATGGATTGACTCCACTTTCACGTAGATAATATGTAACGACCCCACTCCCAGGTGACAGACTTGTTTTGATATAAGGGCTCACAGACAGCCCCGCTTCTACGGCTTTCTTCGCTAGGAGACCTGAAATAAACCAACCAGACAGATAATAACCCTGCTCTGACAGCAACTGTGTTCTCATATCAATATAGTTCAGTATTTAAAGAGGCATTCCCTATAACTAGCATGTTTTTCTCTACTATCACATTAAATGAGTTAAATGTACAAAGCACTATCAATTATCATAATTGGTCAGAAGAAAGTGTGCCCAAATATGTCTCTATAATGTCAAAAATATATTTAAATCACCATTAAAAATTTATCGCTTCCAGTGATTTATTATTATGTGGTCAAAGGGAAACAACTCTTGGCTATTTTGGCAAAACGTTTTCACTCTTCACTCTCATCAGTAAAAATTTTTTCTTGAAAAGTTGAGGAGTTTAAGCAATTATGATTCTCATTTCATGCAAAATATTCCTGAATCGATTGAAATGATCAAAGTTATAGGGAACGCATCTTTAATGTAGTCGGTGTTTCTTTTTAAATGCACAGTATAGCCTTTATTGGGCAGTCAGCTTTCTGCTAGCCAGATTAAATAGCAACCCCAGCTGATAAGTGAAAGTATGGCTTATTTCCTGGAATTTTACCAATTTCTGAACCCCACTAGACTTATTGGGTCATAAAATATTTATTTATAAACATATTTTTCTGAACCAAACATTTATTGAAAGCATATACAATTATCTTACCAATGATATAAATCTCAAAATATATGCATAATTAACATTAAACACATTTAATCATTACATGATGACCATTTTATGCCATTTGCTGATAATCATTAAATTCAGATTATGGAACTTCAAATGACAATTCTTCAATGATTTTCATCAAATACAATAATGGAAATTTTCTTTTGTGCAGAATTTTTTTTTAATGAAAGCTGCGAAGCACAATTGTGTGACGATGTTGTGATCTTTGATTTTAACCCAGGTTGCCAAATGGTCAGGGGACTCATTCACCAAAGTTGCAAGACTAAAACTCAGAGTAAGACTTAAAACAGTCAAAATTTATAATCAATGCCATTTCTTTGCAATTTGAAATTTTATCTGATTTTTTGGTATTATCCACAGAATATGTATACCCATTTATATCAAAGTCGGTACAATTATAACAAATTCATAGCAAATAGTAAATTTGACAATGCAATGTCTTGTGTTTTAGACTTACAACTTTGGTGAATGAGGTCACAGGTGTTTCCAGGACTGAATGAAGTGATTTTTTTTTCTCCTTTAGACGGGTCCGGTAAATGGACCCTTTCCCAATAGCAAATTGGCTATAATATTCCCAAAATTGAATGGAGAATTTTCAAAATCCGACATCAAATAAGAAAGTTATGAAATTTTTTTACAAACCAGTAAATAGTAAAAAAAAACTACTTGCCTATGAAATTTTCCAATTACCAACACCCAAGTTACCACAACTCGTAAATTCCCAATCTGATCGGACCTGGGCCCATTCCCAAAGAGGTAAAAAAATCACTGGAATGAAGTAACTTACCAGCTCCGAGCATGACTGATGGATTACTTGTATTAGTACAACTAGTGATGGCTGCTATGACAACAGAACCATGTTTCAATGTATATTCCTTATCCTCAAATACAACTGGTACAGTCTTTGATTGTTGATCCTCAGCTATCCCAAAACCCTGAAACAACAAAATATAACATCTTCATTGGTAGACAATAATACACCTTCAGAAATCTATGTCACTCATTGGTGGACAAAGACACACCTCCAGAAATCTATGTCACTCATTGGTCAACAAATGACACACCTCCAGAAATCTATGTCACTCATTGGTCAACCAATGACACACCTCCAGAAATCTATGTCACTCATTGGTCAACAAATGACACGCCTCCAGAAATCTATGTCACTCATTGGTCGACCAATGACACACCTCCAGAAATCTATGTCACTCATTGGCCGACAGTGACACACCTCCAGAAATCTATGTCACTCATTGGCCGACAGTGACATACCTCCAGAAATCTATGTCACTCATTGGTCGACCAATGACACACCTCCAGAAATCTATGTCACTCATTGGTCGACCAATGACACACCTCCAGAAATCTATGTCACTCAATGGTCGACAATGACACACCTCCAGAAATCTATGTCACTCATTGGTGGACAATGACACACCTCCAGAAATCTATGTCACTCATTGGTCGACCAATGACACACCTCCAGAAATCTCTGTCACTCATTGGTCGACCAATGACAAACCTCCAGAAATCTCTGTCCCTCATTGGTCGACCAATGACACACCTCCAGAAATCTATGTCACTCATTGGTCGACCAATGACACACCTCCGGAAATCTATGTCACTCATTGGTCGACAGTGACACACCTCCAGAAATCTCTGTCACTCATTGGTCGACCAATGACACACCTCCAGAAATCTATGTCACTCATTGGTGGACAGTGACACACCTCCAGAAATCTATGTCACTCATTGGTCGACCAATGACACACCTCCAGAATCTCTGTCACTCATTGGTCGACAGTGACACACCTCCAGAAATCTATGTCACTCATTGGCCGACAGTGACACACCTCCAGAAATCTCTGTCACTCATTGGTCGACAGTGACACACCTCCAGAAATCTATGTCACTCATTGGTCGACAGTGACACACCTCCAGAAATCTATGTCACTCATTGGCCGACAGTGACACACCTCCAGAAATCTATGTCACTCATTGGTCGACAGTGACACACCTCCAGAAATCTATGTCACTCATTGGCCGACAGTGACACACCTCCAGAAATCTATGTCACTCATTGGCCGACAGTGACACACCTCCAGAAATCTATGTCACTCATTGGCCGACAGTGACACACCTCCAGAAATCTATGTCACTCATTGGCCGACAGTGACACACCTCCAGAAATCTATGTCACTCATTGGTCGACAGTGACACACCTCCAGAAATCTATGTCACTCATTGGTCGACAGTGACACACCTCCAGAAATCTATGTCACTCATTGGTCGACAGTGACACACCTCCAGATCTCTATGTCACTCATTGGTCGACAGTGACACACCTCCAGATCTCTATGTCACTCATTGGTCGACAGTGACACACCTCCAGATCTCTATGTCACTCATTGGCCGACAGTGACACACCTCCAGAAATCTATGTCACTCATTGGTCGACAGTGACACACCTCCAGATCTCTATGTCACTCATTGGTCGACAGTGACACACCTCCAGATCTCTATGTCACTCATTGGTCGACAGTGACACACCTCCAGAAATCTATGTCACTCATTGGTCGACAGTGACACACCTCCAGAAATCTATGTCACTCATTGGTCGACAGTGACACACCTCCAGAAATCTATGTCACTCATTGGCCGACAGTGACACACCTCCAGAAATCTATGTCACTCATTGGTCGACAGTGACACACCTCCAGATCTCTATGTCACTCAATGGTGGACAAAGACACACCTTCAGAATTCTATGTCATTCATGGGTTT
Source organism: Spisula subtruncata (assembly GCA_963678985.1). Classification (NCBI taxonomy): domain Eukaryota; kingdom Metazoa; phylum Mollusca; class Bivalvia; order Venerida; family Mactridae; genus Spisula; species Spisula subtruncata. Next base: position 1,701,744 of record OY787677.1, read on the forward strand.
GAAATTGACTAAAACGTGCAAGTCAAAGTTACACAGGAATTTCAATGAAATGATTTCCAAGTGGTTTAAGAAGACTGTATGATTCTATATGAAAAGAAAAATTGTAATATTTCAATATAATCATACCTAGTACTCCTATTAAAGTGGAGTTACTCCAATTTTTAGTGTTAATTTCTTGTTTTCCAAGTTCACCTAACTTTGAACAAAGGTACATTTGATTCATTTTATGATCTTCGGTCCCATAATTATAACCATTACAGTTAAAATCTTCCTCGTTTACACATTTAAATCCCTTTTAAAATACATTTTTAAAAGTGCACCTTGTGACGTGTTTTGCTTGATTACTCCTATTTTTTATTTAACTAGATTGGCAAGTAGGAGTGTAATTTATAAACATTCTGTAACTTACCTTAAAGCTAGGTTTATTGTTGAGACATTGTTTGAAGTCTTCCTTCATCTCAGTAACTGTGACTTTATCATGTGGTCTCTTAGGTCCAGAACAACATGGCATCACAGTTGATAAATCCATCTCAATCACCTATCAGATAAACATATAAATCTGCATCACTGATTGGGTAAAAATGACACACCTTCAAAAATCTGCATCACTCATTGCGTAAAAATGACAAAAGTTCAAAAATCTGCATTCACTCATTGCGTAAAAATGACAAAAGTTCAAAAATCTGCATTCACTCATTGCGTAAAAATGACACAAGTTCAAAAAACTGCATTCAATCATTGTGTAAAAATGACACACCTTCAAAAAGTGCAGTCAATTGAATGAAGAAACATCACACAATAGTCAGTTCACCATGGCATGTACATAGCATTTCTATAAATTCATTTAATATTAGCACAAATCTTTCAGATAGACACATTCAGACATCAAAGTAAAAGTTTTAGATAGAACACATACCTGTGTGAATATCGGATCTTCTTCAGCGTTCGAGAAGTTACGGAACATTTCATTTTTCCTTAGATAAGCTTCAATCAACGTGATCTTGTCCTCCTCTCGACCTACAAACACAATGTTCAATAACGTCTGCATTCATTGGTCGAAATTGACACACCTTCACATAAAGTAATTTATCATTGGTCAGAATTGACACACCTCCACATAAAGTCATTTATCATTGGTCAGAATTGACACACATTCACATGAAGTCATTTATCATTGGTCAGAATTGACACACCTCCACATAAAGTCATTTATCATTGGTCAGAATTGACACACCTCCACATAAAGTCATTAATCATTAGTCAGAATTGACACAACTTCATATAAAGTCATTTATCATTGGTCAGTATTGACACACCTCCACATAAAGTCATTTATCATTGGTCAGTATTGACACACCTTCACATAAAGTCATTTATCATTGGTCAGAATTGACACACCTTCACATAAAGTCATTTATCATTGGTCAGTATTGACACACCTTCACATAAAGTCATTTATCATTGGTCAGAATTGACACACCTCCACATAAAGTCATTTATCATTGGTCAGAATTGACACACCTTCACATAAAGTCATTTATCATTGGTCAGAACTGACACACCTCCAACTAAAATCATTTAGGCCTGGTGATTATAAACAGTGTAGTACATACTCCATGCTTCAACTCATACTCCTACTGGAGCATGTCTTAGTAACAAAAAGTGCTTTAACTTCTTTATTACTGAATGGAAATTAATTAATTTTCTCAACTAGAACATTTGCTACAAGTTGGTTTTGGTTTTGATGCAAAATTCTAAAAAAACAACCTGTTTTTCAAGTTGGAGCATGGAGTTTGAGTATGATAATGAGAAATGTTAATAATCACCGGACCAGAATTGGCAGTACAACAGGTTGTCAATCTGAATCAATAACCTTTATTTATTTCATGCTTATCGGTGGTTTACGGCAGAATAACGGTGGATTATTCCCCGATAATTTCACAGTTCATAATTTCACCGTTCATAATTTCACAGTTCATAATTTCACGCAAACAGACTATTTTATTTAAACAAATTTCCCCACCGCCAAAAATAAGAATAATAAGCATTTTCACTTGCTCTCTTAATCTTTAACATATAACAGAACATTGTATGTACGTAAATGTAAAACAAATGGACGAAATTAAAGCCATTGCAGACGATCTACTTGATTGTAACTTGACGCGTGCATGGCGGGAAAACGACGTGACGCAAAACATTTCAGGTATATAGTTGAGTATTTCCACCATTTAAGCTATTTGAAGCATGAAATAAATAGAATATTAGTATTTTACCGTGTATGATCGTTTGATAATTCACCTTGTGAGCAGCTGACTTATATTTTCACTCGTGGCCACGCCACTCGTGACAATATTACATCAGCTGCTCACTCGGTAAATATTCAGCCGATCATAAACGGAAAAAGACAAATATCCTCTTTAACAGTAAATTATAATCATGATGTCCAATAAATTAACATGAAAACAATAGCCGATGACTTTTGACAAACAACAAGGCTAAGTGATCCTTTCTCAGGCGTAATGTCATTTGACACGCCCCTAGAAAAATCCTTCAGAACTGACAAAAATGTATTTTTCAGAATGGCCGAATGCACAAGACATGCACTGTTTGTAAAGCGTATATTCCCCTATGGCAGCCAAATAGTGGAAAATGGTAAAGATCACAATGACCTTGATCTTTGACCTACTTACCTCAAAATCAATAGGAGTCATCAGCTCTATTTAGTTTGAACTAGGGCAAGGCATTCTTGACAGAGACCATTTGGTCCCTACCGACTGCTAAAATGGACAAAGCCGTATGTCCATCATCCAAGATTGTGGGGGAGGGGGAGGGGGTGCGGGAGGTGTGGACGTAGAAATGAAACATGAACCTACCAGTCTGTCTGAGATATTGTAAGCTTTTCTCATCCACAGGAAAGTAGCCAACAGTAGCACCATACTCAGGACACATGTTGGAGATAGTAGCACGATCAGCAATAGATAATTCTACAACACCGGGACCGAAAAACTCTACAAATTTACCAACTACACCAATGGAACGTAAATGCTGAAAATTGTGAATACAAAAATAAGTTAAACAAGAGCACCGCCTACGACTGCTGGACACTCAACCTTCTCGGTTTTTATAGTAACAAAGGCAGATAACTCAATAAATATTGGTCACAGGCTTATCAACCGTGTCAGTATTTGCTCTGCTTGTGATGGTGAATAACTATCATGAGTTTCAAGTGGATACCTTTCATATTCTTTGAGAAAATGACTCCCGACTGTAAACTTAACCAAAGCAAATGGACACGATCCTGTCACAACAATAGCTCAATTTTTTTCTTCGAAAAGTAGAGCTAAAATAGAAACATAGCCGTGGTATACTGCTACACCACAAGTGATTACTAACTAAACTCTGTTTAAACCATAAAATACAACATAATTATGTTACATCAGACCAGTCTTCGAATTATGGTCACTAGCCCGAACTCCAGGTAACCCTAGATCGGACTAGTAATTGTCTTTTAATCTTTCCAGAGAACATTTATCAAATAAAAAGAAATAAACCCTGTTTTATATTTAAGTTCATATACTTACACACTATATCGCACAGACTTTTCACAAAGTAAAACAAATGAAGATAATACACTGTTGATAATTTTAATTTTTGGACTACCAGAAGTCTTCTCAGGCTAGTTAGTTCTGCCATGTTGATAGTACTTTGAAAGTAAAAACTTTCCATATTTATAGCCACCAGAATTAATACATTCCCTGTTTAAATCATCTAAATCCCTTTTAAATCACATTTAAGTTTTGCTTGATCACTCCTATTTTGAATTTAACTATCTCAGTAGGTATGGTCAGACCTGGCAGACCTGTTATCTAACTTACCTTAGTTATGGTGAGTACTATATCTGTAGATGTGGTGAGAGGATTGGGTGCACCAGTCAACTTGTATCCAACAACCTCAGGTAACACCATACTGATAGATTGTCCTAACATTACAGCTTCTGCTTCTATACCTCCAACACCTGTAATCATTGGTTCATAATGATACACCTCCAGAAATAACATTCACTGATTGGTCGATACTGACACACCTCCAGAAATAACATTCACTGATTCGTCGATACAGACACACCTCCAGAAATAACATTCACTGATTGGTCAATACTGACACACCTCCAGAAATAACATTCACTGATTGGTCAATACTGACACACCTCCAGAAATAACATTCACTGATAGGTTCATTAGGTTGATAGTGACACACCTTACATCCATTTTGGGGTGCAGATAGTTTGTTCTATGTCTGACTCTAGTGTGGACGCAGTAACTGTGTACCTTTGAATTGTCTGTGCAGTACAGTATTCAATGTCATTCAATGTCAAAGGATAAGACAAGTCAAACAAATTTGAGTAGATATAACATTAACATTAACATTCACTGATTGGTTGATAGATACACACCTTCAAAAATCTCATTCACTGATTGGTTCATGCTAACACGCCTCTAAATTCATACTTACCCCAGCCAACAACTCCGAGTCCATTTATCATGGTAGTATGGGAGTCCGTGCCGACCAGGCTGTCTGGGTACAGTAGGTCACTATCACTGAATACAACACGTGCAAGATACTCCAAGTTCACCTGATGTACGATACCAGAGCCGGGTGGTACTATTAACATGTTCTTTAACGCTTTAGCACCCCACTGAAAATATAAAGCAATCTCATTCGTTAATATTGACACACCTTCAAAAATGGCCTGTAATGATTGGACAAAATTGACACTCTTTCAAAAATAATCAGCAATGATTGGATAATATTGATAGCCCTGTGAATAGCACAGATATACACAATACTACCCCTTGGTTTCCAACCAGTTCATCCCAAATTGAGTGGGCAACATAAGCGTCTAGTTCCTGGCGAAGATTCAAACCAGGGACCTCTGGTATTCCAGAATGCTAACCATTCAGCCACTGTTCCAGACATTTAACTGGAAGGAACCACAAAATAAATGTAAACAATTTACCTTTAAGAAGACAAATCTTTCTTTATTTCTCTCAAATTCCAACATTTGGTTCTTTTCAAGAGCATCAGCACTAAAATATACAAAAATATTGTTTGTCAGCACTAAAATCTATAATTACATGGATTTTTTACTTATTTAGGTTAAATGCTGTTTCTATGCCATTTTCAGTAATGTACCACAACTGATTTTCCTGGAGTTTATCCTAACTAATTATAACTTACAAAAATTTGCCACTAGAAACCAGCAACTTCTCTACATGAGGAAGAAAATTGACAAGGTTGACAAATTTTCATAGAAGGATTTGACCTTCCAAAACGGGGTACCAATCTCAGACCGTTACAATCAAGTACAAATGACTGAAATACACCATTAATTATTTGAAACCAAAATAATAAATATCCTCCAGTCCCAGAGACTTATCATAACAAAGGCAACTACTAACACAGGTCTAAATTTTGTTTTATTTAAATTATGCTGAATATAAAGCTTTATTTGTTTCGCCTATGTCATCAAAAGAGGAAAATGTTTTTCATATACTCGGGTATCTACTATTACAGAAAAAATACTGAAAGTTTTTTTCGCCACAGTAGTCTCGTCGACGAAAAAAAATCTCTGATTTTCAAATAAAAAATTTCAGGTAGTGTGGCGGGTAGGTAGTGGAAGGGGTAACAATGTTTTAAATTCAATCCTTAGCTGAAACATACCTGCCGAGTACTCCTATTAAAGTGGAGCTGCTCCTATTTTCGTTATTAATTTCTATTTTTCAAGTTCTCCTAACTTTGAACAAAGGTACATTTGATTCATTTTATGATCTTCTGTCCCATATTTATAGCCACTAGAATTAATACATTTCTTGTTTATGCATCTAAATCCCTTTTAAATCACATTTAAACGCATCTTGTGACATGTTTTGCTTTGTCACTCCTATTTTGGATTTAACTAACTTGGCAGGTATAGCTGAAATAATGATATCTCAGGTATATGTTATTGAATATTTAGAGCAGTATAATAAAACTTCATATTTTAAAGTGTATAGAGCTACATTGGAAGATATTTTTTAAAAAAGTTTCAACTACTGAAAAACAATTATGCTTTCATATCCATTAGATCATTTTTCGCTTCAGTTCTAACAGAAACTCTCTCGGTGATTTATTGGGCATGCAAATTGTCCATTTTCATACGAAATTGTTCTAGAACACCAAATGAAATTTTAAAAAATGTCTATTTTTCAACAATTGCATCAAAGTACATGGAACCCATCCAAAGTTTAAATTTGCAATTAAGGTAGTCTAGTATCATACTAAAAACGATGCAAGTAATTATTTTGACATTAAATGACTGTTAAATATAGCTCTATACACTTTAAATGACAATATACCAGGGGTTCTATTGAGGCATAATGCCCAATCCTGAAAATTAGATGCTGTACTGTTTCAAATGCCATTAGCACACATCTCAGCACCAAAATATGTTCAAATAGGATTCAATTGCCAAAATGAGCTGCTTATAAAACTTCAAACGACAATAATTAAGTCAATACTTTGATTTATTTCTCCAAATAACTTATTTTCTGCAGAAAAGTTAATTCTTCCTAGTGCAGCAAATTCAAGTTTCTGGCCTAAATTAAAAATCGGGAAAATTGTATGTGGCAAAACATATTTGTCTAGCAAGAGGCCTACAACAACATCATATCCATATTTAAAAAAGTTTTATTAAAGAAAATCCGTCACAGCAGACTAAATATGTTTACCATAACGGTGCCATTTCTTGGGTTATTTTCATAAAAAAACTTCTATTTTGGTCAAAAGTCATTGCTCTTTCCTGAATGGTAAATCAGAAATTGCATTCAAATCAGGGAAATTGACACCCCTGTAATTTCTGAATTATTCTGGAATTGCATGACCCCTGTAATACCAACCTACCTACCTACCTACCAACAATAACATAGAATTATACCAAATAAACACTTCTTTAAAGAATTGCCTAAAGTCAAAAGTCATGCAAGTCAAATAGACATTCACCCAAAGCAAGAAGAGAGAAATATCTATTCTCAAATACTGAAAACCAAAAAATCCCTGAAGTCAATCAGAAAATATTGCAGAGGGAATTGGATCAAATTTATAGCTAGTTTGAACTTCAAGAAATACCATGAAAATGAAAGTTTTTGAAACCGAAAAAAATGACAGAAATGTCCCTCAAGTCAATCAGAAAATTTGCAAGTTCAACAAATAGTCTCATGCTCACTCAAAATATATATTTACAGGTATAAGCTATGCATACAGCAAGATGACAGACCTGTGTAAGTCAAATTATATGAGCTGTTCTCCAGAAAAACCTGCTATTTTGACTTTTATGTCATTACAATATGAAACAATGTTTTTAAAAAGGTCCAAAATAAGAAAAAATACACATCAATTGATTCTATTTTTAAGTAAGTTTACCTATATAGTGCAATATCTAAGCTTTAAATTTCCAAACAGTTATGTCGAAATTACATACTTCGTAGCTATGGTGACCAATTTTGATAACTTGTTTTTTTAAAACAGTAATAGCCTACATCTGAATGCAAGCAATTTCGATTTTGATACATGTTTTAAAAGAATAAAACTTAAGTCTAAAACTTGATTATTTTTTATACATATTTTAAAAGAATAAAACTTAAGTCTAAAACTTGATTATTTTTTATACATATTTTAAAAGAATAAAACTTAAGTCTAAAACTTGATTATTTTTTTCATCAGTTTATGACAAGAATTGATCAAAAAAATTTTATTTAATGATGTAATTATGACATACTTATTACAGTAACATCATATCATGTTTGAATGTTGTCAGACAAAACACTCTGAATATGGACTTTACAAAAACAACTGTAACTTCCTAAAAACTCAAGATATTAACACAATTTCTGTGCATCTTTGTGCATTTATTTTAAGTTTGTCATTATTGACAAATTAATGAGCATCATTTCTAATAAAACAAATGATTGTTTACTACATTGAATAATTTAACTTAACTGTTAGAGAGATACGGATGCTAGATCAACTGAGAGAAATGCAGAAATGAATATTTAAAAAGGTTCACAGGGAAGACTGGGTATGCCCAACTGTGTTGCCTCTATAAATAAAGTCTTAATTATTATTATAATCACACAATGAAATATTTCGAGTAGTATTGTACCAACCCGGGTGTACGTTCTCCGTGAAATGGACAAACTTTATCTGAGAGTGGTAGGTCACGACCTTGACTTGTTTGACCTTGACTTGTGCACATACTACATGGTGTTATAGTCTGACCTTGACCTCTGACCTTCAAGGTTGAAGTCTGATTTGACTTTAGGCATGACTTTTGACCTCCGCCCGGATTTGGCGTTTTGACAAGGTTGCTGTAAAACAACAATAGAACAAAAACTGAAGGCAAAAGGGGCCAAAAAAGGCCCTAAATCGCTCACCTGGGTACACTGGCCCCGGAGAGTCCTCATTTAACCATGACACCCCATACTAACATATATCTTACTATAGACGGTTCTAAAGTTGATTAATATGATCTAGTTTCTAAATATTGAACCTATTGCAGGCATTTAAAAAATTAAAGAGAACAGTTTGTAAACATTAGATTGTCTGTCAGGTAAACTATGTTTATCTAGGTTTAATTGGGTAAACCAGAGTTAACGGTAAAACCTCGAAATTCTTTCGAATGGGATAGTTCCCTCATTAGTATTATATATTGAATCGACTATATTTGTTTAGAATTATGTGTAATGACAACAGACAAAGAGTGATCAGAAAAGCTCATAATGTCACTTTGTGACAGGTGAGCTAAAAACATAACAGAGTTGATAATATTATACCATACAACCTCAATAGAGCAACACACTTCGGGAGCTAAAAAAATATCTACCATAGTATAGAGATTCTTGTTCTACAATGGTTAAATTTAGAAATGGAGTGCCAATGCTTTATGCCCCCACCCCCCCCCCCCCCCCTTCTCACTTATAAATAAGTGAGGGGCACAAATATCATTTAAAATTACATGAAACTTTAAGGGTAGATTACATGGGAGCATTCTGTATAAGTGAACATTATTGTCAGTCAAAATACCTCCTTAATCAAATCACTCACAGTTCTAGTTGAAATAAATATTTTAAGGTATGTAATTAGTATTTATTAATGAAGAAACTAGGGATGGCTGACTAGGGATTGCTGACATTTGGTGAAATTTGTTTGACAAGGTCAAAGGTGAATGTGTTCACTTATACAGTACCAGAGTAGTTTAAACCTCCTGGCCAGTCAGAGTGCAGCATTTCTGGAGGAGTTTAAATCTCCTCATATCTCGACAATCTAACATAAACACAATTTCCGGTTTAAATGAGAAATCAAAGAACAGCAGGACTTCCATTTTGACCCGTAAAATTGCAAGAAAGTCACATTATAACCCACAAGATTTTGGATTCGAAGGGTCATTTTCTCTTAAAATCATAGACATAGTAGATATTCTTCCTTCAAAATTGTAAACTGTAGTAAAAAGTATCAAAATAACTAATCAGATTCAGTGAAACCCCAGCAACATTAATATTATATTACAACTTTTATGGTCAATTTCAAAGACTTAAACTGGAAATAGACAAACCATAAGAGTCAAGTGCTGCCTTCCCTGTCTGATTTTCTCGTATTTTTTTAGCATTACTGTTATACCTTAGGTATGAGGAGATTTCAACCATATATCAGGAGCCCTTTGCATAGCAAAGGCGCTATCGAGCACTTTATGGTAGCACCTTACTATGCCTATGCACCAACATGCTACCAGCAAGGTAAACATGTTCGCCAATAGCATAACGTTTCCTAACATTGCTAGGCAAGCGCTACCGTGTGCTTTCTTATGCAACGGACCGCTACAGTATACTAGCCGCCAGCACTCGCTGGTAGCCCATAAATCATTCACTTCGTTCACTATGAAGTGCTTTTTTAAGCAAGCTTGATAGCGTCTTGCTTATGCAAGGGCCTCTAGGCTAGCCTACAGTACTAGAGGAGAGGTACTTACCTTCTAGACACATCTACTTGTATGGAGTGATCAATGACGAGGTCGGCCGGACAGACTGGATTAATCTTCTCCGGGTCACCACCTAGACGTTGCACAGCATCACGCATAGCAGCGAAATCAACCACTGCAGGTACACCGCTATAAAATAACACATTGATTACTTCAAATCAGACTGTCAAAACATATTAAGTAATTAACTAAATTTTGCTTCAAACTGAGACTGGCAAAACATATGAATTAATTAACTAAGTACATGTATATGATTTATTCATGGATCTGAATAGCGTGCATACTTCCTTTGCTCAGTGCACTTAGCCTTGGGCCTTATTCACCAACGTTGTAAGTCAAAAATTCAGACTTACCGGTAGACTTTATATTGCCTAATGTTCTATTCGCTCTACGTTTTAGACTTACAATGTTGATGAATAAAGCCCCTGGCCCCTTGAACACATTTTTGTCTTGTACAATATTCAAGTGAATAAAACAACATGTAAATAACATCAAACTCCTTCTTGCTACAGAAACCAATTTGTTCTTAGTCAGCTAATTGACAATAGGATAAATCCTTTTAAATCTTCACATTATATTTATAAGCTTATTACTGTATAGCTAGATATTACTTATTACTTCAAACACAGACTGCCACAACATATTATAAGAAATTTGAAGACAGATCCAAGGGAAAGTTGTTGAACTCAAAACCATTTTGTCAGCTGACAAACTGACAGGTTTTAAACAATTATACCCCAACTTCAAAGATGAGGGGAGGCGGGGAGGGGCAAAAAAATCTTTGTGTACATACGTGAAATCCTGTAAGATGACTCGAGAAGGTTTGAAGGGAATTTCTACACTTCTAGACTGGTTCACTTCCCAATCCATTATCTTCTCTACATCTGACTGGTTTACATAGAAATCATCACAATTTCTCACAGCAGACTCCAACAACACGCGGATAGAATATGGTAATTTACCTAGAATAGAATAGAATATAGTTTATTGCCAATTATGGGTTATATTACATGACATGTGAATTACTATTTCATACATAATAGTGCAAATAATCACAACATTACCAAGATCATAAGGTAAATAAAGCTTGATTCAGATTTTTGAAACACAAATAAATAAGGCTTTTCAGGTTTAATTCCACACCCCCTGAGTAACAGTTATATAGTAGAGTGCATCAAAACTGGGGGTGACAGCAAGCCACATGATTTTGGTGGTAAAAGTCCTGCCTCCCAAGGAAATTATACAAATGACACCTGATTTTATGCCAACCCTGTCAAATAACTTTTATTTTGGTCAGAATTCATTGCTCTTTCGGGACTGATAAATCTGAAAATCCGGATAAATATGACAGGAAAATTGACAACCCTGTCTAAGCCAGCGATATATTTGAGGGCTAACAATTTACTATCGTGAAGCACGTTATGTGTCTGGACGACAAGGATGAATACCTCACTTACCATATCGTTTGTCGCCTAAACCTGGTAAACTGTAAAACTTCCATTCTTTACCACCAATGTTGATGGATGTCTTACATTTGTCAAAGGGGTTTGTACCTGAAATATAATAAATAGTTCATCATATGGTCAGTTAAAATTATAACATGCCATGTATCTCAAATTAATCTTGTGAGTTAATCATGGGTAGCATCATAGATGCCTTTTGGTGTCAATTATCTTACTTAACACTGATCATTAGCATCAAATCTTGTTTTCTAATCTGTTACAAGGTGCCTGATCTGAACTGGTCACTAGCTGTTCACACTGGTCATCATCCAACCCAGGGCTCACACGCTGTCAGTCGATATTGTTGACATTTGCTGTAATTTTATCTAACTGGTGATCATTATTTCATTTTGGCTACAGATTTATTCCAACAGAAATATAAATCTGCGATACTGCTTATTTAATTTTCCAGCAACCTCACAACACCTCATAAATTCTCGAGTTCACACTTCGAGTTGGACCCATGTAATCTCTTGACATCTAATTGTTAATTACCTATAGCCCCAGGGGCATGTCATGCAGACCATCACTAATCCCATTAGAGGTCTAGTTACTGATAGTTTGTTGTGATAACATCTTTTAATCACCCATTTAATTGGCATAATAAAACTCAAACTGTCAACAACGTGCATGGAACAGGTCTTAATATTTTTTAATGTGAAACCGGTCTAAAACACCAACGAATCTTCCTCCATGGTGTTGCAGACAAAATTAATCGCCATTTAGGATTAGTAATAGGTAATTTATTAAATATCTGTTGAAGAATGACTGCTTGGAGTAAACAACCAACAAATAATTCAGAATAAATTGTTTTCATTACCTATACGATTACCACAGTTGACTAATATTCGGATTTGCAAATTCGGATATTTGTCATTTGCAAAATAAGAATACTATTACAGTGCTCCAGATAATATTTAGGTGCAATGAGTCGTTCACTCCCAGTTTTCAAAACTAATGAGTGAAACACTCCGGAGACAAAATAGCAATGACTTCGGCTTTAAACACATAGAGTGATAGTCACATTCAATACGTAAGCAATAAACAGTTCCTTTTTCCAAATGCCTGTGCTGTCTCATTGGGATATGTCCGGTAGCTAAACCCTTATCAGTATATTGACAAAGTGGAAATAAAATGCATCCATGTTTTTTCATGAAAAGGATGTGTTAATGATCTGTGAAGCATTTATATTCAATGATCTTCATTCAATTTTTTTGGAAAGTTTCCTTTGTGAATTGAATTACATGGTACATTACAATATCGACTTTGACTAACCGTGAAACTCGCATTTTTTCGCGTGTTGTCAATTGCGTATTGTGTATTTTCAACTATTTTGTGTTGGAAAGTTTCAATTAAGCTAATATCATAGCATCTTCCATGATAAATTAAATGCAAGGTCGTATATACTCTCATGTGTTACCACATCTGGTTTAAAATACACGCATATGAGAGCTAGACTCCTGCATATTTACCAATAAAAACTTTTGTTTTTGAAATGACATTTGTCAGTGATTTTTTTCTACCTGTACACCGGATTGGTGGTGTCTAAAACAAAGACAACTGACCGGATTACAGAAGAGTTACTTCCCTTCGACGCATCGGAATCGATCAGAAATGCATGATCGTCTTTTTCAATGCGTTTTACGATGCACAAAAATAATTATTAATGTGTTATTAGTTAATTTCAATGCGTCATCACGCTTTCACGCACCTTATCTGGAGCTCTGCTATTATGTATTATTAACTAAGTTTGCAGTACCATGCATTGTAACCGGTAAATAAGCTTTCTTTCTAACGATTTTGTCAAACCCCTTGTGGGGACGTAAACAATTTTGAATGTAAACTGCTAAGATTGAATAAAAGAGTATAATAATAGTTCAAATAAGTATAGAACAGCATAATATAGGGGTAAAAGTAAAATGAAAGTAAAAACAGATTTCCAGAGACTGATTTATGGTGAAACATGCTCAATGCTACTGACTGTCGCGTTGAACGATGCTATGGTAGGGAGACTGACTACTGTGTACAGGAGGCTATTGCAGTGGTATATGGTCCTAGGGAAGAAAGCAAACTTATAGTAGTCAGTAGTAGTGCTAATTAACCTATAAGCTAATGGGTGTGATGATCTTGATGGGTGAGATACGGGCACTAGGCAATCTTCAATGGGGATAGAACTTTACAAGTTTGTAGGTGATTTTATACACGAGGGATAGCCGACTGTCAATTCTTCTGAGATCTAGATGCCTAAGATAAAGGGAGCTCAGCATATCAGATACACTAGATGTTCCTTGGGAGTTAGCCTTGATCTTATGAAAAAATACCAAATGTCGGATACTGATAGCCATCGGGAACTGATCGCCGACCAGTATGTCTAAGATGCAAAGCAGCCCTCAACATTCAGTCCTTGATCCATCTGGCTGCCCGCCTTTGGACAGCCTCAATTTGATCAAACTGGCTTTGGGTATGAGTGGACCAAACCTCGGAGACATATTCCAGCTGGGGTCTGACTAGAGTCTGATAAGCGAGGGAATTAATGGGTTCAGACTTGACTTTAATATTCCTACAAAGAAAACCCAGGGTTTGGTTCGCAGTTTTGGTTGACCTATTTATATGATTGTCCCAGGATAGGTTATTTGAGATGTCCACGCCCAGGTATTTGGCTAATGTGACTGTTCCCAAGAGTACTCCGAGGAGAAAGTACCTGGTTGGTATGGGATGTTTCCTTTGGGTGACGTGGACAACCTGACATTTGGAGGGGTTGAATTCCATATCCCACTCCAGCATCCACTTTTCTAATATTTTGAATTCATTTTGGAGAGTGGTGGACTCTATTGCAGATGATAATGATAGGTATACTGCTGTATCATCTGCAAAAAGGCGGACTTTTGAGCTAATGTTCTGTGGGAGGTCATTGATATATGCAAGGAACAGGAGGGGACCTAGCACAGATCCCTGGGGCCCTCCTGAAGAGACAGGATAGCATCCAAGCTGACACCATTTAGAACTACAGACTGGAGCCGATTATCTAAGAATGTTTTGACCCATTTCAGTGTTTGGCCACGGACTCCATAGGAATGCAGTTTAAGCAAGACTTTCTCATGACTGACCTTATCAAAAGCCTTGCTGAAATCTAACAGAATGAGGTCTACCTGCAGTTTCTGGTAGACTGAGGTACCTAGATAATGTTGCGTAAAATATGGCTATGATTTTTGTTGAGTAAATAAAATAGCAGGGCTCTACAAATTTTTTCTTGGTAGAGTTGTCCAGGACAACTGACCTTGACAAAATAGAGTTGTCCGAATTTTAAGTTCAGTTGTCCCAATTAAAACAATCCGTGGTCGGTCGCCATCATAACTAGAGGCCACATTAGTTTACTTAAGCGTTTCACCATAGGTAGCCCTATATGTGAGCTCAAGACAAGGATATGCTTTTCAATTCAGGAAGCCACATACTGTTGTCAATGTAAATCATAATATCATATTGTAGTTAATATGTTGAATTTTAACGTATCCATGTCGGATTCCGACTGCAAGTTGACAGTACTTAGTAAAGTTTGTTCTGTAAATAATTCTATGTCAGTGTTCTGATGTTGCAAGTATGCACTGAGCTGTGGTTGTACTAAAATACTAAGGGGCTAATCACACTGTGTTTGACTAGCTGTTTGAATAAGTAAAATACCAAGTTTGACAGGTTGTCTATCTACACAATTAAAAGCAAGATATTGCAGAGTTCAAGCAGTAAAACAACTCAGAACATGAACTTCCACATGACAATGAAAGGAAAAAATAATTCAGTATTTTGGTGCAATCAATTACTAAATGATCCTTCTACATGTTGCATCATATGTTTCACAGCTGCCACACTTTACTACAGAACTAAAATAACAATGGAAACTGATTTTAATTTCTTGTTGATAGCTAGTAGCCAATAATACTAAAGAAACATATAAATAATGAACCAAAAACGAACTTGTCCGAAAATGCGTATGTATCCGAAATCGGGTCACTAGCGTGTATCTCGTCGTCTGATTTCCGATCATTTGTGATTTGTACTAGTTAATTAATGAGTCTTTACTCGTCAAGATATATTAAATACTTAATCATAATGTGATATTGAAAGAATATTGCCGTACCGTCATTGGCAAACCAGTTTTATGCCTGACGAATATTCAACAAGTTCTAAGTCCAAAAGTTCCAATTAAATAAACAGTCAATTACTCTCGGCAACCCGCGACAAATAACTCGCTGATTTTCAATAATATTGTATTAATGTCTCAAATTTAATACCCACAAATATCGAATACATTACGACATCTGCACATCAAAGATGCCGCTCTTTTACTGAGTTGCCGCGCGGTGCGTTTTGAAGTCGTAAGATCTTAGAGCGGCGCCAACTACTTCAAAAAACCTTGACCGAGATTTTTGCTGGTGCTGTCGATCGCTTGCTAATTTCGAAGAACTTCTTTGCTATTTATTTGCTCTGAGTTGCAACCGAAGTTTGTTGGATTACTGTTATATTTCTATGTTGGAATAATTTTTGCGGAATATACATGCATTACATGTAGGTATCTGATGATTTTCATTATTGATTCGTCTTTGACATAATTTAATTTATTACTCGTCAATATTGTGCACGTGCGCGGTTGCACATATACTGTCACGGTACCGAATTTCATCCAATCAAATTAGAGAAGGCGGAGCTTTGACGCGAGTTTGTAGTAACTGTTGTGTGTTGATTCAAGCATGTCAGTAGACCTCCCGTGGTGCTTGATTATCGGTAATTGACACGGATTATCTGACTATCGATTGTTTATTGCAATGTCCGGAAGGCCACATGGGGTCGTAATATTTTGTCATCAAGAGTCAAATATCGGACTTAGAATTTGATTATACGCATTTTTGGACAGTTGTCCGATCTTATTCACTCAACTTAATAACTTATTGTTCTTTGAAATTAGAGTTGTCGGACTATAGGATTTGTAGAGTGAGCCCTGCAACCTGAAAGTGACACCTGTCACTTGGGTGCTCGGCATTAGACCTAACCTAACCACCAGTGTAACCAAACAACTAACAGTACCTTCTATCTATCTATCTCCCGTTTACCGGTCAAAACCCGCAAGGGGACATAGACCGGGACGCGCGTCACCAACAAAGAAAATTAGTGTAAAGATTGAGTAAAAAAGTATAAAAGAGAGAAAAGTAGGGTAAAAAGGTTAAAAACAGGGCAGGTGTGAAAATTAGGGAGATACATGTTCAATCTGGCTGACTGCCAGACTGAACTCAGGGCCGGACAAGATAACTGTATCAGGGGGTAGGGCATTCCAGTGGACTAGGGTTCTAGGAAAGGCTTACTTGGCACTGTTCACCAGCTTCAATGTTAAATAAAAAAATAATACATAAAAATAAAATACAAAACCTACAGTACTGTAACCTTTGGCCTTATCTACGCTACGTTCAGAAATCAGGATGTCGAGTCAAAAATAGTTTATTTGAATATTTGGAAAACTTTGATAATATTGACTACACCAAAAAAATCGACAATAACGTATACTTCAATTAAATAAACCGTTAAAGTTAATAAATGTTTTGATAACACCAAATAATATTAAAAAATATCTAAAAAACAAAATTCTCACCAGTGCTGTCCGCCATTTTGATCTTTCGAGAAATCACGTGTGCATTTTAGGTATAGTCTAATACAACTACCAATATGTTCTCCGGAACGGACTAAACCGTCTGTTCAGTCACGGTTATTCATTCTGGTTCAACCAGCGTGTTTTCCATCCGTAATACTTGACTATACACTGATTCATGTGAATGCAGTTATTAGGCTATTATTCAAGTTCGACTTATTGGATTTACCCAATGGGTTCCATCTATAGCTTGGATGCTCAAACCTCACAAAAATAAGATATAAAGTTGTTAAATACTTCACTTTCTTAGATATAAACAGTTACCAGGCTATTGTAATTTAAGGTGAAAAAGTATCAACCCAGTGCTTGACTCAAACCCATGACTCACTGCTTGTTAGTCAGGCGCTCTACAAACAGAGCGGTTTTGAATTATGTTCTCCCACACTGACGCAAAACGTTTTTCTTCAACCTCTGTAGAGCAACAATCTTTAGGCTGCTTGGCCCTTGTGTAGTTGGTGTTACTCTACGCGTGTATAGATCTATATCTATATACAAAGTTTAATTTTTTGAAATCTCCCTAAAGATCTGAAAATTATGAGTGATATATAAAGTGGGGTAGAATTTGACGCAACCGTTTTACGCTAAGGACCGTTAACTTTTTTAATCGGTCTGTAATTATTGATTAATTCTACACAAATTAGTGTGTGTCAACATATTTTTACCTTTTACATAGAGTTAATGTACTGTTTCATATACAGGGTATATAAATGCATGCACTACAGAGGCTAGATTCATGAAGGTGAAGACCTGACATGTATTTTAGGGCTTTCGATTCTAAGTAAGTATAGGCTTAGTAAAATTTTGAATGTGTTGTTGTAGTGAGGTTTTTGCTTGATAACTAGCCAGTTTGGAGAGTTTGTACTGTAATTTAGCAGGTTATCCTGGAGACCATTCTCGTTTCGATCAGCATATTTTTCATGTGAAATACTATATAGTGTGGAGACTTCACTAACCACTGATTTGTGAGGATACTGGAGACTGGCACGTTCTTGTACATATGTATACTGTAAAATCAATCATTTTCGTGGAGGTTAAATTTCGTGGATTTTGTGGTTCACTTTTACATATCAACCACTTATAATTTTGAACCTTGCATTTATCATCTGAAATGCAAAGTCCGCTAATTAAAGTCCCATCAAAATGGTATTTTTACCAAAACCACGAAATTTTGTCCCATCAAAATATTTGACTTTACAGTAAACAAGGAACTCCATTTTCTGTGTCTTTTTTTCAAGAATTATTGGCAGATGTCTGACAGGTGCAGACAAAGTACAGCTCACTGATTGGTTAATACAGACACACCTTCAGACATACACCTCACTCATTGGTTAATACAGACACACCTTCAGATATTCAGCCCACTCATTGGTTAATACAGACACACCTTCAGATATGCGGCTGTCTGAAAGTTTAATACAGACACACCTTCAGATTAAAAGACAGTAACTGTTCCGTGTTACAAATAATCTTTAGCATGATTGGTGTACAATGTGTAACAAGATATGTTTGTAAAATATACATAACCCATCGCAGCCCAATAGTCGGAAATTGTAAAGGTCACTGTGACCTTTGTCCTCAAAATCAGTAGGGGTCATCTATTGTTGCTGGCCAACCTCCATGTAAAGTTTGAAGATCCCAGTGCAAAGCCAGGGGCGTAGCTAGTAGTGATTTGAACATACTCGAAATATGAAAGAAGTTTAAGGGGGGTTTGGGGGTCCTCCCCAAGGAAAATTTTGTATTGCATTATTGATTTAGACGTCTCTTGTGGAGTTTGGACGTCACATCAGTCTAATTATTTCTTTCAAGATTTGATAAAAAACTGCTATAAAACGTCAGCTCGAATTTATTTTGTAAGTCGTTGATCATCTGAGAAGAATGTGCATGAATTAATTCACGCAATATCCTGGTTGGACATCATGGTGAAGGACGATGTTCATCAAACACTAGAAGATAAGTAGACAGGCTATAGGTGAAATCTGAATATAATTTCTGTAGTTGGAATCTCAAATTGACGAGTAGTACTTTAATTTTCAAGTACATGTTATGGCCGCATCTAGGATTTATCTTAATAAAACAATGTTGAGATGGAAGTGGGTCATAATAGGGACCTCGCCTACTAAGGAAAGTTGGGTCACAGTATCCGAAAGTAGTGTTACTGAATACAAAATATTTTAATAATACTTGCGCAGAAAAACCGAATGTATTTACATTGAGCGACATACCTGAAACAGATCTCGCATTAGAATTAAAATGCATTGTTTATATAAAAAGCATACGATAAAAAAATTATTGTGCGAGCGTAGGGAGCACGAAAAATGCATCGTTGCTCATAACAGCATGCCACAGACACGTTCTTCACATCAGGGATAATTGTATCCAGAGCCAGCATAGCCAAGGACAAGGTTCAAAACAAAGGTCTTAGAATCATCATTGGGACCATGGAATCCACACCATTAAAGGAAATAGAAAAGAAAGCTACTTCAGACAAGACATGAGCACAAAGCCCTTGAAATAGGCTTTTTAGCCTACCACCCAACCTACTTCACACAAAACTCCAAAAGCCGATCCAAGAGCAGACTGAAACAGCAATCATGTGTCAACCACATTGTAAAGGACCTACCAATAAAAAGGCCACTCCTGATACAGATACTGAGGGTAAGAGGTGTAGACATCCAGAAATCTCTGACACTAGAGAGAAATTTTGAATGATAGCCAGCTCCCTCCTGGATAGAAGCCTACACTGATTGGTTAAAAATGGGATGAATTGCAGGGAGATATGCTGCACTTCAACTGTCTGAGCGAAATTTGGAAAGAAAACTAGATACAATATTGTCTTTTTAACAGTATCAATGTGAGCACAACATGCGCTAGAAGCATACATACTGGATATTGTGGTTTTCCGAAACATATGAAAATACTTGGTATTGCGGTAACAACTGAATGCATGTACTGGACACAGAACAGACACCATTCGATATACTGCAAATCTGTCCTAATCTGGAAGAAGAACCAGGCCACTGTTACCACCGTGACAGAAATATGTTCTTCCGGACCAAACTGTGGAGGAAATTCCAACAACCTGTAACAGACGATGCGGTTCATCACATCATCCAAGCTGAAGCTATAGACCACAACAATACATACGCAGTTCTAAGAAGTAGAACGTAATAACAATTACCGAAATGGTTAGTTTGATAGTGAAACAAGTTATAACAGATGCCATTTTTATCCGTGGTACATTCACGACAAACACCAGACAGATGACAATATTATTATGGTCGTGCATTTGGGATTATCATGAAATGACTAGGCTATTTTTAAAATAGTAGGTAGGGGGGTCGGGGAAAATTTTGAAAACAGTAGATTGAATTGGTGCCTCCTGGTCGTTCTGTGGAATCTATTTTTTGTAGCATTGAAAAGGACAAGTTGGAGTTATGATGATTGGTAACGAAATTATCCCCTTACCCCCCTGCACACTGTCAGTCAATATTTTGATACATTTTTCGCATTTTAAACGATTTTACATTTGAGTTTTCATTTTCAACTATACTCGATTGAGTATCTGAGTATGCGGTGCTACGCGCCTGAAAGCGTTCTTGTTGAGTTATTGAAGGAAAGCCATTTTGTCTACAGTAACTGACCAACAGACCAACAGACATGTAAGATCCTCTGTATCCCTACTGTACTGTAGTAGCTCTCTTTTTTCTCTTTCTTCCATTTAATTTGCAGGGCCCACTCTGGGGCATTATCGCAAATATTAGAGACAGAGGTGAGATACAAGGAATCCGGGTGCGATACCCTAGCTCGTTCCGAATAGATTCCTTGGTTCTTTATGGTGCCCTGTGTAAAGCACCGATACACGCGAGACTACCCCTGGGTTACCAACCAGGATCATCTCTAGTTGGGTGGGAAACACTAAATAGCGTTTCTGAAATGACCAAGTGTCCCGGCCGAGAATCGAACCCAGGACCTCTTGATCAGGAGTCTAGTGTCTTACCACTAGACCACCGTGCCACCCTGGCTTATACAGGGGTGTCAACAGAGCCAAATTAAAAATCAGGAAAATCATGTTGTCAACCATTCTTGACAAACAAGTGACCTTCAACCACAGTGTTTCCATATTTAAATCAGTTTTTAATAAGAAATTCCTTCATAATACATTAAATTGACCATAATTAAATTTGCCATTTCTAAAGATATTTTCATCAAATAACTTTCATTTTGGTCAGAAACCATGGCTCTTTTGGGGAATTCCGAATTAATCAAGACAAATTGACACCCCTGTTATAATAGCAAGAAAAGAAAAGACAAACAGCAATCAGTGTCACACATTGTTTTAATCAATATTACAAGAAGTACATGTAATAACAATCAACAGTGTGAACATTGTAGGATTTTAGCCAAAAACATTTAAACAATTCACAACCTTTTACGTATAATTTGAAATTACAAGTTAGCATTGTATAAGACACTCGCTGTACATAACTAAAGCATTGAAAATTGACCCGTTGACTTTATAGATTTCATGGGTTGAAAATGTAATAAACTAATGTAATGCAATTATTTTTCTTCTAGATGAATAATTAAGTCCAGATTCGTATATAAATGTAGTAGGTTGGTCAAGCCAAAAAATGTGATTATAAAGATAACTTTTGATAAATTTTGCAATTTACCAACTGGAGTTGAATCCCTTTAACTATTTTATAATGATGGTTGTTTTTTTATTCTAGATTTGCCAAATAACAAAAGATAAACCTCCGATTTTAGGGTCCAGAAATCATTTTAAATATTTCAAAACTATAGTCAGAAAAAAGAAAATTCACAAAACAATCAATATTTTACACACAGCTAAAACAAGAGGGCCTGAAAGGCCCTATGTCGCTCACCTGTTGCACATTGGTCTAAGTATCAGTACAACCTACATTCTGAACATATTTCATGAAGATTGGATCAAAACAGTGACCCCTGGAGTGAACACAATGTTTCTCTAAGATTTGACCTAGTGACCTAGTTTAAGACCCCACATGCTCAAGTTTCAAACTTGGCAAAGAGTTCATGGAGAACAACATTCTGACAAAGTTTCATGAAGATTGGATAAAATTGATGACATCTAGAGTGAATACAAGGTTTATCTAAGATTTGACCTAGTGACCTAGTTGTTGACCCCACATGAACCAGTTTCGAACTTGGCCTATATTTCATAGAGAACAACATTCTGACCAAGTTTCATGAAGATTGGATCAAAACGGTGACCTCTAGAGTGTACACAATGTTTTTCTAAGATTTGACCTAGTGACATAGTTTTTGACCCAACATGACTCAGTTTCAAACTTGGCCTAGATTTTATAGAGAACAACATTATGACCAAGTTTCATGAAGATTGGATCAAATTGGTGACCTCTAGGGTGTACACAAGGATTTTATAAGATTTAACCTAGTGACCTAGTTTTTGACCCCTCATGACCTAGTTTCAAACTTGTCCTAGATTTCATGACGAACAACATTCTGACCAAGTTTCATGAAGATTGGAACAAATTGGTGACATCTAGAGTGTACAAAAGATTTTTCTAAGATTTGACCTAGTGACCTAGTTTTTGACCCCACATGACCCAGTTTCGAACTTGGCCTAGATTTCATAGAGAACAACATTCTGATCAAGTTCCATGAAGATTTGATCAAAACTGTTGCCTCCAGAGTGTACACAAGCCAATTGTTGACGGACGACGGACGACGACGGACAGATGACGGACGAAGAGTGATCACAAAAGCTCACCTTGTCACTTTGTGACGAGCTAACAAAGAAAGACAACTAGAAAATCAACTGGAAAACAATACTGCGTTCAGGAAACGCATATACCCAGTGGTAGCCTTGTCTATAATAATATAATTGGTATAGCTTTAATAGGCGAATTTGACAGGAACCTGACCTTTATGCATGAATATTATAACAAGAAAATCATGCAATATAGGTTTGTCAATTTGTGTTTGTATTACATCTCGTGGATCTTCTTGATTCTTCCAGACTATGAAAACATACAACCGAGGTTATGAATACAGACAAGATATTGACTGTTAAATTATGCTAATCGAAAGGTCAGGTTCGTGTCAAATTGGAAAAGCTTTAGCCTTGTCTATAATAATAACTAGCTACGGTAAGTCAATCAGGGGACATAACTCTGTAGAAATATTGAAAATATGACATTGCTGTGACTGTGTAGTGTTTAAAATGGTTAACAAGTATGCCAAGTTTAAAAGCAATGCCTTCATGGACTTAAAAAATATTTGAGCTTCAACAAATGAACGGGCAGCGGACTGACAGGACAATCACTAAATGCTCCTGCATCAGTAGATGCTAGGGCATTAAAAGTATAAAATAATATACAAAAGAACAATTGAAGTACTGTAAAATCAATAATTTTTGTGGGGGATTAAATTTTGTAGATCTTGTGATTGAACATCAATTTTGGTGCTTGTATTTATCACTTGAAATGCAAAGTCCACAAATTAATGTCCCATTGGAATAGCCATTTTTACCAAAACCATTTAAACCCATAGAAAATTAATGATTTTGGAGTATTTAAAGTAAAAACAAGGAATGCAGAAAATCCATAAAACCTAGCCCTGATCTCATGAAACATCTCAATTTGAGATAAATCTCATCTCAAATATGGGTAGTTTGGATAATTTCCATGGGAGGATGTACTCAAATTTAGCAATATAAGCAGAAAGCATTCTTAGGTTATTACAGTAAAATTAAACAAGTTTGAAATTCAAAGTTATCAAAATATCTGACTCTGATTTGGGCAAAAACTTAGTTTGAGATGAGAATTCTACTTGAGATGTGAAGGAAGATTGGGGCCTGAGCCTAACCTTATTACATTAATACATGAACATAAAAAATATTTCAGTTTCAACAACGGACAGGACAATTAAAACATATGCATCCGCATTAGTAGACACTGTGGCATAAAAATATCGCCCTTACTTATAAGTACACTGTTATATACATTAACAACAATGTGCCATTAAAGTCACTTAAGTGTATTAAGCCTTAAATTGCTGTTTAAATCAGCTAATGCTATGACTTGGTTATCTCTGCAGAATGATATTATTTGAGCACTTGAGTTGAGACAAAAGATGGACAAAAATGTAATAAAATATCCAGACGATTTGTTGACAAAATGACAATTTGCAAACAATAAATGTATGGACTCAAGTCTAAGGGGAGCAACTCTTGCAAAATGAGTATTTTGTTCACCATACATTTTACTAAATACGATGTTTGGCCTACCATTTCAACAAGTAATGTCAACATTCTGTTGTTGAGAATTTGTCATAAATTAATTAAAAACAGCCTAATGGTTCCATAATTCATTGTATTTAATGGGATAATCAGAAAATATTTGTAGGAGCAATAATGTGGCTTTTAGTTTAATTACACCAAGAGTATTACATTCTGGAACAAGAAGCAGTCATAGACAGCCATACCCCCGCTGAAGAGCAGCTAATCAACAAAGAGCCATAACTCAGACAAAAATGTCCAAAATTACAAAATGCTGACAGTTTACGCTGAATAGATCCTGACAGTGATTAATCTGTTAAAAGATTCGTCAAAATCCCATATGAAATGTCGGAAGAGTCGCACACAGAAGCTCGGACAGACGGACAAAAAAGGCCTACCATTACCATACATATCTCTTCGCCTAGGTGAGAGATAACAAAAATGCCTCGAAAGTTCATTATGCTACAGTTGTATTTGTAGAAAAAATCTGTGCAATTCAATACTATTATGACCACGAAAAATATGGATACAAAAATGAGTAAAAATAGTAAGTTTATGTAAAAATCAATTAAAAATAAAAAATAATCTTTGGCGACAGAAAAAAAAGAAAATTAAAGACAAAATAATCTATGACTACACAATGTAAAAATATAAACATAGAAAAATAAGGGGAACAACTCTTTGGATGAGACTTGACTTTGGTTTAGGCCATACCAAATTGTTTCTTCGTTTAGTGTCCAAGGACGGATAGGTTTTAGGTTCTTGGTAAAGAAAAAACAACATTTTTTAAACCTCTTATATCTTCACAATCCATTGAGATCTTAGTTTCATACTTTTCATAGCTGTTAAGCATCATATCCCCAACCCCTACACATGAGTAGGTTTTTACACAAAAAGGTTTTCGGTAAGCTAAGTAAGTTATTATGATTGACAATGCAGGAATGCTATATTGGTTAGCCATATAATGAAGAGAATACATTAGCAATTATGACTTGTTTTTTCCTGTGTTTTGTTTTTTGTCTGAGGATAGCTAGATAGGTTTTCGAGCTTAGGGTGAAAGTTAAACGAAGAAAGGATTTAGTATGACCTCATATATCATCAAGAGGAACAACTCTAGTCAAGAAAATAATCTATGACTACAATACACAATGTAAAAATATCAACAAAGACAGACAACTCTAATTATTGATATACCATCAAGGGGGACAACTCCATTCACAATTATGGACAAAATAAGCTATGACTACAGTATAGCTTGGTAAATTTGACATCACCTGACCTTTATGCATGAATATATTACAAGATTCTTGTTAATGTTTGAAATATATCAATTTCCGCAATCAAATTGTGCAATATTTTTATTTCAAATTTGTGTTTGTACTTCATCTCGAGCGTCTATGTGATACTCCCGGGCTATGAAAACATACATCCGAGATATCAATATAGACAAGATATCGACTGTTAAATTATGCTAATCAAAAGGTCAGGTTTTTGTCAAATTCACAAAGCTATGCACACAAGGTAAAATATCAACAAGAAAGACAACTCTTGTTTTCCATGTATCATCAAGGGGGACAACTCTGTTGACATGCCTGGAATCAACTATCAAGGGGGACAACTCCGTTGACATGACTGGATTTGGTGAGTCTCATGAGTTGTGCGAGCTCATCTAGACTTCCCTTCATGTTGGGAATGTTTGTGATATGATCGTAGAGAAATAGTTCATTGTTTACATTTTGTTGACTAGATTTCTGTACGTGCAAGAGTTCACGTACACGATCACTGATCTGAGTGTATGTCGGATTCTCAGCGATACATCGGAAATGTTCCTTTGTGTGGTCAACAAATTCAGATTTCAACACATTTTGTCCGCAAACTTCACATTGTCGTTTAGTCTCCTCCGTGTGGACTTTCATATGCATCTGTAGGTAGAATTGTTCTTTAAAATGTCGACCACAAATATCACAACCGTACGTTTTTGTATTATGAGACATTTGGTGTCGAGTTAAGTTATGTTTGTGAGCAAAGGTTCGCGAGCATTCTGAACATTTGTATAAAGTGGACACGTCTTCAGCATTAATTATCTGCCGTTTATCGGTGAACATTCTATCATGAGGGGGCGAGTTCATATCCATCGGTTTCAACACGCATCTAGCAGGGCTCGACTTATTCCTATTTCTTCCTGGGTTGGAACCATTCATTGAAACATTCCAACTTTTTTCACATTTCGTTCCGCGATTTTCCCATCTCGTTGATTCAAAATTATCCCAATTTGATCCACGATTTTCCCATTTTGCTTGGATTTCATTCA